>JAJEJO010048013.1:248804-315157 GCA_020662805.1 Glaucomys volans
TACAGTGATGCAGCCACATCAATGTTCATAGCTGCTCAATTCACAAAAGCTAGATTGTGGAACCAACCTAGATGCCCTTCAATAGATGAATAAAGAAACTGTGGTATATATAGACAATGGAATATTACTCAGCCATAAAGAAGAATAAAATTATGGCATTTGTAGGTAAGTGGATGTTGTTGGAGACTGTTATGCTAAGTGAGATCAGCCAATCCCAATAATCCAAAGGCCAAATGATCTCTCTGATAAGTGAATTATGATGCATACTGTGTGGTGGAAGGGAGGCAAGAATGGAGGAAGGATAGATAGCATAGACAGAAGGGAGGGATGGGGTCAGGGTGGGGGGTAAGAATAATAACAGATGAGACAGACATCATTGCCCTATGTACATGTATGAATGTGCAGATGGTGTGACTCTACTTTGTGTACAACCAGAGAAACAATAGCTGTACTCCATTTGTGTTCAATGAATCAAAATAAATAAATTTTAAAAAAAGACCTTGCATGTTCTTGGATAGGCATTATTAATATCGTCAAACTGGCCACACTAAAATGCAATAAACAGATTTGAACCAATTGCATTGATGCAATTCCCATCAAAATATCAGTGACCTTTTTTATGGAACTCAAAATTCATTTGGATTAATAAAAATGAACTAAAATTCATTTGGATTAATAAAAAAAGACCCAGAACAGCCAAAACAATATTGAGAAAGAAAAGCAATGAGAAGACTTCACAATGCCTGATTTCAAATTATCCTACAAAGTTATAGTAAAAAAAAACTGGCACGATACTGGCATCAAAATAGACGTGAAGACAATGGGACTCGAACACAAGACAAAGAGACAAATTCACCTACTTGTAGTCATCTGATACTGGACAAAGGTGCTAAAAATATATATGTGGGAGAAAAGCCTGCCTTTTTAAAAAATGGTGGGGTGGAAATGGAATATCCATATATAGAAGAATAAAATTAGGTCCCTATCATTCACCCTGAACAAAAGTCAAAACAAAGTGGATCAAAGACTTATGAATTCTACTAACAACTTTGCAATCGCTAGAAGAAAACATAGGGTCAACATTCCATCATATTGGTGCAGGCACCAACTTTCTTAATGGCACCCCTACAGCTCAAGAAATAAAACCAAGAATCAATAAGTGGGATGCCATCAAATTCAAAGCCTTTGTATAGCAAAGGAAAGTATTAAAGAACATGAGGAGAAATCCTACAGAATGCTAGAAAATCTTTTCTCCTCTGACAGCTAATTAATCCAGAATATATAAAGAATTCAAAAAACTTTACACTAAAATCAAATAACCCAATCAAGAAATGAGAAAAGGAATGAACATTTTCAAAAGCAGAAACACAAATGGCCACAAGTACATAAAAAATGTTCAATATCCCTAGCAACTAGAGAAATGCAAATCAAAATTGCATTAATATTTCATCTCATTCCAGTCAGAATAGCAACCATTAAGAATACAAATAATAATGAATACCAGTGATGTGGAGAAAAAGATACACTCATGCATCATTGGTGTGACTGCCAATTAGGACAATTCCTCTGGAAAGCAGTATGGAGATTCCTCAGAAAACTAGGAATGGAACCACCATATGACCCAACTGTCCTACTTTTTTGGTATTTACCCAAAAGAGCTACAATCAGCATGCTAGAGATATACAGTTACATCAATGTTTACAGTGGCACAATTCACATTAGCCAAATTATGAAACCAAACCAGATGTCTGTAAACTGATCAATGGATAAGGAAACTGTGGTATATGTACACAATAGAGCTTTACTCAGCCATAAATAGAATGGAAAAATGGCATTTGCTGTTAAGTGGCTGGAAATGGAGAACATTATACTAAGTGAAATAAGTCAAACTCAGAAAAGTCAAAGTTTGAATGTTTTCTCTCATATGCAGAAGCTAGAAGAAAAAGAAAAAAGTGGGAAAGGGATTGAACACATATTATAAAGACAGAGAAAATAAGTGGAGTAGAAGTAAATAGAAGGGAAAGGAGGGTTTGGTAAAGGAAGGGGACATGGAATGAATTTAACAAAATCATGTTATGTGCATATATAAATATACAAGGAATTCCACTTTTATGTATATGCAGAAAGCAACAATCAAGATTAAATAAAGGAGTGAAAGAAAGATTAGCAGAGTAGAGGTAGGAGAACAGGGACTGAAATGGAGCAAATCAAATTCAATGCATGTATTATTTTGTTGAAATAGTCCAACTACTATATACAACTATAATGCTCTAAGGAAGAAAGGAAGAAAGAGAGAGAGAAAGAAAAAAGAAAGAAAGAAAGAAAGAAAGAAAGAAAGAAAGAAAGAAAGAAAGAAAGAAAGAAAGAGGAAGGAAGGAAGGAAGGAAGGAGGGAAGGAAGGAAGGAAGGAAGGAAGGAAGGAAAGAAGGAAGGAAGGAAGAGGGAGGGAGGGAGGGACAGAGGGAAGGAGGGAGGAAAGATGAGTAGAGGAAAGGGCAGAGAGCATGGAGGTTGAGTTGCAGGACTGATGGGAAATGAAGTTCATTCCAGAGCCAGGGCATTTGAGCAGAGATATGAAGAGCTTGATATGTGGGTGTAGGGGGAAGAACTTTCTAGGGAGAGCATAAACTATGACTCTAAGAAGGTCAGGAAGTGAGGAAAGAATGGATGGAGATATGTCCCAGAAATGTCAATGACCAGGTCATATGAGAAATCATGGGTAAGGGTGAGAACATTTCATAGTTTTCTAAGTGACATTGGAAGCCATGAGAACATATTTGAGCAAAGGAGAACAACAATCTGGTGTATGTTGTCAGATCCTAAAAAGTATTTTCAACCTTTGACCTAGTAACTCTACTTTCAAGTATTTGTTTTAAGGGAATTATCAGACAAAATAATGGTGAGGATGTATTTATGGGCAAGAATGTCTACTAGGAGCATTTGTTATTTTTTCTTGAGCAGTTCCCACATGCCAGACATTATTCCATGTACTTTATGAATATTCATTTATTTTATTTTCATAATATTTCCATGAAAGAAATATGATCCTTATTTTGGAGAGGAGGAAACTGAGGCAGAGAGAGTTTAGTTTTCTTGACCTAGCTATTAAGTGGCAGAGCCCAGATTTTAATTCAGGAAGTGTGACTCTGTGGTTCAAAAACTTAACCACTGGGTTATAAATGGAAATATTCCCACATTATAACATCCAGGGAAAAAAGACTGAAAATCTAATTGTATGTAGATGCTTTCATTACAAAGATATTAATATGGGGCAGCCCCAGCGAGGAGCCCAGGACCAGCCACTTGGACCCTCCAGTTCAGAGCACAGGCCTGCAACGGGCAGCCCCAGCTGTGAACACAGGCCCACCAAGCCATCAGGCCTGCCATCTCCAGCACCAAGCACAGGCCTGTGCCCCATCCCTGGTCTAGTGCCCAGGCCTGCACCCACACTGTGACTGATCATCTATCAACACCAGGTTGTCTTTGCCCACAAGCATTGATTATTCCTGACCTGGAGGCAGTGGGACAGCACATTTCTTGGGACAGTACATTATCAAGCACCTCTCAGGCATCAGACTACTGAAAAATAGGAGGTTTGAACAGTACAGTATAATTTTATTGCAGAACTTTTAAAAATAGTAGTATTATTACAATTATTCCTATTATACCTACTCTATTCCCACTTTTTTATTAATATTCTTATCACTCTATCATCCTGTTATATATCTGTTTCCTTGGGGACTCTTTTTCTCTTTTCTCATGCTAACAAACTATTTCTTTTAATTCTGCTTTCACTATCCCTATGACATAGTACCTCTATAGACTCATTTCCTATCTCATTAACATTATATTCTACACACCTCCCTCATCCTCTTTTTCCACCATTTGAAATTGTGATCCTTATTGCAAAAATATTGGTTATGCTGTAGATAATAATTTGAACACATTTCTGTATATTATGACAACACAGTTAATATCTAAATAGGGTCTATATGGTGTGCTGCTAATATTAATCTCTTCAAGGTGAGGTATAGGGAATCTGCAGGGACACTACAAGTCTTTAAAGGGAAACTGCAATACCACTGATTTGCACTGCTACAGGGAAGATACAGGAGAAACATGAGAAAACAAGGGAAGAAAACTTCCCAAACTTAGATGCTGTATCAATAGAACCCAATGACATCATGGTAGAAGGAATGTAATAAAGGGAGTTCAGAATGTACATAATTAAAATGATCTGAAAAACAAATGATGAGATAAGAGAGCAAATGCAGACAATGAACAAACACACTAGTAAACAGCTAAAAGAGCAATTGCTGGAAGCAAAAAATCATTTCAATAAAGAGAGATTCTGAAAAAAAAAACAGAAATCTTTGGAATGAAGGAAACAATAAGTAAAATTAAAAACTCAATAGAAAGCACTACCAACAGATTAGATCACTTGGAAGAGAGAACCTTAGACAACGAAGACAAAATATTTAATCTTGAAAACAAAATTGCCCAACAGAGGAGGTGGTAAGGAATCATGAATGGAACCTCCAAGAATTATGGGACAACATCAAAAGATGAAATTTAAGAATTGTTGGGATTGAGGAAGGCACAGAGATATAAACCAAATGAATGAATAATCTGTTCATTGAAATAATACCAGAAAATTTCCCAAATCTGACAAATGAGAAGGAAAATCAAATACAAGGGGCTTACAGGACACCAAATGCACAAAATTACCACAGATCCACATCGACGTACATTATAATGAAAATACCTAACATACAAAATAAAGATAGAATTTTAAAGGTTGCAAGAGAAAAGCATGTATGAAAAATTCCTAATAGTTTTGTTTATGGTTTTTGATGGTAAGCTACCTAAGGTTAGAATGCTTGGTAGACATAGCAGAAGGAGTGGACAAATGAGAAATATAACAATGTTTGGAGTCCCATGAATGTTCTGGGACATTTTTGAGCTCAAATGGAACAGAACACAGCAACAATGTCCTTGGGAACTCAGCTCCTGGCCAGATCTGGGAACTCAAGTTTTATAATAATATATGGGACTGGTTTCATAACACCAGATAATGACTCGTATGTCCACTTAAAAATCTATAAAGAGGGAAGACTAGAAGAGAGTGGTGGATTTTGATTGCTTCAGTGAGAATTGCTGCATTGCGTGTGATGATTTACAGTACTAACTGCCACAGTGCCTGTGATGATATTTTTTCCAGTGCTGATTATTGTGGCGGTGCCTGTGATGACTTCCAGTGCTGATCAGTGAGAGATTGTTCAGCCAGGGTGCACTTTGTAAAAATTCAGTTTATTATTATTATTATTATTATTATTATTATTGTATTTTTCCTTAACTAATAAATGTATTTTATTAATTGCATTTCTGTGTTGTCTTGGTGAATACAACCCCAAAACTGCCAGTTTAAATTAAAAGACCAAGCTTGACAAAATTCCAAAACAAAGCATCAGATTATATACAGGGGGAAACCAATATGGATATCAGCAGATTTCTCAGCCCAGACCCTGAAAGCAAGAAGGGCCTGGAACAACATATTTTCAAGCTCTGAAAGAAAATGGATGCCAACCATGAATCTTATACCCAGCAAAACTTACCTTCAGATTTGATGACAAAATAAAATCCTTCCATGATAAACAAAAGCTAAAAGAATTCACAAATAGAAAGCCTGCCCTACAGAACATTCTCAGGAAAATATTCCAAGAGGAAGAAATGGAAAACAACAATGTTAGTCAACAAGGGGAGGAATTACCCTAAAGGAATAGCCAATTAAAGGTGAAACCAAGTCAAGTTAAAAGCCAAAAATAAGTAAAAATGACTGGGAATACAAGTCATATCTCAAAAATAACCCTGAATGTTCACAGTCTAAATTCATCAATCAAAAGACATAGACTGGCAGATTGGATTAAAAAGAAAGACCCAACAATATGCTGTCTTCAAGAGGTTCATCTCATAGAAAAGGACATCCACAGACTAAAGGTGAAAGGATGGGAAAAAACATACAATGCACATGGACTTAGTAAAAAAGCAGGGGTTTCCATCCTCATTTCAGATAACAGACTTCAAGCCAAAGTTAGTCAGAAGGGAAAAAGAAGGTCATTTCATACTGCTTAAGGAAAGCATAAGTCAGCAAGACAGAACAATCATAGATATTTATGTCCCAAACAATAGCACATTCATGTACATTAAACAAATCCCTCTCAATTCCAGGAACCAAATAGACCAAAACACAATAATGCTAGGTGACTTTAATACACCTCTCTCACCATTGGACAGATCTTCCAAACAAAAATTGAATAAAGAAACCATAGAACTCAATAACACAATCAACAATTTATTCTTAACACACATATATAGAATATTCTATCCATAAAAAAGTGGATACACTTTCTTCTCAGCGGTACATGGATTCTTCTCTAAAATAGACCATATGTTATGCCACAAAACTACTCTTAGCAAATACAAAAAGATAGAGATAGTATCTTGCATTCTGTCAGATCATAATGGAATGAAATTAGAAATCAAAAATAAAATAAAAAACAGAAACTACTCCAACAACTCTAGATTAAATAATACACCATTGAATGTCTGAAAAACAGAAGACATGAGGGGGGAAATAAAAAATTAATGGAGGTAAATGAGAACAATGATACAACATATCAAAATCTCTGGGACACTGTGAAAGCAGTACTAAGAGGAAAATTCATTTCATGGAGCACATTCAACAAAAGAATGAAAAGTCAACAAATAAACGACCTCATATTACAGCTCAAAGCTCTAGAAAAAGAAGAACAGATTAACACCAAAGTAATAGAACACAGGAAATAACTAAAATCAGAACTGAAATCAATGAAATTACAACAAATGAAATCATTCAAAAAATTGACAAAACAAAAAGTTGGTTCTTTGAAAAAATAAACAATATTGATAAACACTTATCCACACTAATGAAAAGAAGGAGAGTGAAAACTCAAATTACTAAAATTCGAGATGAAAAAGGAAATATCACAATTGACACTATTGAAATACAAAATATAATTAGATACTATTTTGAAAATCTATACTCCAACAAAATAGAAAATCTCGAAGACATCAACAGGTTTCTAGAGACATATGATCCACCCAAACTGAATCTGGAGGACATGCACAATTTAAATAGACCAATTTCAAGCAATGCAATAGAAGAAGTCATCAAGAGCCTACCTACCAAGAAAAGTCCAGGGCCAGATGGATTCTCAGCTGAGTTCTACAAGACCTTCAAAGAAGAGCTCATTCTAGGACTCCTCAAAGCATTCCATGAAATAGAGGAGGAGGGAACCCTTCCCAATTCATTCTATGAAACTAATATCACCCTGATACCAAAACCAGACAAAGACACATTGAGGAAAGATCATTTCATACCAATATCCCTAATGAACATAGATGTGAAAATTCTTAACAAAATTTTAGCAAATCACATACAAACACATATTCAAAAGACAGTGCACCATGATCAAGTGGGTTTCATCCCAGGGATGCAAGGTTGGTTTAACATCCTGAAAACTATAAATGTAATTCACCACATCAACAGGCTTAAAGTTAAGAATCACATGATTATTTCAATAGATGCAGAAAAAGCATTAAATAAAAAATACAGCACCCCTTCATTCTCAAAACACTAGAAAAAATAGGGATAGTAGGAACATTCCTTAACCTTGCTTTGCTAAGCCCATGCCCAACATCATGCTAAATGGAGAAAAACTGAAAGTATTCCCTCTAAAAACTGGAACAAGTCAGGGATGCCCTCATTACCGCTTCTATTCAACATTGTCCTTGAAATTCTAGCCAGAGCAATTAGACAGACTAAAGAAATAAAAGGGATATGAATAGGAAAAGAAGAGCTTAAACTATCACTATTTGCAGATGATATGAGTCTATATTTAGAGGAGCTGAAAAATTCCACCAGAAAACTTCTAGAATTCATAAATGAATTCAATAATGTAGCAGGATATAAAATTAACGCTCTAAATGTAATGCATTTTTGTTTATAAGTGATGAATCCTCTGAAAGAGAAATCAGGAAAACTACCCCATTCACAGTAGCCTCAAAACAAAACAATATTGGGGAACCAATCTAACAAAAGAGGTGAAACCTCTACAGTGAGAACTACAGAACACTAAAGAAGGAAATTAAAGAAAACCTTAGAAGATGGAAAGCTCTCCCATGTTCTGGGATAGGCAGAATTAATATTGTCAAAATGGCCATACTACCAAAAGCGCTACACAAATTCAATGTGATTCCAATTAAAATCCTAATGATGCTCCTCATAGAAATAGAGAAAGCATTCATGAAATTCATTTGGAGGAATAAGAGACCCAGAATAGCTAAAGCAATCCTTAGCAGGAACAGCAAAGTAGGGGAGTATCACAATACCAGACCTTCAACTATGCTATAAAGCAATAATAACAAAAACAGTATGGTATTGGCACCAAAAGAGACAAGTAGATCAATGGTACAGAATAGAGGACACAGAGACAAACCCACATAAATACAGTTATCTCATACTTGACAAAGGAGCCAAAACCTACAATGGGGAAAACATAGCCTCTTCAACAAATGGTGCTGGGAAAACTGGAAATCCACATGCAGCAGAATGAAACTAAACCCCTATCTCTCACCCTGCACAAAACTCAACTCAAAATGGATCAAGGACCTAGAAATTAGACCAGAGACCCTGCACCTAATAGAAGAAAAAGTAGGTCCAAATCTTCATCATGTCAGCTTAGGACCAGACTTCTTTAACATGACTCCCAAAGCACAAGAAATAAAAGCAGGAATCAATGATTGGGATAGATTCAAATTAAAAAGCTTTTTCTCAGCAAAGGAAACAATCAGCAATGTGAAGAGAGATCCTACAGAGTGGGAGAAAATCTTTGCCACACACACTTCAGATAGAGCACTAATCTCCAGAATCTATAAAGAACTCAAAAATCTTTACACCAACAATATAAATAACCCAAGGGCTAAGGGCTAAGGAAATGAGCAGACATGTCACAGAAGAAGATCTACAAGCAATCAATTGATATATGAAAAAATGTTCAACATCCCTAATAAGAGAAATGCAAATCAAAACTACCCTAAGATATCATCTCACCCCAATTAAGATGTCTATTATCAAGAATACAAACAACCACAGGTGTTGGCGAGGATGTGCAGAAAAAGGTACACTCATACATTGCTGGTGTGGTTGCAAATTGGTGCAACCACTCTGGAAAACAGTACAGAGATTCCTTAGAAAACTCAGAATGGAAACACCATTGCACCCAGCTATCCCACTCCTTGGCCTATACCGTAAGGACTTAAAATCAGCATACTACAGTGATGCAGCCACATCAATGTTTACAGCAGTCCAATTCACTATAGCTAGATTGTGGAACCAACCTAGATGCCCTTCAATAGATGAATGGATGAATAAACTGTGGTATATATACACAATGGAATGTTATTCACCTGTAAAGAATAATAAAATCATGACATTTGCAGGTAAATGGATGGAGTTGGAGAATATCATGTTAAGTGAAATAAGCCAATCCCCAACAACCAACGGCTGAATGATTTCTTTGATAAGTGATTGATGACACATAATGGGGGTGGAGGGAGGTAGGGGAAGAATGGAGGAAGGATGGATTGTATCGAGGAAAAGGAGGGGTGGGGAAAGGGTGGGGACTGAAAGATAATAGAATGAGACAAACTTCATTACCCTATGTATATGTATGAACATGCAAATTGTATGATTCTACTTTGTGTACAACCAGAAAAACAATAGTAGTACTCCATTTGTGTATAATGAACCAAAATTTAAAAAAGATATTGATATATCTTTAGATTTACATATGCACATTATATATCTTTAGATTTACATATGCACATGATAAAGTGTTTTTAGTGCCTATTTCTTCTTTGTATGCCTAGCATTTCCTCCTTTATTTTTGAACAGTTCCTGGACTTTATTTCGAGGACCACTTCATCCCTCACTTTGCATTGTGGCTGTAATGGAGGGTTCCATTCAGAGCACCTGGCTGCAGCTCTTGATTCACTGGCCCCAGGGATGGGTCCTTGACTAAGGCAAGGTTATACTGTACTTCCTTCTCCAGAACTTTTCCCACTTTTCTGACCCAAGATGATTCATCAAGCCAAGAACATCTGGCTCCTAATGGCCAAACTCACTCTCCAGAAACTAAACCTGAGTGCCAACCCCAAGCCTGGTAGTTGGAATTGAGTCACAATAAGGGCAACTGGACCCCAGAGAGTCCAAATTCTCTGGCTGCTGAGATTCAAGCTATTTTGGTGCCTGCTTCACTGGTGCCTGGCAGCTCAGCTTTCTTATCTCTGATGATTCTAGCACCTGTCTAGGAAATCCTGGACTTTCTATATAAACAAGGATTGTTACTGCTACTTACAAACCAAAGACTTTTTCTGACCCGATCTGGAATGATGAATATCAAAATATCAATGATGAATATCAAAATGTCAACAATGAATGAAATAGTTCTATATGATTATTGTCTTTGCTATGTATGATGAATACTCAGAAGTGAGATTAAAATGCCTAAATTGATTTTACTGCCTATTTTTTTCAAAGTATGACATAAAACTCTTTGAGGTTTCATTGTGGCCAACAGATCCTGTAGCCTCCATGGGTCAGATTGAAAAGGCTATGGTAGATGTAATAAATGATACTGAACAATGATAAGAAATTATCATTATTAATCTATGATTAAGTCATAGAAATGCCTGGGATAAAAACTTGGAATGTTTTAGACCAGAAGGTAGAACAGATAGTGGAGGTTGGAGGTGGATGTGGGAAGGGGACTCGTGACAAATCATGTTTTAAAATCCTGGTACTACCATGTGAGCCATGCCTGTTGGAATAAGCACTCATAGAACTTTGTGATTTGTTTACCTAAAACGTATTATTAATGCCAAATAGTTTTCATGATCTGTGTTGTTAGAGACATGGAAATTTGGTATGCTTTGCTTATGTTGGAACAATATTCGTTGCTAGGGTGCCCAGATTCTAAAGGGCTTGCATATCAGAAAATTAAAAAATCAAACCTAGGATGTGAATGAGTTATAAATAAAATAAATACTAGCTTATAGAAACTAATGAACAAAATATATATTTCATTCATTTCTAAGCAATGGCCTATTACAATTAACTGCCTATTTAGTTAGGCATTCAGAGAATTCCTAAGATCCATTCATAGTTTCCTTTCCTGCTGAGTTTCCGCAGGTTGTCTCAAATTACTTCCACAAATAATTAGTGGGTGCTCATTCTGTAGGGGCTTGGGAGTAGGCAGTGAGGATATAGAATCATCAGAGAATCAGTCTCTGCTTGCTGCATGTTCACATCAGGATGGGGGAGACAAGGGAGACAAATTCCAATGTCTCCAAAATTTGAAATACCTGAAATCCAGGACTATATGATAGTAATAATCATGCTAACTGATTTTTCTTTACTATGTTCAGGCCCTGTGGCAATACTGTTTCACATTTTCACAGAAAGTTTTAGTAGCAGTATTCTCATTATCACCTTCACTCTATGGAGAAGAAGTTAGGCTTAGAGAATTAAGTAACTTACCATACTCAAATATGGTGGACTGAAGACTACATACACATGCATGTGTGTGCGCATGCACACACACACACACACACTCTCCCTGTGTCTAAAACTTTTACCACATTCTATAGTGCTTCTTAATGGATACCTTGGTGAAGAGAGATTATTTTCATCTGAAGGGGTGGGACTTCAGATCTGTTGTAACATAAATGGCTTCATTCCCCAAAATTCATAATTGAAGCCCTAGCCCCAGATGTGATGATATTTAGAGGTAGTTCTGTTGGGAGGTGATCAGGGCAATTAGGGTGTGATCCACATGATGGATTAGTGCCCCACAAGAAGAGACACCAGCGAGCTCACTCATTCTCTCTCCACAGGCATGCACCCAGGAAAGGCCATGTGAACAAGTAGGAAGGGGACAGCTCTCAAGCCAGGCAAAGCCCTTGCCAGATCCTGACCACACTAGCACCCTGATCTCGGAGTTCTAGCACCCAGGCTGTGAGATAAGTTCTTGCTTAAACCACATAGTCTGTGGTATTCCACTGGAGTAGCCAGAGCAGACTAAGAATTGTATTATGAAGAAGAGACAAGGGCACAGATGCTCTTTCCCTGGCATGGAGCCCTTATTTCTTGCCAATGGCCAGATCTTTTTGAGTCAGGAGGTTTACTGGGAGTGCTCTTGTGATCTGCTCCTACAGGGAAATGTGGGGAGCAGGACTGAGCTGAGGTATGTTGGTGCCAAAGACCTCAGTGATTCTCTGCAGAGCCCTAGAGCTGGGATGCTTCTCCTACTAAGGAGGCAGCTTTCACCCAGGGAAGTCCGAAAGTTGCAGCTGAGAGATGTGTGTGTCCACACTGCCAGCTCTGGAAGAATGGGGGCACCTACCCTGGAAAGGGTTTCAACAGACCAGCCCAGCATACCTCAAAAACTCTGTCCTCCATCTCTTAGACACCCCTGGTCTGCATGTTTTAAGACCAAATACAACCATAAATGGCATCTGTGTGCACTTTCCTGAGTGACAGGAGTATTCCAATTTTAAAGTAAAATTTGAAGTAACCTCTCAGAATGCTTAAACACTCACAGAAACTTGGGCTAATTTAAGTTTCATTTTTTCCTCCCTGCACTCTCAACTTCAACTTTCAGAAAGAAAAATAAGATTGGCTTCCCTGCCTGGTTTTGTATCAGCAGACCACCACTATGAGTAACAACAGTCTGGAACTTTCATGAGTCTGATAAGGTGGGCGTCTATAAACTCAAGGCCAGATTTCCAGGACTTAAGTAAAAAATGATGAACAAAAGGTGACAATATTCTCTCATTTATACTACTGTACACATTAGGCCTCTGCCTTTTTGTTCTTTAATACTGCGATGTATCTTTTTGACATTTAGCATGAGAGAAGCATTCTTCTGCCAACTTTTCTGGCATAATTCAAATTCATATTGATCAGACTTAAAAAGGGCTGTATTTTTTTTCCCAACACAATCTTCATTTTTATTTTGATAAGAATTACTTAAAGACCTATATCACACACACACACACACACACACACACACGGTGTGTTTGTTTTAGATACCAAATAAAAATTTTAATTCCAGATACTACTCTCAAGATAAATGTATTTAAAAGCACTAAATAATATAAACATCAATCCTGGTGTGGTGGTGCACACCTGTAATCCCAGCCACTTGGGAGGCTGAGGTAGGAAGATTGTGAGTTCAAATCTAGCCTCAGCAATTTAGCGAGGCCCTAAGTAATTCAGCAAGTCTCTGTCTCTAATAAAATATTAAAAAGGGTTAGGGATGTTGCTCAGTGATTAAGCGCCCCTGAGTTCAATTCCTGGTACCATAATAGTAATAATAATAATAATAATAATAATAATAATAATAATATCAAGCAGTAACATTTTTGATAGCACTTTAGTGATAATGAAGTCTGCAATGGAAGCATTATGGAGGTAGATCTGCAGAATGTTCAGGGATGTTCCTCCAGAGTGACGTTACCTGCATGGGGTTATTTTAGGGTGATTGGAGGGGCAGCTTATGCACATGATCTGGCTAAGCAGTCAGGAAGCAGCCTGGGCCTCAACTGCACTGCAAGTCAGTACAAAACTACTGTCAAGGTTTTAATGGATTCTCCTCTTGCTAAGGGCAGAAGAAGAAAAGTTGGGCCAGAAAAAATTTCATCAAGGATCAGGCCCACATTTGACATTTGGTCATCTTGGCATCGAGTCTGAAAATAGAGACCTTCAGGTTTGTTTTGGCTTGTAGTTGGCCAGACTCACTATATGAATATGAATAGAGTCTGGAATAGAAATGAGTATCCCAATATATTAGTCTGAAACAAGAAACATAATTGCCAGGTGATTGGAGAGCTGGGCTAACTTATCCCTAATACTTCCCTTTATAGGAGAACATATCATCATAACTCAACATTATTCTGTACGATGAGCTGACTTTAATATCCAGCTATGAATCTTTTAAATTTTATACCTAACAAATAGAAACTAAGTCAGCCAATTGATTTGGGGAGCTGTTGGAAGACCCAAGACCTGTTCTTGCTATCTGACTCATCTAGCCTCCATTCAAAACACATCTCTTTTCCCAAACTACTTAAAAAATTAGATTAGAAGGCATCGATATGGTAATTGCCTCTTTTTACATTCTAAAATATGTTTCTAAAACTGTACCAAACGATAAAATAAAGCAAACAAAAAAAGAAGAGTCATTAATTAAAGTACATAATTCACAACATAGTAGATGTTATGTAATATTTTTTTTTGACCAGGAGAATAATAGAGCATGAAACCTAAATAGAGATAGAAATATTTTTAAAATTTATTTTGATTCATTGTACACGAATGGAGTACAACTGTTGTTTCTCTGGTTGTGCACAAAGTAGAATCACACCATTTGCATAATCATACATGTACATAGGGTAATGATGTTTGTCTCATTCTGTTATTTTTCTTTCCCCCCATCCCATACCCAACCCTCTTTTTCCTCTTTGCAATTCATCCTTCCTCCATTCTTGACTCCCTCCCACCCCGCCTTCTGTGCATCCACTTATCAGAGAGATCATTCCGTCTTTGGTTTTTTGGGATTGGCTTATCTCACTTAGCATGATATTCTCCAATTGCACCCAATTACCTGCAAATATCATAATTTCATTCTTCTTTATGTCTGAGTAATTCCATTGTCTATTTATACCATATTTTCTTTTCCATTCATCTATTGAAGGGCATCTAGGTTGGTTCCACAATCTAGCTATTGTGAATTGAGTGGCTACGAACATTGATGTGGCTGCATCACTGTAGTATGCTGATTTTAAGTCTGTTGGGTATAGGTCAAGGAGTGGGATAGCTGGGTTCAATGGTGGTTCCATTCTGAGTTTTCTAAGGAATCTCCGTACTGTTTTCCAGAGTGGCTGCACCAATTTGCAACCACACCAGCAATGTCTAAGTGTACCTTTTTCCTCACATTCTCGCCAATATCTGTTGTTGTTTGTATTCTTGATAATAGACATTCTAATTTGGGTGAGATGATGTCTTAGGGTAGTTTTGATTTGCATTTCTCTTATTATTAGGGATGTTGAACATTTTTTCATCTATCTGTTGATTGTTTATAGATCCTCTTCTGTGAAGTGTCTGCTCATTTTCTTAGCCCATTTATTGCTTGGGTTATTTATATTCTTGGTGTAAAGTATTTTGAACTCTTTATAGATTCTGGAGATTAGTGCTCTATCTGAAGTGTGTGTGGCAAAGATTTTCTCCCACTCTGAAGGCTCTCTCCTCACACTGATGATTGTTTCCTTTGCTGAGAAAAAGCTTTTTACTTTGAATCTATCCCAATTGTTGATTCCTGCTTTTATTTCTTGTGCTTTAGGAGTCATGTTAAGGAAGTATGGTCCTACGCCAATATGATGAAGATTTGGAACTATTTTTCTTCTATTAGGTGCAGGGTCTCTGGTCTAATTCCTAGGTCCTTGATCCATTTTGAGTCGAGTGTTGTGCAGGGTGAAGATATGGGTTTAGTTTCATTTTGCTGCATATGGATTTCCAGTTTTCCCAGCACCGTTTATTGAAGAGGCTGTCTTTTCTCCATTGTATGTTTTTGGCTCCTTTGTCAAGTATGAGAAAACTGTATTTATGTGTGTTTGTCTTGTGTCCTCTATTCTGTACCATTGACCTACCTGTCCATTTTGGTGCCAATACCATGCTGTTTTTGTTACTATTGCTCTGTAATATAGTTGAAGGTCTGGTATTGTGATACCCCCTGCTTTACTCCTCCTGCTAAGGATTGCTTAGCTATTTGGGGTCTCTTATTCCTTCAAATGAATTTCATGACTCTTTGCTCTATTTCTATGAGGAACATCATTGGGATTTTAATTGGAATTGCATTGAATTTGTATAGCGCTATTGGTAGTATGACCATCTTGACAATATTAATTCTGCCTATCCAAGAACATGGGAGATCTTTCCATCTTCTAAAGTTTTCTTCAATTTCCTTCTTTAGCATTCTGTAGTTCTCATTGTAGAGGTCTTTCACCTCTTTTGTTAGATTGATTCCCAAGTTTTTTTTTTTGAGGCTATTGTGAATGAGGTAGTTTCCATAATTTCTCTTTCAGAGGATTCATCACATATGAAGAAAAATGCATTGGATTTATGAACATTGATTGTATATCCTGCTACTTTACTGAATTCATTTATGAGTTCTCAAGTTTTCTGGTGGAATTTTTTGGCTTGTTTAAATATAGAATTATGTTGTCAGCAAATAGGGATAGTTTGAGTTCTTCTTTTCCTATTCAGAACCCTTTAATTTCTTTGGTCTGTCTAATTGCTCTGGCTAGAGTTTCACGGACGATGTTGAATAGAAGTGGTGAAAGAGGGCATCCCTGACTTGTTCCAGTTTTTAAAGGGAATGCTTTCAGTTTTTCCCCATTTAGCATGATGTTGGGCATGGGCTTAGCATAGCAATGTTAAGGAATGTTTCCACTATCCCTATTTTTTCTAGTGTTTTGAGTATGAAAGGGTGCTGTATTTTTTTATCAAATGCTTTTTCTGCATCTATTAAAATAATCATGTGATTCTTAACCTTAATCCTGTTGATATGGTGAATTACACTTACAGATTTTTGGATGTTGAACCAACCTTGCATCCCTGGGATGAAACCCACTTGATCATGGTGCACTGTCTTTTGAATATGTGTTTGTATGTGATTTGCTTAAATTTCATTAAAAATTTTTGCATCTATGTTCATTAGGGATATTGGCATGAAATGATCTTTCCTCAATGTGTCTTTGTCTGGTTTTGGTATCAGGGTGATAATAGCTTCATAGAATGGATTTGGAAGGGTTCCCTCCTCCTCTATTTCATGGAATACTTTGAGGAGTACTAGAATGAGTTCTTCTTTGAAGGTCTTGTAGAACTCGGCTGAGAATCCATCTGGTCATGGACTTTTCTTGGTAGGTAGGCTCTTGATGACTTCTTCTATCTCACTGCTTGAAATTGATCTATTTAAATTGTGTATGTCCTCCAGATTCAGTTTGGGTGGATCATATGTCTCTAGAAACCTATTGATGTACTTGAGATTTTCTATTTTGTTGGAGTATAGATTTTCAAAATAGCTTCCAATTATGTTTTGTGTTTCAATAGTGTCTGTTGTGATATTTCCTTTTTTCATCATGAATTTAAGTAATTTGAGTTTTCTCTCTCCTTCTCTTCATTAGTGTGAATAAGGGTTTATCAATTTTGTATATTTTTTCAAAGAACCAACTTTTTGTTTTGTCAATTGTTTTGAATTGTTTCTTTTGTTTCAATTTCATAGATTTCCCCTCTGATTTTAATTATTTCCTTTCTTCTACTACTTTTGGTGATGATCTGTTCTTCCTTTTCTAGGACTTTGAACTGTAATGTGAGGTTGCTTATTTGTTCACTTTTCATTTTTTTATTGAATGCGCTCCATGCAATGAATTTCTCTTAGTACTGCTTTCATAGTGTCCCAGAGATTTTGATATGTTTGATCTTTGTTCCTATTTAACTCTAAGAATTATTTTATTTCCACCATGATGTCTTCTGTTTTCCATGCATCATTCAATAGCATATTATTTAATCTCCAGGTGTTGGAGTAGTTTCTGTTTATTTTATCATTTCATTTCATCATGATCTGATAAAATACAAGGTAGAATCTCTACTGTTTTGTATTTGCTAAGAGTAACTTTGTGGCATAACATATGGTCTATTTTGAGAAGGATCCATGAGCTGCTGAGAGGAAAGCATATTTGCTTATTGATGGATGGAATATTCTATATATGTCTGTTAAGTCTAAATTATCGATTGTGTTTTTGAGTTCTATGGTTTCTTTGTTCAATTTTTGTCCAATGGTGATCTGTCTAATGGTGAGAGAGGTGTGTTAAAGTCACCTAGTATTATTGTGTTTTGGTCTATTTGGTTCTTGGAATTGAGAAGGATTTGTTTGATGTACATGGATGTGCCATTGTTTGGGGCATAAATATCTATGATTGTTTATGTCTTGCTGATTTATGCTTCCCATAAGCAGTATGAAATGTCCTTCTTTATCCCTTCTGACTAACTTTGGCTTGAAGTCCACTTTATCTGATATGAGAAGGAAATCCCCGCTTTTTTACCGAGTGCATGTGTGTGGTATATTTTTTCCCATACTCTCCTCTTCAGACTGTGGGTACCTTTTTCAATGAGATGCATCTCTTGAAGGCAGCATATTGTTGGGTCTTTCTTTTTAATCCAATCTGCTAGTCTATGTCTTTTGATTGATGAATTCAGGCCATTAACATTCAGGGTTATTATCGGGATATGATTGGTATTCCCGGTCATTTTGGTTTACCTTTGGTTTTTAACTTGATTTGGTTTCTCCTTTAATTGGATATTCCTTTAGGGTAGTTCCTCTCTTTGCTCACTTACTTTATTGCTTTTCATTTCTTCCTCATGGAATATTTTGCTGAGAATGTTCTATAATGCTGACTTTCTATTTGTAAATTCCTTTAGCTTTTGTTTTTCATTGAAGGATTTTATTTCATCTTCAAATCTGAAGGTAAGTTTTGCTGGGTATAAGATTCTTGGTTGGCATCCATTTTCTTTCAGAGCTTGAAATATGTTGTTCTAGGCCCTTCTTGCTTTTAGGGTCTGGGTTGAGAAACCTGCTGATAACTGTATTGGTTTCCCCCTGAATGTAATCTGATTTTTTCTCTTGCAGCCTTTAAAATTCTCTTTATTTTGTATGTTAGGTACTTTCATTATAATGTTCCTTGGTGTAGATATGTTGTACTTTTGTACATTTGGTATCCTGTAAACCTCTTGTATTTGATTCTCCATTTAATTCTTCAGATTTGGGAAATTTTCTGATATTATTTCATTGAACAGATTATTCATTCATTTGATTTGTATCTCTGTACCTTCCTCAATCTCAATAATTCTTAAATTTGGTCTTTTCATGATATCCCATAATTCTTGTAGGTTCTGTTCTTGAATTCTTACAATCTTTTCTGTTTGGTCAACTTTGTTTTCAATATTCAATATTTTGTCTTTAATATCTGAGGTTCTGTCTTCCAGGTGATCTAGCCTGTTGGTTATCCTTTCTGTTGAATTTTTAATTTGGTTTATTGTTTCCTTCATTTGAAGGATATCTGGGTTTTTTTTTTCTTCAGAATAGCCATCTCTTTATTGAAATGATCTTTTGCTTGGTGCTTTTGTTCTTGTAATTGTTGATTATCATTCATTGCCTGCATTTGCTCTCTTATCTCATTGTTTGTTTCTCTGATCACTTTAATTATGTGCATTCTGAACTAACTCCCTTTCTGACATTTCTTCTGCCCTGATGTCATTGAATTCTGTTGATGTAGCATCTAGATTTGTTTGGAACACTTTCTTCCCTTGGTTTCTTATGTTGTTCATGTATCTTCCCCTCTAGCAGTGAGATTCTGAGGTATTGCAGTTTCCCCCTCTATAGACTTGTAGTGTCCCTGCAGGTTTCCAATACCTCACCAGGAAGTGAGAGACCATTATTAGCAGCACACCATACAAACAATTTGTATCCTTAACTCAAACTTTCCTTTTTTAAGAAATTAACCATATTGTCTTAGTAAATGGAGATGATGAGTTCAATTATTATCACCATTTAGCCAATAGGTTTGCAATAAGGACCACAATTTCTAATGGTGGATAAAGAGTATGGGGGGGTGTAGGATATACCATTAATGAGATAAGACGTGTGTCTATGGAGGTACTCTGTCATACTAGTAGTGACAGAGGAATTAAAAGAAATTGGTTGTTAGCATGAGAAAAGGGAGAGTCTACAAAGAGACTGATTAGAGGAAAATAGGGTGAGAAAGATATTAATAAGAGAAAAGAAAAGTAGGAATAATAGTAGGAACAATAGGAATAATCATAATATTATTATTAATAAATTTTTAAAAATCTATAATAAAATTATCCTGTACTGGTTAAACCTCCTAATCTTCAGTAGCCTGATGCCTGGGAGGAACTGGATAATGGGGTATCCCAAGAAGGTACTGTCCCTCTAGGTATGGTGGACTCTCAGTAGGGTATAATCCCTGTTAGTGGGAAGAGGCCCCCTCACGTGTTGACAGATAGTCTACCACTGCCTGGGAACTAGACTGCAGGTTAGGGCTGGGCTGGGGTGAGCCTGGACCTCTGGGCTGGGTCTCCCTGATGTGGAAGTCTCACTGCATCTGCGCTGGGCTGAGCCTGATGTTTGTCTCTTGGCCAGTCTCCGTGGCCTGGAAGACTAGTGGGGCTCTGTTAGGCTGGGCTGGACCTAACCCTCTTGGCCTGGCCTCCTGGTGAAGAAGTCTCACGTGGGTGCTCTGGGCTGACCTCCTTGGCATGGAACTCCAGAAATATTTGTTTTGATATCTTAAATAATGCTACAGTTTATATGATGAATGTCCCTTGAAGGCCCATGCATTAAAGTTTTGTTCCCTAGGTGGGACTAATGGGAGGGGGTAAAACCTTTAAGAAATGGGGCCTAGTGAAAGGACATTAGGTCACTGGGGCTGTGTCTTCCTTATAGGGAATGGTGGAAGCCCTGCTCTTCCTCTCTCAGTTCTGCTCTGCAGTCTATTCCTGCCATGATGTGCTGCTTCACTGTCTTTATTTTATTTCATATCCACAGTGCCTAGCCATGTGGCAGACTCCCATCAGATACTCATTAAATGTTCTAATGGAGAACTAATTGAATAATTAAGGGGGATATTGTCCAAGGCCACAAATCAGACCTACTGAAACTTTTAGTCCTGTATAGAACTGCTTTTTCTTTTTTCAAATTGTCTCCCTAGGACCTAAGAATCTTCTGGAATTTCTGTCTTTGCCTGTACCCTTGACAGTGTCAGAGGCTGAGAGTGTTCTGGCAAGGTAGACCCCATGATCTGCCCTGTGTCTGAGGCACGCTGATCAAAGTGCTGATCTGACACACATCTTCCACCCAAGTGACACCAGAAATATCACAGGAACAGAAGGGTGAGTTCTGCCTGTTGCCAAATTTATTGTGTATTTTCTTCATGTTAAAAATGAAACCCACACATCTAAGAGCACTCATTCTTCTGACAGGAAGTGATTAGAAAGGAAGAGGCTCATGTAGGGGAAGAAAATGTTTTAAAAACCCAAGAGGACCACAAAATAAGCAAAGTTTAGCATCATCCTTAGCTTCTGGCAAAAGAAGTACCTGCCTTGAACCCTGGCTTCCCACCCCACTTCCAGGACCAGCTCAGCAGGTTCCATCTTCTTAAAGGGGACCAGGCTCGAATGTGCATGCCCAGGTGTGAACAGTGGCCAAGGCTAGCTGTTTGCACTATGAGAGCTGGGACTGGGTGCCAGTGGGGTGCCCATGTCTGCCTGCAAGGCCCTCATGCTGTACAAGACTGCCTACCTGTAATGTGGTGGGGTAAGATACTGTCACTGTGGGGAGAGTCACTTGGCTGGCTGTTTGCTGGTCTACTGATGTTGCCATATTCCCAAGTGGGACTCCAAGGACTTAATATTGTGGATGTGACTTTCTATAGAACATTTTGAAGGTATTATTTTCTCATGGTAAAAATATTGAACAAATTTTAGCAGTTTTCTAACCTTAGAAACATGACAGCCAGCATAGTGTTCCTTATTTTCATATATATATATATATATGTATATATATATATATAATTTTCTTACATATATATTTTATTATATATATTTTATTATACTACATATAATATAAATACATGTATATGTGTGTGTGTGTATATATATACATATATATGTATGTATATACATATATATATGTATGTGTATATATACATATATATATATATATATATATATATATATATATAAAGGAACCAAAAATAAAAGGCTGGTTTAAGCCAACATATCTGTCACTCAGTAATTGTTTCTGTGATCAGCATTCTCGCAGATCACACTAAGATGTAAACAGCTGTATCTCCACCATCCCTTCCACCGATGAAGGTTCAAATGCAGCCACTGTTCAGAGTAAACTTCAGTACATGGCCAGAGGGTCCCAAACTTACTTGGTTCGCAGTAAGTTTCCATAATTTTTCAATGGATCCCCTAGGCCAAAAGAAATCCTCAACAGTTCCACTAAGTAACTACTTAGGTCAAATACCTTTAATATTTTTTTATGTCTTGATGAAAACTCTAATGGAAATAAATAATATATATTTTTAAAAATTCTTCAATGACTGCAATTACTTGCTGGTAGAATCCTGTTTACCTTGAGTAAGCTCCACAGACCTTCTCAAACCTTGAAATCAGGTCAGACAGCACCACTCTCATTTTTCCTTCCATGCTTCCATGTTTGCAGGACTTGCTTTCATAGAAAAATCTAGTTTGGCAATGTTGGATGTTATTTAAAAGAATGTAGTGTGATCTCATATTGGAATTGTGAACTATTTTAGTACTTTCCATAGAGGTCCAACAGTTGTTGAATATTGCATTTCCCTCAAAAATGTACAACCGTCACACAGCACATTTGTGTGTCCACAGTGGGTGCCTTGATGGAGAAACCACACATGTAAACATTTAGAGACTCACCAGGAGAGAATTGCTACAGAATGATAAGCAATCATTTTTCCTATTCGCTAGAGCAAACAGTGCCAAAACCATTTTATTACTGTTTTTAATAAATATTAAGGTAAATATTTCAAGAAGACATTTTAAAATTATTTTAATGATGTCCTGCTTTTGGAAAAAAATGCATTAAGAAATTAATATGTAGTGATGACTACAATCCAGCACTTCCACAGCACTTGAAGTTTACCAAAACTTATGCTCTACAGATGCTTCTTGATGTTCAATCGAGCTACATCTTAATAAACCTATTGGAATTAAAAAGGGCTTTAAGTCAAAATGCAGTTCATGCATCTCACCTGCCGGACATCACCGCTTAGCAGCACAGCACACTGCAGACTAGCAATTGTCTCTGCTTCATGACGGTGGTTCAGTGGTGGCCCAGCATTGTGAGAGGATCATCCTGCTTATAACTAACCTGGGGAAAGATAAAAATACAAAATTCAAAATACAGTTTCTGCCGAGTGTGTACCACTTTCATACCATTGTAAAATTGAAAAACTTTTAAGTTGAATTATCTTTTTGGATTTTTAAAAAAATTGGTGCATTATAATTATACATATTAGTGGGATTTTTTATGTCTTGTTTGTACCTGAACATAAGGTGAATTGATCAATCACATTCTGCAATACATCCCCTTTCCTTTCACTCCTCCTTCCCCCTGCTCTGCTTGTTCTCCTCTACTGATCTCCCTTCTGTTGACATTATGAATAGCAACATTAATTTATTAATAAATCAACCTATTATTAATAACATTAACAGATTAATGCTAATCCATTGTTAATAAATATTAATTTATTAATATTTTATTTGATGCACTATAATTCCAGGGACCATCTGTATTTTGCTGTTTCAGGAAGGAGAACCAGCCCAGAAGGGACCATATCTTCCTTCAAGCCCTTGAAATCCTACCCACCTCCACCACTGCTGTGAGCTTTCACTGACACACAAGTGATCATCCTTTCTCTTCTCTAAGTATCTATAGTTGTTTCCTTGTAATTTCCCTGGGGAACTTTAAATTTTCTGCCTTGGATTTTAGCAAACCTTATTATTTCCAGGATAACACTTCTTGGGTCATAAGCACAATTTCATTGTTACAATTCATGTCTAATTCTTTTTAATTTCCTCCAATCAACTTGATCTAAAGCATCATTAGCTCACAAAAACTATTGTTGAGTAAGTGAATGAACACTTACAGGGATAAAGAATTCCTCTGAGCCTTTCACCAAAGGGACAGATATTCACACTAATCTGGGCTCAAATGAGAAATAGTTTTAATTTCATCAGTTTTAGATTTATGTTCCAAGGGCTACTTAGCCTCTTTTAGGAAAGAATAAAGGAAGAAAAACCCACTAAGAACATTGCTAATTCAGTGTAGCTTAATTAGAGTACAATAAACCTGTAGCTTTTTCAAGCCTGCAAAGCCAGTAGGAGTGGCTTTGCACTTTTAAAGCAAGGACAGCTTTTTTTAAGCAAATCTGAGAGATGCAGCATCACCTGGAAAGTGTTTTTACCAGTATAAGCTTAAAGTGGAGAATTGGATTCACTCTTCTCCTGAGCACTCAAAGATTATTAACTATTTTCAAAATAGTCTGTGTGAGTGAATACATTCTTATCGATTGGGAAACTAAACCACCAAGCAATTAAATACGTTGGTCTTAATAACAAAGTTATTTTCAAATGCAAGAATCAAATTCAGGCTTTCCATCTTTTAGTGACCTTCACAGACCACTTTGAATAACATCAAACAAATATTGCTTTCCAGTTGCTATTAAAATAATTCAGCAGAGCATGATACTTACGGCAGCCAAAATTCAATGTTTTGTATCTATGTTCACTCCATAAAACAGTCAATTGTCGACTGAGATGCTTTTTAAATCAAAATATTTAATTATTACCCCTGACTGAGGAGTGTATCAACCTTGTAGGTAAATCTCTGCTGGTACTTTGTGTTTATCTGAAAGATGAATCACTGGGAGCTTGTACTGAAGAGCAGGAAAAAATACTGAAGAGGCAATTAAATGAACTCTTGTTTTAGTTGTTGTATTAGAGGTCACTGTTTGCATTTGTTTTTAAGATGGTATGGATTTCTGTAACTCTAAACAAATTAGTATGGAAAGGTAATTAAAAATATATCCCAATATCAAATAAAAATGACTTGGATTTTGATCTCTCTCGTCAGTTGGGGTCCCTGAGCAGAACACAGAAATGTCCACCCCAGATGTTTCAGTAAGAAATTTAGTAAAACTATTGCTTTCAGAGCTGTAGGCAACATAAAGGGCTGATGAACCCATAGAAACTATCAAGCCAGAAAGCTGTTACCCTTCCCAAGCAACAACTGGAACTGGGTAATGGGGACTGATTATGGGAGCCCCAGGGATCGATGTAACTACTGGGAAATTTGTAGTGCCAAGCAGGGTAACAATTTGGAAAGCAATCCATTTTCTCTAAGACATCTGTTGCTTGCTGCTGCCTCTTATTGGCCCATCTCAAATGAAAGCTGACAGACAAGGGGGCACTGAAGATATAATGTACTAGAATTTTGCCATCTAGGCACAGAGAAAGATGGCCAACAGGGAAAGGCTGAGAAAGTTCCTTCAATTCCTACTTGCACAAACTGAGGATGGGTGTTGAATTTTTCAAATTCTTTTCCTGCATATATTTAAAGTGATCACATGGTTTCGTTTTTCATCTCTCTTAATTTGGAGGCTGCAATGTTGGATTTTTCAGGCATTAATCCATCTTTTCATTCCTAGAATAAAATCTACATGATTACAATTGGTCTCCTTTACAAATTGCTTCATTTACTCTACTTATATCTTGTTGAGGAGTTTTGTGCTTATATTTAAGAGATATGTTCACTTATAGCTTTCTTTTCTCATCATATTTTTCTGGTTTTGGTGTCTGGATAATGCTGGTTTATACAATATTTTAGAAACTTTTTTTCTCGTGTTTTCTGGCATCTTCTGGGCAAAATTGACATTTGTATTTCTTTATTACTTGTCAGTATTCATGAGTGAAGGCATCTGAGATTGTGCATCTCCCCCAGTCCCAGGAAAAATTTTAAATCATTTTTTTCCCAATAGGTATGGTATATTTAGATTTCCTACTTCTTTTTGTATCATTTTAAAAATGCTTTTATTAGTTCACTACAGCTCTACATAATAGTGGGTCATTTTGTCATATTCATACACACATGGAATATAATGTACTTCATTCCAATCCCCAGTTCTTCCACTTTTCCACTCCTGCTCTCTTTCCCTGCTTCCCTTCCTCCACTCTATTTATCTTCCATCTGATCATTTATTGATTTAAAAAAACTTTATTTGTTCTTTTTAAGTATACATGACAGTAGAGTGTGTTTTGACATATACATAGATGAAGTAGTACTTCTCATTCTTGTGGTTGTATATGATGTGGAATTTCACTGGACGTGTATTCATACATGAACACAGGAAAGTTATGTCCGATTCATTCTACTATCTTTCCTATTCCCATTCCCCTCCATTCTTTTCATTCCCCTTTGTCCAATCTGATGAACTTCTGTTCTTCCCTCCTGCTCTACCCACCTTGTTGTATGTTGGCATCCACATATCAGAGAGAACATTTGGCCTTCGGATTTTGGGGATTGGTTTATTTCACTTAGCATGATAGTCTCTAGTTCCATCCATGTACCAGAAAATGCCATAATTTCAATTTTTTTATTTTTAAAATTGATGCTTTATAGACATACAGAAAGACAGAATTCACTGTGGTATATTTACATATGTACCGAGTATGATTTAGTCAATTTCATTCCTCAGTTCCTTCCTTTTCCTGTCCCTCCTCTCCACTCCTCAGTTCCCTTCTCTTATTCTATTGTGCTCCCTTCTATTTTCATAGGCTTCCTCCATCTTTTCCTATTTCCACATATGAGAGAAAACATTCAATCTTCGATTTTCTGAGTCTGAGTCTCAGCATGGTGTTCTGCATTTCCATTCATTTATCAGCAAATACCGTTATTTCATTCTTCTTTGTGACTAAAACTCTATTGTGTATATATACCATGTTTTCTTTATCCATTCACCTATTGGTGATACCTAGGCTGATTCCATAGTTTGGCTATTGTGAATTGTGCTGCTATAAATGTTGATATGCATGTATCATACTAGCATGCTGATTTTAGTTCTTTTAGATAAATACCAAGGAGTGGGATTGCTGAGTCATATGGTGATTGGGCAGGAGATAGATTTCCTATAGGCAGATAGAAATGGGAACCCCAGGGAATGGAATTCCACCACCCCACATTCAAACACTAAGCTAAAACTTGCTTTCTTGATTATTTTTGACTGCCTACCTGGAAGGCCCTACTCATGTTATTATCCTAGAAAGGCAAGACCACAGTGGTAATGATGTTTCTTTGATTATCCTAATATTAGTTAACCCCAGAGAGCTGCTGTTCTGAACCCAAGCAATTCTTTAGTTTTAAGCAACAAGTACTGGACAAATTCAGGTTAACAAAGACATCAAACTATCACATTATGGGAATAAGAAATTAAAAATTATACACTTTCAATTCAGCCAGAAAAAAGAAAAAAAAATGAGAGAGACTTTCCAATGAAAGGTCAGTTCCTCATCAAAACAGTATAAAAACCCCTAGACAGAGAGCCACCATGGATACCCTCTTTGGGACACTTCCTTGCTGTGGAAGCTTTCCTTGCTTGCTTCTAATAAAACTGCTATTGAATTCTCACCCTCCATCATCTGCATACTTCATTCTTTCAGTGCATGAGACAAGAATCCTCTAGTGCTCACACTCATAGCCTTTTGGGGAAATCTCCATATGACTTTCCAAAGTGGTTCTAATTACAGTCCTACCAACAGTGTATAAGACTGCCTTTTATTTTACATCCTTACCAGACTTTATTATTTGTGTTCATGATAATTGCCATTCTGACTAAAGTGAGATGATATCTTGGTGTAGTTTTGATTTGCATTCCCCTGATTTCTAGGGATGCTGAACATTTTTTCAGATATTTGTTGGCCATCTGTGTTTCTTCTTTTGAGAAATATCTGTTTAGTTCATTTCCCCATTTGTTGATTGGGTTGTTTATTTATTTATCAGTGTTAAGTTTTCGAGTTCTTTACACATTCTGGATATTCATCCCCTGTAGGAGGAGTGCCTGACAAAGCTTTTCTCCCATTCTGTAGATTCTCCCTCCATGCTTTTTACTTCCTTTGTTGTGCAGAGACTTTTAATTGATGACATCCACTTACTGATTCTCAGTTTTATTTCTTGAGCTTTAGGGGTCCTGTTTGGGAAGTTGTTGCCTATACCCATAAGTTAGTGTTGAC
Source organism: Glaucomys volans (assembly GCA_020662805.1). Lineage (NCBI taxonomy): Eukaryota > Metazoa > Chordata > Mammalia > Rodentia > Sciuridae > Glaucomys > Glaucomys volans. Next base: position 276,871 of record JAJEJO010048013.1, read on the forward strand.
CTATGCTTTCTTCTTTCAGTTTCACTGTTTCTAGTATCATTGCTAGGTCTTTGATCCACTTTGAGTTGACTTTTGTGCAGGATAAGAGGTAAAGGGTCTGGTTTCATCCTTCTGCATAAGGCTACCTAGTTTCCCCACTACCATTTGTTAAAAAGGTGATCTTTTCTCCAATTTTTTTTGGTACCTTTGTCAAGTATCAGAGGACTCCATCTATGTGGGTTGGTCTCTGTGTCTCCTATCCTATTCCAGTGGTCTTCAGGTCTGCTTTTATGCCAACATCATATTGTTCTTGTTAGTGTAGCTTGGTAGAGTAGCTTGAGATGAGGTTTTGTGATGCCTCCTACGTGGTGCTTCTAGTTCAGGATTGCTTTGGCTATTCTGGGTCTTTTATTCTTCCATATGAATTTAAGGACAGTTTCTCTGAAGAATATATTTTGGGGGAATCACATTGAATCTGTGTACTGCTTTTGGTAGTGTGACCATTTTGAAAATATTAATTCTACCTATCTGAGAACATGAGAGGTCTTTCTGTCTTCTAAGTTCTTCTTCAGTTTCTTTCTTCAGTGTTTGGTTGTAAAGGTTTTTCACCTCCTTGGGGTTAGATTTATTCCCAAGTATTTTATTTTATTTTATTTGAGGTTATTATGAACAGGATGGTTTTCCCTGTTTCTTTCTCAACAGATTCATTTTTGGAAAGGTATTGATATTTTTATGTTGAGCTAATATATTGTTACTTTGCAGAATTTGTTTGTCAGCTCTAGAAGTCTTCTGGTGGAGCTTTTTGGGTCTTCTACATAGTATCATATCATTGGCAGATAGTATGACTTCTTTTCCTATTTATATGTCTTTAATTTCCTTCTCCTGCTGCTGCGGTTAGAATTTCAAGACCTATGTGGAATAGGAGGGGTGAGAATGGACATACTGGTCCTGTTCCTGATTTTAGAGGAGATGTCTTCATTTTTTTCTACAGTTAGAATGAATTTGGTTTTGGGATCAATTTTGATGATTGCACACATTTAGATATTAAGGTAAAGAAATTAAGGTAAATTATGAAAGAAATAGTTTTCAATGTAATGTTGCAAAATTTAAGCCTACAATTTATATGAGTGTTTCCTGTTGTGGAAATGAATGAAAACAAAATAAGAATCCAAACAAGAACAAACTATTTATTGAGAGGTTGTTATACTAAGGAAGTCAGCCAGACTCACTTGCTTTTAGAAGAAACTAGCAAAAGTTACTGACTTTCCTTGTCTAACAGCACACTGAATAAAGGCAGAATGGAGATCTGTTACAGTGAAGCTACTGCCATGAGGGATAATTGATGACAAGATGGCATTTGGGTTTGACATGGCTGGGAAGGAAAGGATAACAATTTTGTTGATGGCCCTGACACCTGAGTGTGGTGGGGGAACTCACCTGTTTGTCTTATATGCAGTCAGGAGAGGAATGTTACAAGGTACTAGAGAGAATGAGAACTTTGCAATAAAATCTTTCTGTTGAAACCTTTGAACCCCTTCTCTGTTTCTGGCTTCAAAGAATATTGAGGAAGTTTAGAGTCTGCTCAAACTTTAATATGTTCTGCTCAAGTTTTTAATCCTGTGCCAGTGGAATTTTCAGCCTAGAGAGTGTCGAGAGCTGCATCTACAGCATGCATCAAATATAATAGATAAGGAGGAAGACAATCCAGAGCAAACATGATTTGACTATGACCATAGAAGATTTGAAATATTGTCTCTTGTACATTTAATATTACAGCTCCATTGTGAAGGAAGTCCCTATTACATTTGCAGAAGTGATATCATGGATCATGAAGAAATGTTTTTAGTCAAATACTCAAGGGTTACAATTGAGGGCCTGGAGACAGAAAATATATGGGTTATTTGGAATATCTATTGCCTGCGTTGTATATTTATTCTAAGGAAGAATGGAGACTGATCAAAGGTGGCAGGGTTTCATACAGAAAGAACAGAGCTCCCACTTACCAAGAATTGATGAGGGTTGCCACCTATTTTTACTGCAGGATTTTTCTATGTCTTTTATTTTCTTTTCTAATATGAAACAGTTTTTTCTAGTGTCCCTCCTGTTGATAATATTTTCAAGAGTCCTTTTTGGGGGCCTATCTCATTTTTGTTCTAAATCTCTTCAAAATATTCTGATAGGTTTTATCAGAATATTTAGGTTTAGTCCATGTAAAAGTTGTGTTCCATTCAGATTTCAGCTTTTGCATTAGATCTTCAACTTCAGGTTTAAATCCATTGACAAATAGGCTGCTATTACATCAGTACCTATTTAACTTGCAACTGTCATGAGAAGGTATTTTTCAGTCTTTCCCCCAAATCTCCTTTAGTTTTCTTCTTTTCTCTGTTTGTAGAGAAAATTATGGTATGATTGATTTTTATTAAAATATGATGGGGGAAGTGCCGGAGGGATGATATTGTCCAAATTATATTGTTATATTGTGTGCGTGTATGAATATGTAAAAACAAATCTTCTTATTATGTGCAACTATAATACATAAATAAAAAATATGGAAAGAGAAAAAATATTTGGGGCATAGTTTTTTAGGAAACTTTCTTAGGACAAAGGATTGACCCTCAGATTTACTGTGGAAAGGGGGATCCACTAGGTCCCTTTCCAGATCATTCTAATAAGCTTTTGCCATCCAGGATTTATCATCTGATATCACAGCAGACATGTGTATACATTGATACAACCAGGGTGACCTGGTATTACCCAAAATAATTCCAGATTATTCTATAAATAATTGCTAGTCTTGTTTCAATTTAGGGAAATCCGTATTTACAGTTTGTATTTCAGTTTGGGTCCCAGGTTTAAATTCTAAAGTTGCCTGTATAATTGGTTCATAGGAAAGATGGATCCTTAAGAGGAAATTTTCCATTTTGAAATATTAGAAGAATGTTGGGAAAAGATAACCAAACTTCAGGAGAATCGGTTAGTCGGTTGGGATGTCATGGTTGTGCAATGCATGTCTTGGATCTTCAGTCTGCAAGTGGTTCACCTCCAAATATGGACCTGACATTTTTTCCACTCAGGGCCAGAAAACCTGAGAACATTCTCAGAGAATCAAAGGCATGCTCTCAGGAAAACAAAATCAAGATAAAAGTTCTCTGTGGGCCCAGTGGTACACACCTATAATTCCAGCAGCTTGGGAGGGAGATTGAGACAGGAGAATTGCAAGTGTAAAGTCAGCCTCAGCAATTTGGTGAAGGTCTAAGCAATTTAGTGAGACACCTATCTAATAAATAAATAAATAAATAAATAAATAAATAAATAAGGCTGGTGATTTGGCTCAGTGGTTAAGCACCCCTGGGTTCAATCCCCAGTACCAAAAATAAATAAGTAAATTAATTAAGTAAGTAATAAAATTCTCCTTTGACTTCATTGGTGACCAAAATATGTCCAAGTGGATGCTGTTTCCATAAGAATTGCAAACTTGCCAGTCTGTGAAGTTGGCTCTAAGGACAGGTTTCTGTGCGCTATGCTTGTGTTCTACCCTATGATTTTTATAACCAAAAACACTTTTAAATTGTACAATATAAAACAGTAGCACAAAAGAGAGCAAATGAAGGACAAAAAGGGCCTCCTGATTCAACCAAGAATGCCCAACACATGGGAATCACTAACAACACCTAGTGCCAAACTGAGAATAAATGGCTGTAGGGTGCAATGCAAAGGGAGTGGAGTTCAGATCTGCTGCTGACTCCCTAAATCAGCATGGACTATGCAATGAAAAACAGCAATTTATATGGAAACTCTATATGTAACTCACCTTGTCAAACACTGGGGTCAATGGGTAGAGCAGACTGTATTGGTGAACCTTTTAGAGAACTGTGTAAACTTGTGAGGACCATCTACATGGGAGCAAATGGAGGCTGTCTATTGAGCACTTGCTGCAGAAAGGAAATCAGCTACTATTGCTTGAGTTTGTAGACTCACGGGCATTCAGGAGGATGAGAAAGCTTATGGTGGAAAACAAGGAAGGCTTCAGCCACTCGAGGATTGGAGTCTGTTGGCATGGAGAAGCTAGAGGACAGTTAACCAGAAGTGAACATCTTCTGTGAATGATTGGGGGAACATGTTGGATTTTGGATTTGGAAGGATGGATGAGAAAAATAGAGAAGCTAGCAATCATTGACAAAGTACTGATTGTTCTGTCCTGCAGATGCTGTGGGTCAGGGTCATGTCACATAGGGTCTGGTCATTGTCCATTTTGTATATGCAGTCTTTTAGAGTTATGCGCATTGCCCCTGGGTTCAAACCCAGTACCAATAGAAAGATAGATATCATTTTATTTTCATCGTGTACTACTGAGGTACACTTCTGGTGTCATGATTAAGAGAATGCCAATGATGACAAACTTATTTGCTTCACATAGATAATCAAGTATGTACTATATTTTAGCTCAAAGTTTGCTAATACTTTTCAATTAATACAAGAAGAGTAACCCAAATAAAAGTTCCATCTAAATATTCTCACAGAAGTTCTTGAAGAAGATCCATTCTTATCTCCCCATATATCCTAGGATCATCTTTGCAAAAGATTTATTCTGAGGCCCTTTTAAAGTATTTCCAGGTGATATAATTTGGATCTGGAATGTCCCCTAAGGGTTCCTGTGTTGAGAGCTTAGTCTCCATGTGGTGGCACTGTTGGGAGGAGTCGAGCTTAGGAAGTGGGCTCTAGTTAGAATTGGTGTGTATCTGGGGACATGCTTTTAAGGGTATATTTTGTCCCCAGCTCCACTGGCTTCCTGGCTACCAGGAGGTAAGCAGCTCTGCCCCACCATGATCTTCTAGTCATTATGTTTGAAGGTCCAAACCAACAGGACCAAGTGATCATGGACTCATACCTCTGAAACTATGAGCCAAAATAAACCTTTCCTCCTCTAAGTTGATTTTCTCAGGTATTTTGTCACAGTGACAAAATGCTGACTAACACACCAGGTGTGAACTAAAACTCCTTACGTAGAGGAGAGTGACCTATTTTAGACCTTCACACCCCTGAAAAGTGTTGTACTGTATGACTAAGTAGCCAGGAAACCTAGACATCTAAAACTAGAAAAAAAAAAAAACAACAAAAAACTCTGGATTATTCACTTCCTCTCAGCCAGTCAACTGAATTTTTAAACTGTGTGAAATGTTAGCACCCTCAATATTCTGGCTGACAATGTGTGGCTTCTTCACTCAGTGCCGGAAGAAGCCTATCAGAGCACCAGAGCAACCAGGAACAAGCAGCACTACTTCAGTTGTTGCTTTCAGCAGTCTCTGCCCTCCTTCCTCCACCTCTTATGAGACTTTCACACACCTCCTCTAACACCTCCATTATCATTTAAATTTCTCCAGGGCAATGCAAATCAAGATTTTTTTTCCCCCCTGAGCTTGACACAGAAAAAGATAATTCACCTTATCTGGCTCCTAGAGTATCATGACTGACTAGTTTTACATTTCCTGCCTTTGACTTCTTAAAAAGAAGTTCATCATGAAAAGAAAGAGTTATTGCATGAGAAAGTCCATGTTAAACACTAAACAAGCATAAAATGATACTAGTTTTTGAGTCTTATATTTGACTTGGAAAGACATTTCTTTTAAAATAAAATGTGGAAGAATTGAGAGTGAAGTTGACCAAATGGTGCTTTGTGTATATAACACAATGAATTCCTCTTTTATATTCAACTATAATGTACAAATTAAAAATAGATAAATAAATAGGAGCATGACCAATGAAGTAGAGGACTGGAGAAAAGGGGAAGGAAGAGGAGAAGGAAAAAGGAAGTGCCAGGAATTCAAATGGAGCAAACTATGTAATTTCTGTAGGTATGCACACATTTGAAATGCCCTAACCGTATATAATTGGAATTACAGTCATCCCTTCAACCAGAGAGGTATACCAAGGTTGCATGCAGTTACTGTTGTCATCTGCGGGTTCTGCAATCTCATTGTCTCATGCAAATAGAAAAAAAAATTTTCTTGTGATCTGATTACCTATGTTGAACAAAAAGTGCCATCACTGCAAACAATTCAATACACAATGATCAAGAAAGAAGATCGGTGCAATAGAAAGTGTTAAAAACTCCCACTTCATTTGTTCCTCATGGAACATGATTTCTGGTTTGGGTTTTAAAATACTGCAGGAAACAAAATGAGGGAAAGAGATGTAAGAAGACTGACAGCGTGTCAATGTTCCTGAACTAGGTGAAAAAGTATTCATTACATGATTTCTTCTACTTTTGAATATGCTTAAACTTTTTCACAATGAAGGTTAAAAAGCACCTCTCACTTTAGAAAGACAACAAATAGGGGCTCTGATCTAATCTGCCTCCTACCCCAGCATATATTCATATTTCTTCATTTGTCCCCATGTCTTATAGATATCCTCCCCTCTCCGCAGATGAGATTCTAATCAAAATTCACTCATTGCATTTAGATACTTATGCCTTTTGATAGAAAAGAGTTGCCTCCATTTTTTGGACATTAATTTCTTTTATGTCTTGAGATCAATTGTAATACATAACAATGATACTTAAATTACTAGCCCATAAAGTGTCACAGGTCCAGTAAGGGAGTTTTTTCATTGACTTAATTTTACTATGGAGACCATATCACCAGAACCAAACAACATATGAAAAGATATGACATAGTTGATTTGGATTCTTAGTTCACCTCCTAGTCTTATTGCAGACTTATAATAAATTAGTTATAACAAATTAGACCAGTACTTGTCTGCGACCCATGCTCCAGGTGGCACTGCCATAGAATGGGTTTCATATTGAATTTGAATATTTGATTCTACTGGAGTCTTTTAAATTTTTCTTTCTTCTGAATTTCCTATAAACTAGCAGTTAGATGTCAGGCAGCACTCTCTGCTACAAGTACAATGTGAGACACAAAAGCCACATGTGTGATTTTTAGGTGTTCTAGTTGCCACAGTAAACATGAAAAAGAAACAGATGCTAGTAATTTTAATAATACATTTGATGTAACTCAATAGATACAGACTATAATCATTTTGAAATTGAATTAATATAGTAATTATTAATGGGCTATGTTACTTTCTTGCTTTTTCATTTTAAGTCCAAAAAAGCAGTGTATATTTTATGCTCATATCACATCTCAATTTGGACTGGGCACATTTCAATTGCTCACTAGATACACATGGCTAGCAGCTACCATATTGGACAGCATGGATCTAAAATCTTGATTGCATTCAGAATGAACATTTTTGGAAACAATTATTTATAGATGATGCTAGATTTCTCACATCATGTTGTATCAGATGGTGCATAATGTTAACTTACCCTTTCATCTAAGTTAATAGAAAAATCATTTTCTTAATAAAGAACTCTGCTATCTAACTGCCTTTTAAAGTAAAATAGATTACCCTCTGTCAAGTACAAATGCCTGTTAGGAAAACATTTTAATTGGTTGTAATGGAGCAGTGGGGAAAGAACAGAAGGCAGAGGACTGTCTTAGATGACAAATTTCTTTACAGACATTAGGAAGTTCGAGGAATTTTAAAATTCAACGACTTGGGATAGAACATTCATGTTCTATGATTACAGGTGTCCATTAGGGATGTTTAATGAAATTGATGAGTTGCTATGCAAAAGACAATAGTGTACACTCTGACAATGCTAACAAAATTTCATGTTCCCATAGGAAGAAGTCTTATGTTCAGAAGAACTTATCTGTTTCCTTAGTGTCTGCATTAAAAACAACAACAAAGAACCTTTACAACACAATAGCTTTAAAGAACATCTCAATAAAATTGATGGGGGAGTTAGTTACATATTACCTTTTATAAAACAAAGGATTATGTTTTCTTTAATGGGTATATTCACTATCTAAATATATAACAAGTGTTTTGATAGCATATTTGCTAATAAACTATGCATCAGGCATCTACCATGGGACCAAGTCCAAGGTAGCTTAGTTCCTGGCATGAAGTTGGTTCCCATTGTATTTGAAAAGGGACTGATTGGAATTGAGCACATCCCATTTCTCAAGCCCACTCTGACTGGAATTGGCTTACTGCCTCTGTCTGGAGATGCCTTTCTTCTGGGCACCCATGTCCTGGTCCCCTAGAATGTTCACCAACAAACATCAGATCCTTTGACCAAATGCCTTTCCTCAGCAAAAGAAGAAAGAAAACTCAAGAAAAGGCAGCCTGGAAGAAGGAGAATTCTGCTTCCCATCTCAATTTTTTCCAGGCCCTAGAGATGAGACCATTTTGGAGGGCCCAAAAGAAGGCATTAATTAATTTCCTGTTTCTGTCCAGATATAAGGGATACATGTATAGATACACTTCTTCAAAAAGTTCAGTAATCAAAATTTATTAAGCTTTGGGCTTGGTAGAACTCTCTGAGCACTGATGGGTGGCCAACATTTTACTGGAAGCCTGAGAACCAAAGGTGAGGAATTGCTATCTGCCATTGCTGAGTTCTCTACCTAGAAAGCAGGAATTGGAACAGCCTTGTTGTTAAAAACTTTTAAATTCTCAGCTAAAATTGCATATCTAATAGTAAAATGTTACTTTGCCCTCCTTTTGCAGTTTTGAGAATAGATTTAGTCCCATAGCATAAATTGCCACCAAAGCAATAAAGAAATGAAGTCTATACTCATTCAATGTGTAATTCTTGGATATAGTCTCTGCCATATAGCCAGGTAGGGGCTTCACTTCACATCACTTCTATTTTCCCAGTATAGAGAAGCTGCTGTTGAGGCAAATGAAAATCAGTTGGAACCAAAAAAATTAGAGGTTAGTATTTAATTATTGTCAATGAGCTCATCACTGTGTGAAAAGTGCTCTGAGCAAATTGGTACCATATGTGTGTCTGTATGTGTGTGTGTGTGTGTGTGTATATATATATATATATATATATATATATATATATATATATATAAAATGTAACATATATAGTATTATGTAGTAATGTTATGTGATATATACATTATATATTTACATATATATTATATATTATATAATGTCCTTTAACTTACATGAATACTCTTCCTCCATGGGATAACATATGTAATCTGGACTTATATTAGAGAAAGGTGTAACTGGATATAGTAGAATGGGACAAAGCACTTAACACTTCTTAGGTTTGAGTTAACAGCATGTGGCTCAAAGAGAAGCAGTGTCCTGTAGTGGAGAGAGCGGGACTTTGACTCATAAAGTAACTTTCCTAACACAGCCTCTTTAAGAGGGGAGAGATTGGGCAAATGTAAACCTCTATGAGTGACAGTTTCATCCTCTGTGAAAGGGGGTAAATATGCCTTTCTAGTAGCAAGGTTAACAACATAAAACAAAATGATGCATTAGTTCTCTCACTTGACTTGTTATCCCTCCAAGGCACCTACTCAATGATACTGTTAAGGTTTAGAACATGAAGCATCCACCAAAGGTTCATGTGTGAGACAATGCAAGAAAGTTTAGAAGTTAAATTATTGGGTTTTGAGAGCCTTAAACTTGTCAGCAGATTAATCCACTGATCTGGATTAACTGGGTGAAAACTGTAGGCAGGTAGGGTGTCACTGCAGGCAGTAGGTCACTGGAGGTGTGCTTTTGAGGTATATATTTTATCCCTGGTGAGCAGAGAGCTCTGTTTGCTTCTTGATTGCTTTGCCCTGAGCTGCTTTCCTCTGCCATGCACTTCCACCATGATGTTCTGCCTCACTTTGGGCCCAGAACAATGGAGTCAGCCATCTATGGACTGAGACCTCCAAAACCAGGAGCACCAAATAAATTTTCCTCCCCTAAAATTGTTCTTGTCATGACTTTTGGTTACAGTGACCAAAAGTTTGTGTAAATCAAATACCTAGTTTGACATCAGCCTGATTTCTCAGTGCCTATACTCAGCTGAGAAGTCCTACTGGAGACAGCATCACAGTCCACATGTTAGTGACTCGATCAGTTCTTGTCCTCCAAACTAAGCTGGCTGCCTGGATTATGTGGCAATTCTTCTGCTTTCCCAGTCAATCTTTTCTCCTTTCTCTGCCCATGTTATTTTTAAAAAATTAATTCCTTCCAACTCTATATGCTATGATCTAATTCTAACTCTCAGAAGATGACTTTGCTCCTTGCTGTACTGATAAAAGAAAGAGGAAGAGAACAAGAGTGGGAAGTGTTCGCTGCTTTGCTCTTGAACTTATCAGCCTTCCTGATCATCCTGTCCCCCTTCTCTCTTTCCTTGTGGGAGATGGACTCCTTCTATTTATGGCTAATCCTCCTTCTTAAACTCTGGACCCCATTCATTTTCTCCTCTGTAGAACCTGGTCTGTTCATCATTCACTCTCTTCATTCTGTGTTCACCATTCCTGTCATCATGGTGACACCTATTTATACATAGTATCTCCATGTTAAGGAAAGAAACCCTCTGTAGACCTGGGTTCCTCCATGGCTGGTGGCCCTTGTCCTTTGCTTCTGTTTCCCACCAAACATCTCACAAAAGCCCACCTCCTGCTTCACTTTCATTAACTACTCATCCCACTGGAATTTGACTTCTGCTCTACATCTTCAAGGAAACTAGCTTTTCTCCCAAGATCATCTCTGATTATCTTATTCTAAAACCCAGTAGTCACTTCCAGGTCTCTTCCCAGTTTAACTTCTCTGTGCTCATGAATATTTCCACCTCGTTAAAAGTCTTCTCCATTGTTTTTTGAGACTTCACACCCTTTTGGATTTCCTCTTATCCCTTTGTCTATACATTCTTAGCCTTTTTGGCTTGTACCTCATCCTAGTTATTTTCCTAGAAAGTGGTATTTCCCAGTTTTCTGCCAGAGAATTTTGTCCCTTCTCAGTTATACCCCATCTTCCTGGGTGATGGCACCACCTCCACGTTTCAGTTAGGAATAATGAGACTTTAGCCATGACTCCAGATCAGCTTTGACTCTGAGTTCTAAGCCTCTACATATTGGGCAAAAGCCCAACAGACACTTGCACTCAAGTGTCTAATCAGCTTTTCAAACTCAATGTGTGTACTTATAAAATTCTCATTTCTCCAAACTATTTGTCCTATCCCAGTGAGGGGCTCTATCTTCCAACCAAAAACCTGGATTTTGTCTCAGGATCAACCTAGGATCTTCCTTTTCCTGTGTACTTTAAATCATCTACAGATGCCTTATAATACCTAATGCAATATAATATGTAAATGATATGTAAATAGCTGTTGCACTGTGTTGGCATTTTAGTCAGTTTTATTGCCACCATGACCAAAATACCTAACAAGAAAACATATAGGAGGAAAAGTTTACTTTGACCTTCACATTTAGAGGTCTCAGTCCATAGATGGCCAACTTCACAGCTCAGGGCCTGAGGCGATACAGAACATCATAGCAGAAGGGAATGGTGAAGGAAAGAGGCTCAGGCATGGCAAGCAAGAAGTAGAGAGAGCTTTGCTGAACAGGAACAAAATATATAAACTTCAAAGATATGCCCCAGGGACCTAACTCCTCAATTCACAACCTACCTGCTTTCAGTTACCCCCCAGTTAATCTGGATCAGGGGCATAATCCACAGATTAGGTTAAAGATGTCAAAACCTAATCATTTTAATTCTTGCATTGTCTCACACATGACCTTTTGGGAAACACCTCACATCCAAACCATGATAGTTGTTTAGGAATCATAACAAGATAGCTTGTACATGTTCAGTACAGACACAATTTCAAATATTTTTCATCCATAGTTGGTTGAATCTGGATGAAGAGCCCACAGATATGGAGGGCCAAGTGTATACATTTTAAGAGGTTCCTAATCATCAGATAAGTTTTTTGTTATTTTTTTTTTGGTTTTTTGGTGGTGGGGGGGCGGTGTGACAAGGAATTGAACCCAGGCCTGCTTAATCACTGAGTCACATCTCCAGCCCTTTTCATTTTTATTTAGAGACAGGGTCTCACTAAATTGCTTAGGCTCTCATTAAGTTGCTGAGGCTGACTTTGAACTTGCAATCCTTCTGTCTCAGCCTCCTGAGTCACTGGGATTATAGGCATGTGCCACCATGCCTGGCTTGACAAGTTTTTTAATATCCCAGATGCTGAACATTAATCTTAGAGAATAAAAACATTTCCTTTGCAATATAAAGATCTATTAGAATAAATTAGTATCCACCATCACTGTCATTCCAAGAGGACAAAAGATATGTCCTCAAATGGCACTTAATAGTAGTATTGGTGTTCTAATTTAGAGGGGTCTTATGAATGGATAAAAATTCCTTTTTGGTGATTGCAAGTAATGCTAATGGATGAAGAGGGTAAAGGAAGTGCTAAGTCAGAGAAAACTCAAATTTAAATCCTGTAAACCATCGAAATTGCTCTGGCTCCATCAAAGACTTAATATTCACAAAGCTAAATACCTTTTAAAAATATGTACTGTTAGTCAGCTTATGCATCTCTGTGACCTTGATTTACATGGAATGTATTTTCACTATTTTTGAGGTCAAATGCTTATAGATACCAATTTTTACCTAAAATTTGTATCTTTTCCTTGTGTAAAAAATGTGAAACTCTTCATTAGATTAACACTACATAATGTACTTTTCAAATTGTCAGAACTGTAAATACTCAAATGAGAGAAGTCATTGTACTTTAGAGGCATGTACACCCTAAGTTCTGGATAATGAGCACAAATATAAAGCCCTAATTATCACTGCTGTTTTGCACTCCATGGTGTTGACAGCATGAAAGACACCTTATAAGAGTGTAGGAAAAATTACAATCTCTGACCTGAATGAAGATTGGTAGTCCTTTCAAAGGTCTGATTTTTCATTGATCATCAAATATGTCATTATATCACTACATTTTTTTAAAAGAACAGCTATTGTCATTATTTTTACTATTATTAATAGCAATTAATTGATATGATAGATTTCATGATATCAGATTAATTTTTAGTGTTAACATATTAAAATAGGCACTATTTATGGGGTATCATTTAATCATTTATTTTGTAGACAGAAATATGTGATCAATTTGCTAGGTTAGGGTGTACAGTGTTCTGAACTTCTCCAAAGCAAGATTCCATAGTTGCTGAATAAGATGTACTTGCAAGTCTGATCATCTGCTGGAGTCTGACATTGCACAGGTCACCATGGCCGGGTTTCTGTCTCACCACACCTCTCAAAAGGCCTACACTACCCATGACTACAGACAAGCTCCAATACGGGTCTGATCACCTTCCAGAGAATAGGTGATTCTAGTGAGGTGGGTGACTTAGGATGAAAAAGTATTCCTGGGCAGAGAGTAGTAGTCAATAGACCATCACCATTAGCCTGGTAAGTGGAAAATGTGGCAGAAAACAGATCATGAAGAATGTTGTGAACAAAGTTGCCTAACAGTTTATTGTCTAAACTGGAGCACTTTTGATAGTGAAAGGGAGTTAGTTAATAATTATGCAAGATCAAGAGACATTATCAAATAAACAGAGACAAATGATCACCCTACTCATCTACCACCTTTGAATAGTTGAATGGTTTTAAGTTTGGAAAGTGACATGAATAAATTTGCATCCTTAAAGCTCATTTTTTTTTGGTGGTGGTGATGTGACAGATAACTAGGAAGGGAAAGAGTGTGAGAACAGAGAGATCATTAGTTGAATAAGAAAACCACCCCCCAGGTGAGTGCTAAGAGCCTCAGCTAAGTAGGGAAGGAGAGAAAACAAAAGAAGCCATGGAACTGAACAATACCTGAAGTCAAGAGTCAAGAGGACTGGTGACTAGATTTGGAGTATTAAGAGGAAAAAGAATTTTAGGAATACTTCAGAGTTTCTGGGTAGGGTGACAGGGTTAATGACCATGCAACAAATTATAACAAAGAGCTCAAGAAGTTCAGTAGGTACTTGTAGAGGGAAAGCATGAGAGCAATTTCAGAAGACCAAGCTTGGTATGTGTATGGGAAATAGTCTGGGGAATGATGAGTAGTTGTTTGGAAAGATGAACCTTCTGGTGTTCAGAGGAAACATCAAGGGCATGACACTATTTTAATTATCACACTCCCTGCTTTCAATGGAATACTTCCACTGTCAATACTAATTGAATGCCTGGAAGAGCCTCCTTGACTTTTCAGTATTAATTCTTTGAACATTAATGTGTCTACTTAAAATATAACTCTAACAGTACTTTCTAGTGCATTCTTCCTCTTCTTTTTTAATGGTAAATTATTTTTTTCCCTAACTATCTGGTTGGAGAATATTTGTTTGTTTTCACAGTTTTACTTGAACATATTTTGCACAGGTTGTTTCCAAAACAACCACATATGGAACTTGTAGGATTGTGGTGTCCCACTGACAGATGTTGAATAATGCTATTTAGAAGCATCATGCCTGAGGGTCTGACCCACACTCCATGTTCCTCTCCCTTGTTTCATTGATCCTTGTCATTGAGGCATATTTAGGCCCACTATAAATGAAACAATCTAACTAGGATGAACACTACCTAAGCTCAAAAATGCAGGCACACACTCACTGTTCAGCCGTTATTAAGGCCCTGCTATGTTCTCAGTGCTGTAAAAGGTGAGAAGATGCAGTAGCCAACAGGTGCTGTCCAGGTGCTAATACAGCTGTGATGTTCACCTGGTGGAGCAGATGTAAGATTGTCCTGCATGATTCTTTGACTTTTCAACTCTGACCTCGCTATTGAGACAGGGTGGAAGAAATAAAAAGATAGGTAGAAAAGAAACAAAGGGAAGAACAAGGGACTATAATTTTGAACCTGAAATTCCACAAGCTTCCTCACAAATTTCTGGGAAACCTGCAAATCTTAACACTATTCTAAGTTCACTCACTTATAAAAATCATCTTGTACATTGTAAATTAACTCCAGCAATAAATAGATTAGGCAAAAAGAGATGCAACATTTCAAGAATCCTTTAATTTAGGGGACGTTCCAACATTATCTATTGTTCAGATAATGAAGACCAAGTTAGCTGAAGGATCCTGAGAATTGCCAGAACACCGTAAACCTCCTGGTGATCATCAGTCTGATGCTATCGCTGCATACCTTCCCATACTTGCTCCTCACCACATTTCTTCAATCCTAAAAGTATCTCTTGCTTGTGAGATGGCCCCCATGCATTCTTCCTGCATTCCTTGCTTGACCCCAAAGGTGTGTCTCTTGAGATAGTACGCATTCTCCCTTGAATGTGCATCTGTTTTCCTAACTAAATCCCTGTCTCTGATGTGTACTGAATTTCTTTTGCCCCATGTATGCCAAAGATCCTACTTGTCCTGAGTTGAGGTCCCACTCCTGGGAACTTCTTAGACATCTTCCAGTGACACTGGGAACCCATGTTTCTGCCCCCCAGATACCCTGGGTTATAGCCTTCCCAAGTTTGGGTAGTATAAAGCTTAATTAGTGGGTTATTTTAAAGCAGGAAATCATTTAGTAACAAGTTTGATCATGTCACACTCCCACCTCAACTTTTTCAATGGTTCCAGTCCCTCTTCACATAAAATCTAAACTCTTTGGCATGTCATGTAAGGTCAGTCATGGCAAGTCCTGGGCCTGCCTAACTTCTTTGACTTCTACCTTGCTCAGACATCTTTTTGTCCAGTCACATGGACCTCCCTACTTGCCTTATCCACTACTGTCTATTTTATCTGCCCTTCTGAATTATGCTTTATTTCTTCTCCCCTCAATTGCTTTTACCCTCTTCTTGCCTCAAACAACTCTTGCCTTTTAAGATTCCTTTAAGGTATTATTTCTTCTGAGAAACATTCATTCCCCCAGGGCTGAGTTAGGGGCATTTGCTAGAGTCTTCCAGGGAATATAAAGAAGAGGCCTTACTCAAGCTCTATCTCAGGACACACCTTTATTCCCTAAGGGCTTTGGTTTCTTATCAGTAAATCAAAGATTTGAATATTTTACTTCCTATCTCATGAGGCAATTTAGAAGCTCTCATTATGTTTTCAAGGGTTATGAAATGTTAACTCCTATAAAGTGATAGTGAATATTCTAATGTGCTGTATTTGGGTGATAGGCATTTCAAATCTTCAAGTAAAAGTCTCCTTGATTCCAAACCACATAACTCCAGAGACAGGAGAGAGCTGGAGAGTCAGGGTTCTCAAAGATTAACTTGTGTCATGGTTTTTGCCTTCAGGAACTAAGAAAGGGGCCTAGGACCCAAAGAATTCACCCACCATGGTAAATCACAAAGCTCCTTGATGAGCACAAGTGTTTAAATCATATAGCAGCACCACTGAAAGGAGGAAGCAAAACAATCACAGACAAATAAAACTGTAAAAAAAATTATGTCAGGAAGAAGCTGTAGCAAAAAGAACTGAGATTTTTAAAGGAGTTAAGAGAATAACTGAAAAGGGCATTCTTGTTTATGTCAGTGTGTTGGTTTTCTATGACTACATGCAAACAGACTTCAATCATCTGTTTATTATCTCACAGCTTCCATGGCTTAGCTGGGTCCTCTGCAGCATCTCACAAAACTGCAACTGAGGGCTTTAAACTGGGCTGCAATCCCTTTGGACGCAGGGGTCATCTTCTAGTTTCCTGTGAGTATCAGAAGAGTTCATTTCCTCAGCTGCAGAACTCAGGGTAGCTTGCTTTGTCAGAGCCACTGGGAGAGAGGAAGTCTACTGCTTTGAGACTCTCAGCTTAGGGAAGGCCTGAATCCCCCTTTAAAGTGCTCTGTGGATCAGATCAGACCTACAGGGTCTATCTCCCTTTCCATTAACTCAAAGTTAGCTAATTAGGGACTTTAAATATGTTTTGACATCTAAAATAACACATTCACATCTATGCCATCTCATCACTATTGCTACATGCTGCTGGTTGGGATCAGGTTACAGTTTCTAGCCACTCTCAAGGGGATGGGTGACCCATTGGGAAGCAGTGACCCATTGGGAATCACCATAGGACGTGTTTGCTGTACATGGAGACTGAAGACCTAGCTCCATAACCAGCTGTGTTTTGAGAGTCACTTTGTATTTCTCAGCCTTTGTGTTTTTGCCAAAGAAAATTTCAGGCAAGACGTAAAACTACTGAAAGTATAGAGAATTTATTAGGAAAAAAAAAAAAAGCATTCTCAAGAGAAAAGGAGTGGGTCATCTGTAAGAGGAGAGAATAATTATCAGGCCCCTCTGTTCCCCAGTTTTATTGTGGGTCTTAGGGAAGTTTCTAGAGAGTTCCTTCCAGGTACTACTTCTCAACAATGGACTGAAAGTAGGGCTGCATCAAGTTTCTTAACAGTCTTTTTTCTTTTTCCACAATGCTGGGGACTGAACCCAGGGCCATGTGTATGCTAGGCAAGCACTCTACCACTGAGCCATATCCCCAGCCTGCATCGAATTTTTTAAATCCCTACTGTGCATGATCTTACCTACAGTTATCCAAGTGAAACCCATGGAGGGGTGATTTTTATTATTATAGCATTAAAATTATATGCTAAAGATCCAAAGGCACTCATGGTCTCCTTGGCCTATGCTGAGTTGCTCTAATTGGAACTTGTTTTTTACAGATTTCATGGTCAATATTATCCTGTGTTCCTTAGTTTTATGTTTTTTTTTTCAATCTGTACAAAGATAAAAAAATACCCTCTTTCAAGGGCAATTTGTACTCTTACTGGCAGGGAGGAGTCTTAAATCCTTGGTTCAGAGAACAGCTCCAAGGACAACAGGTTGCCTGTCAAGGAATGTAGTTCTCTATTGACTTAAGTCAGAACAGGGTCAGAATGGCCTTAGGTAGATTGCTTTTTTAAAGAAAGCATATTGAAGGGCAGCATAAGACCCTAGAATTATCTCCTTAACTTCATGTTCCAATTGTTCACATCTATCTGCCTATCAGCTCCATTTAGTAAACACTCCATCTGGCAGACTGCACTGGGAGCAGTGGTAGGCACAGGAATACTGAAAGAAGTAGGTCGCTTTCCCTTCCTTCTTGAGGTAGCTCACAAGTGCAACGAGACAGCAGGGCTTGGGTGGAGCTCAGTGGTAGAACATTTGCTCTGGGTTCAATCCTCCAGTATTCCCCACCCCCAAAAAATACAAGACAGAGGCCAGAGATTTGGGACCAATGAAGAGAAAACAGATATCACAATCTCTTATTTTCATTCTCATATATTATGAAAACACTCTAGGGGAATCATCTTCAAACTGAAAAGAACAAAGAGAAGGGAAAGAAGAGCTAGGTGGATAAAGGAATCCTGAAGAACCTCTTAACTACCCTGAATGCATTCATAACTATTCATCTCATATAAGTATCATTGAAGGTAGAGAGAAAATGTGAAAAATTAGGATGTTCAAAGGCTGTCAGTGACCTTTGAGCAATCAGGAAAAGAAGGTGTGCTGAAACACTGGGTTAGGAAATACTCTGATGAAGATGTATGTACTCAATGTGGTCAGGAAGGACACTATGTGCAGACTTCACACTCAAACTGAAGCACACTGATCTCCTGGGTAACCCAGGAAATCCTGAGGACCAGCTCATTTGTCTCTTCTGTCAGCTTTACAGACCTAGATATGCTGCTAAGTTTCAAGGTCCCTCACACACTGAGGGGATTCAGAAAGTCCCCAGAGAGAATTTGGAAGAATGTAATTAAACTCCTTGTTGCTACTTAAGCATAAAACAGTCAACTGGAAATGAGTTTTGGTTCCAGCAAACCTGAATCACTTCATAGATGCTTATACTGTGAACTAATACATCTTTTTCATTTCTAGTAATTTTGATGCTGGGAAAGTAAGGGTGAGGGAAATGAGTGGAGAGAGAGAGAGGTGGGGAAGGGAGGGAGAGGGAGAGAGGTATTAAAAGCTGAAAAGCTTACGCATAGGACCAAATTTTGGAACCAGATTTTATGTCCTGCTGTCTTTCTAAGCTATAGGCATTTTCAGACCCTGAATTGCTAGGTTAGCACTTCCCCAAGAATAACCCACCAGAACACTCAAGATCGTTCCTCAAAGGCTAAGGACCTAAAATATCTACCGCGTGTTCTTCCATCTCTATTCCCCCAGCAATCAGGGATCATTCTTCCGAGTCCAGAAGAGTGTTTTCTTTGTCACGGCATCTCAGGATACAAATGCGGCACAGCTGTGCCCGCACTTGGCCTCGGTGCGGATCCACCTGACTTCCTGGCTGGTGCAGAGCCTGGTGCACCGCGGCTCCATGATTGAGAGAGTGCGTTTCAATTGGTGGAATTTGCAGCAATGCGTCCCTTGAGTGTCCTTGTCCAAAATGATTTTTCTCCTCTTATACACTCTCTGAGTCAGCTCCCTTTAGACTTGAAATGGATGGTGGTATACAGCACCGAGGCATCACTGTGCTCGGAGGCCACACACACCGCAGAGGACCCGTAGGCCATAGGGGAAGTTGGGATAGGCCAGACAGGGGCCTCTAGGGGTTCACAATATTTGGGCTACTTTCCAAGTTATGCAACCCCTTCCCCAAATATCTCAACTCCCCCAAACCTCAGGCACTTTCTCTCCTCTCTGCTCTAATGCTTATGTTAGATGAACACGATGTGCTTTCCTGTTTGTCTTTAAGCACAATCAAAATGGAGGCATGATTTATTTTATACCCCAATCCTCAGCACAGTGCTTTTATATAGCAATAGTCATCTCTTAAATAAATGATGAATAATGCTGACTTCATGAAAAACGAGATAGTGCAGAGGGCTGAGAAGGAAAGTTCCTAATCTTACACAAAATATTTCTTTTTATAGTATGTGTAGTTGTGTACACACACACACACACACACATATATATATATACTGTACATGTATATGTACGTATATGTGTATACATATGTATATAAACATATGTATAGTCTCCATGCCATAGTCTGTGGTATGATGGACCCTATAAACTGGTAAACATTGTTCAGAAAAACAAACCTCAAGACTTATTGTATTTTACTCCAAGACTGTGATATGTTCTTGAGCATGAAATGGATCTTTCTTTTTTATTTGTTCTAATTAGTTATACATGACATAGAACACATTTTGACATATCATACATAAATGGAGTATAACTCATTTGTCTGGCTGTACCTGATGTAGAGTTACACAGGTCATGTAATCATTTATGCATGTAGTAGAGTAGTAATGTCCTATTCATTCTATCGCTCCTACCCCCATGGTCCTCCCCTCCCTTCACTCCCTATGAAATGGATCTTACCTTCCTACTTTAAAAGTTACCTACTGTGAATTCTTGAAAAGAACGATTGGTCCAGTAGGTATGACTGCCAGAGGGTTCAGACCCAGTCTATAGTTGACACATGGGAAAAGTGCAGCCAGATAATGTTTTTAGACAATGAAAGTTTTGTTTGTGACAAATTATTTGAGAAGAGTCTTTGATTCTACCCCTTCTTTCACACTGAGCTGAAAATTCCTTCCACTTTATCCCTGATGTAGGACTTTTCAGCTTCTGGTTGTAAGCAGCTTAGGTCCTTACAAATAGGTCTGATTATAAATATGGTTTTTCTTCTATTCACCTGAACTCCACCTACCTGCAACTTCTATCCATTGGCTGTAATTTCGAATCTCCAGGACTCTAGAGGCAAATGAGCCTCACATTAGAAATGATTTGCCTTGTTTTTAAAGTCATCTTCTTTCTTGGGAAAATATCCTGGTTAACTATATAGACAGGCACTAATGAACTCCAAGTCCTCTTTGAAACCTGTACCTACAACTGAGCACCTTATTTGGGATATAGGCTGAATTGTAGCAAATAAAATAAAACTTTTAGTACTTTTTATCTGTTTCCATTATTTATTGGAATGTAGTAAGAAATTTACTTTTATGTTTTGGTTACATTTATTATTTCTGGGATTCACAAAAATATCCAGAGTTAAAATTTGAACTGGTGCTCAACTAGGACTCACCAGACATCCAAGAGTACATGCAAAATTCAAAATCATAACTTTTTCCATTCTGTTAGTTTCACTCTCACTGTCCTGTCTATCAAAATAATTTGGAAGTCGATTCTGTCAACATTCATAACTATACACGATAGCTTTCTTTGATACACGGATTTGACAAAAATACTTTCTAATCAAATGCCATCATGCAAGTCCATTAACCAAGCATTTTAAAACAGTATATTTGCTCAAAAATGAAGGAATGAAAAGTAAGTGGGAGGTTCCAAATATTTCTGCTCACAAGGAGTGTGAAATTCCCAGGAGAGATAGTTATTTATGTAAATAACCACAACCCATTGTGCTACATGGATACCTCAATGGAGCCTGAACGAGGTCTAAAGGGGTGTAGGAGAAAGAGAACTTCATTTCCTCTTGGAGTCAGGGAAGGTATAGTGGAGAAGGTGACTTTTGATATTAAAAGTCATGAGAACTAAATAGCATTTCTTCACATACAAATGATGCTACAGACCACAGGAATATCAGGGCTTATTTATTTATTTTTTGAGGGTGTGAAAAGGTACAAAGTACCTTTAGATCTCATGGATAGAACAAAGCAAAAAATAAGAGAGACATAGACTGGAGCCATACTGATGGGCTCTGGAATGCATGCCAAGGAGTTTAGGGTGATTCTATGTCTAGGAAGCCAAGGACGACTTGAGAACAGGGAAGTGATGTGCTTACATTTGAGTTTTAGAAAGATCAATTGGCTCTGTATACATGCACTGGAGAGGGTAGAAAAGGACGAGAGATGAGTTTAGGGGCTGTAGCAATTATAATACAGTAAAAGTAATTGCAAATAATACTGGAATGATATTTATAATTCATATGGTGCTTCCAGCCGTGTTATATCAGGTACCATCAAGGTTTGTGTGAACTAGAACTCTGCTAATTGGTATGAAAAGTAGAAAATGTACTTGATGCTGTGGAAGGCTACAGAGAACAGAGTTTGGTGGCTAATTCTATGTGGGATACAAAGAGGAGAGCAAGTTGTGGGTTACTCTGGGGTTTCTGAACAAGTAGCCTAGGACAACAATTGGATCAGCTGGGGGTTTGGCAGGAAGTGGTCCAAATACGCAAAAAGAATCTGAGAAGAGTTTAATGAAGAATCTTTTACAAAAATGAGGGCTGGGATAAGCAGAGCCTACAGAGGACACAGCTGTTTGCTGGAGACACTACCAGCCTAGGCCTGAGCAGGCAAGGCAAGGGAACGGTTTCCTGAGCAGGTAGCACCCACCCCCTCCTCTGGAGTGGTGGAGTTTAGCAGAAGAAGGCAGTCAGCCCAGGTTCACTGCCAAGACAGAGATGGAAGCAAATGAACACCCAACTCCACCCTTGCCCAGCTGCCTATCATTGACTGATACCAACCAGAAGCCAGAGAGCAAGGAGGTTCATTGACCAGGCCAAAGTCAGTGTCTCAGGGGTCAAAGTGATGTGAGGAAAAGGTGGAAAGCAGAGGTTGTTTGAAGGGACAAACCTCCAGAATGTTCGTGCTGCCATCATTCATTTCATCAAAAGGGTTAGTAAGAAACTGTCGACTAATCTGGGTGTTGTGGATCCTTTTGATATTAATGTGCTCATCCACAGGGACATGAAGATGTATTATGTGCTGGCTACAGTTTGTTGTCCTAACTATATTTTGTTCCTTCTCCAAAGGGACTTGTTTGAAGGATTTGTTGAAGTCAACATGGTAACATGCCCATGGTCCATAATGTTCCTAAAGCCAAGTAAATTTGTAGGAAGAAAAAAAGCAAAATGTTTGATCTGACCAAATGTGAACTTAGGGAATGTTCGTACCTTCTGACTTTTTAACCCTGATTTTACTCATGTTCATAAGCACTCTGTTTAATTTTAGTTTAGCTAATTTGGGGTAGGAGGTGATAACATCCTGTCAGTTTCAGATTTTCTCTCTTTTCATTTTATAGCAATAGAAAGAGACACAGACAGACTGACTGATAAGCACACAGAACACATGCAAAGGAAAGAAATTTAAAAATTAATGTTCACATGATGTAAATTGGTCAAAGGCATCTGTCAGGCTGTCAAACCATTCATTACTCTAACCTA
Source organism: Glaucomys volans (assembly GCA_020662805.1). NCBI lineage: Eukaryota > Metazoa > Chordata > Mammalia > Rodentia > Sciuridae > Glaucomys > Glaucomys volans. The sequence continues at coordinate 299,806 of JAJEJO010048013.1, forward strand.
TTTGGAAGCCACTCAATTTAATTAGTGCCACACATGGGTGTGAATCCTGTGAGAATTCACCATTCTCTTACAAACCCTCCAAAGAAAGTTCTGGTATAAGTAGTGTAGTTATTGCTACTTTGGCTTTTTGACATCCTATCGGTTTCCCTATCTAAATCATACCTTTGTAAAAAATAGATGATGTCCTGGTAACTTCAGGTTGATGATGAATAAATGAATATTGCACGGACGGACACTTGGATGAATGAATGAGCAAACAGAAGAAAGAGCGGAGGAAGTGATCGAGTGGTAGAGGAAATGGTGGAAAATGATTTGCCTTTGTTTCTCTGTGTATCCTTGAAACCAATTTCCTTCTTCCATTTATAATAATGCTACACACTTTCATCTGTCATTCACATCTTTTCATAGCTACTCTGTGGTAAATGAGATTTTCTTAGAGGCCATAAAACAGTTGAAATCTGCAATTTCATTAGGCATTCAACTTCCACCATAAAACCTAATGACTAAGCAGATCAACAGAGATGATTTTGTAAGAATAAAGCTTACAGATATACACATCATAATTGCAAAGCTACTGTACGACTTCAGCAATTCAGACAAGCCAGCTGCTCCGAAAAGAAACAAGTATGCCTTCCTGACAGCCTTTATCAGCTAAATTGTGTTCACAACTCTCTTTCAATGCATACTGATTTTGATTGGGATATTCTGAATATACCATGTGGTAAAATCACATGGCCCCATAGCATTCTATCTTTTCAAAAAACCACTAGGCTTGTAGATTAGTCCCATTACATGTCCTCTTTCTCACCCACAAATTTATCTCCATTTCACAGATGGAGAAAGTAAGTCAAAGTCAATAATAAGTAATAAGACAAGTTGGCACCATAACCAGGATTGCATCTGATAAAAGATGTGTTTATGTTATATCCTAGTTTTAGAATGACATGATAAAAAATTGTCAAGGAATGAAATTATATTTTGAATGATTTTAGTGGTAGTTATTTATACCTAAAAATATCTATTGAAAATCATTACTTGATGGCCTTTTTCTAGATTCACAGGATACCCATGAACGAATCTGGACAATAGGCAAGAGGTCAGCTCTAGATATTAAACACTGTGGAGTCATCAACGTGGTATATAAAACCTAAGGCTCTGAGTGAAATCAAGGAGGGAGTTAGCAGGATGAAGAAAAGGCTCAGAGTTGATCCCTGAGAACTTCAACATTAAAGAGTTTAAGGAAAAGATGGAAATCAGAAAAAGAGACTAAGAAGTTGCAGCTACTGAAGTGGGAAGACAATGTGCCATCTGGGAAGTCAAGCAAAGAAAATATTTCAAGAAGGAGGGCATGATTGACCATCAAACACTGTTTAGCTATGAGTAAAATAAAGATTGAAACTTGGATCTGGCAACATAGCAGTCATTGCGACCTTATGATGGCTTTTCTGGAACTGATGATCACAAAGAATGACTGGAGTGGCTTGGGGAGGAAAAGTAAGCTGGAGAAACTGTAGAAAATATTGGAGAAGACACATATAAATATCTCTTTCAATGTGTTTTATTTTAAATGGGACCACTGGGTGGAAGGTAATGATAGGGCAAGGAGAGATTTTTGGTTGTTTATGAAGGAAGACATTGAGCCTGCCAGTGGATTTAATGGCTCAAGGGAGGGAAAATGATATTTTTAGAAAGAGAAGTTAGTTCCAAAGGTGATGTCATGGGTACATGAAAGGAGATGGACATAGCCTAGGTGTTGACCTTAGATTGGATCCTTTTTCTGATTAGCCTATTGTAGCAGAAAGAAAGAATACACCGGTTCATATGGTTGGTAGGTTTTATAATGGGCAAAGGATGAATATTCCTTCTGTCTGTTTCTTTTCTCTTGTGAAATTAAAAACAAGATTATCAGTTCTGTCAGAAGGATGGGGTGGTACAGGTGAGAGGTTAGATGCTTGATAGTTTTCTAGAATGGGACTATGGATGGATAATTGAGGGACAGATAGAACATTCACTTAGTCAATAAACAACTTGAAATATGGAGGGCTGGGTGGTAGAACTTAATGACAAAAGGCTTAAGAGAGGTAAAATTTTCTTTTAAGGGAATGAAGAAATGATTTGGATGTGGCTTTGAAAACCCAAAAGCCCAGCACCACGTGGGATAAGGCAGAAAAAGAAATAGCTTGGGGAAGTAATGTCCTCAGAGGTGAGCACAGGTTGAATTAAAGAAAGAAGTTTAGGAGAACATTGTAGGGAGAATAGGAGGGGGTATAAGGGATTTGGATGATAATAGGCTGCAAGGTCCAGAATTGATAGGAAAGTGTATAAAGTGGATTGAGGCAAGTGACCAGAAATGAGGTTTGGGCTTCTTGAGGTACTTAAAGTTAGCAGAGATATAAGGAATACCATGGTGTGCATTAGGGTCAGAACACAATGCCCCCAAGTATGATGCCTTTGGCACGCAGAGTGTTTTTGAGTTGAAAGAGATAGTAGGACCTCAGAAGCAAGAGGTCTCTCTGACCTTCTCCCATCCCCTCGTCTGCTGTGCCTTTTTCTCCCCAAAAGCGATCTATAAATTCCAAAATGGTAACTCTCTGGTCTACCTCCCATGGAAGTGGATCATGAGACCCAGGTGTGACAAGTCTCCTACTCTATTCCAAAAGAAAGGAAGCAAGCAAAGAAGCCAAGAAGAATCTGAACAAAGTTCCACTCAATTAATTACCACTAGGTTATACCCACTGTTACAGTCTGATCTAGACTATTCCCCAAAGGCTTATGTGTTGAAGGCTTAGTTCCCCAACTGGTGACACTGTGGGAAGTGGTGAAGACTTTTGGAGGTGGAGCCTATCCTGAGGAGGGAGTCACTATGGCGTGTCCTTGAAGAGTGTATTTTGTCCATAGCCCCTCCCTACACTGCTTCCTGGCTGCTATGAGGTGAGCAGCTATCTTCCACCATGATGGTCTGCCTCCCCTCAGCTCCCACCAATGGAGCTGGCCAACTCTGGACTGAAACATCTAAAACTATGAGCTGAAATTAATCCTTCCTCCTTTAAATTGCTTTTCCCACCAGGTGTGGTGTCACACACCTGTAATCTCAACAACTCAGGAGGCTGAGACAGGCGGTATGCGAGTTCAAAGCCGGCCTCAGCAGTTTAGTGAGACCCTCAGCAACTTAGTGAACCCTGTCTCAAAATAAAAATTATAAAGGGCTGGAGATGTGGCTCAGTGATGAAGTACTCCTGGGTTAGATCCCCAATACCAAATAAATAAATAAATAGAATGCTTTTCTCAAGCGTTTTGTCACGGGGACAGAAAGCTAACATATCCACTTTTCATTCCATCTATTTCCCTCCACAATTATCCACTTCTTTCATCAAAATTGCTTAACATAAAAGTACAATTTTCCCTCAGTCTCTGGGTCTTCATTTCTGAAGACTCCTATGTTACATAATTTTTTTTAATTTAATGAATTCATTATACATTTCTCTTGTTAATCTGTTTTGGTCATAGAGTTATCACCCTTGAACCTTGCACTATATCAAGAAAAGATCTTTCTTTCACCTCTAGAAATGCTGGGTTAGTTTCTCATAGATAGGCAGTCTATTTTCTAGGATTGATTCCTAGTCAATCAATTTTTTAAAATTTTTACTTTTAAATTGACAAATAATAATTGTATATATTTACAGAATGAAGTGTGATGTTTTGATATGTGTTTAAATACAGAATGATTAAATCAGACTAATAAATCCATCACTTAACATATTCATCATTTTTGCAGTGATAATATTTTAAAACTATTCTTTAATAATTTTGAAATATGCTATGCATTACTATTTATTATAATCATAAATATAGATCACTAAAGATTATTTCTACTAACTGAATCTGTATCACTTGATCAAAATCTTCCCTTTAGTCATTAGTCCCCTTTTCCCAGCCTCTGGTGACTAACCATATTCTTTTTGCTTCTATGAGTTCAACTTTTTAACACTCCACATATATGTGAGATCATGCAGTAATTGTCTTTCTGTCCCTGGCTTATTTCACTTAGCATAATGTCCTCAAAGGTCATCCATGTTGTTGCACATGACAGGATTACCCCCTCTTCTAAAGCTGACCAGGATTCCATTGCATATGTAACACTTGGATTGAGGCACACTTCATTCATTCCTCTGTCGATGGGTGCTTAGGCAGCTTCCATTTCTTCTTTTATTTCTTTGGTACTGGGGATTGAACCCAGGGGCACTTAACCACTGAGCCACATTCCCATCCCATTTTTATGAATTATTTAGAGACAGAGTCTCACTGAGTTGCTCAGACCCTCACTGAATTGCTGAGGTTGGCTTTGAACTTGCAGTCCTCCTGCCTCAGCCTCCTGAGTTATTGGGATTATAGGCATGTGCCAGGGTGCCTGGCAGCTTCCATATCTTATATGTTATCTAAAACTGAAAAATGAACATGTAAGTTCAGATATTTCTTTGGCACACTGATTTCAATTCCTTTGAATCTATGCCCAGAAGTGGAATTGTTGGGTAGTCAATTGATTTTTAGCAAGTTGGGAAGTATACATGGAGAACGAAGCAGTAATCTCACTAGAACTGTATGAAGCATTACCATCACCTCTGTCTGTGTACAGATGAAGAAAAGGTGTGTTGGTAATGGAAACTCTTATAAATGATTATTCTAGTTTAATAATAAATACCATATCAGAAAGCAAAATTGAGTAAACAGAATGAAACTTAGGAAATCTAAATAATAGCAGTTTCTTTTAAATATGATACTGTGTTGATCATGCAGGCATAATTTTTTTCCTAACTTGTATTTTTCAGCAATGGACATATATGTATTTATAATCAGTAAAATCATTTCTCAATTATTTGTGTATAATTGTATAACTATTCATCCATTTGTTATTTCTGTCTTTCCAATTATGGACTCATAATTGAGCTATGACAAAGCAGAGAAAACTAAAGCAAAAGGAAAGGGAATGGATTAACAGTAGCATAAAAGGGAATAAAAGGCTGAATGTATTCAATTGTATGGGTGTTACACAATTTTTTCATGCATTCATTTGTTAATGGACATTGGATTATTTCCATTTTGGGGCTAATATGAATGAAATTGCTGTGAAAAATTACATTTAAATCTTTGTGTGGATAAATGCTTTTATTTCTCTGGAGTAAATATCTAAGAATGGAATGTCTGTGCCATACTGTAGAGTATATTCAATTTTTTAATGAACCACCAAAGTCTTCTCAAGTGGTTGCAATAATTTGAATCTCAAACAGCAGTGTACACAGTACAAAGGGCTCTAGTTACTCTCCCTCCTCACCAAGTCTTGGTGTTTTTATTACTTTTAACTTCAGACATTCTGCTGGGTATGTAATGGTGTCGTGGTCTGAATCCTAACAACTAATGTTGAGTATATCATCGTGTGATTATTTGTCATCTCTATCTCTTTTTCACATCTTGTGAATCTTTCACATCTTTTGAATATTTCAAGCTATTTCTCTTATTGCTAAAAGTAGTGTTTTTGCATGGTTCTTTGTTGAATATGTTTTGGAAATATATTCTCCCAATCTGTATCTTACCTTCTCGTGTTTATAACAGTGCCTTTAAAGAAGAATCTTTTTTTAACATTTGGTAAAATACAAATTACTGATTTTTTTTTCTTTTAGAATTTATACTTCTTAAGTCCTCTCTGAGAAATGTTTGACAAATCTAAGTTTGTTAAGATTTTGGTCCTGTTTTCTTCTAGGAGTTTTATAGTTTAGATTTCTTTGATTTTAAGTTAATTTTTGTACATGGTGTGAGATTCAAGGTTCTTATTTTTTGATTATTCAACTGCTTCTGCACCATTTTTTGACAAGATAATCTTTTTCCATTTAATTTTATTGCCATTTATGTAAAAAAAATCAGTTGAACGTATCTGTGTCAGTCTATTTCTGGACTTTCTTTTCTATTCTGTTGACTTACTTGTCTATATTTATGCCAGAACTGGAGTGTATTGATTACCATAGCTTAATGCAAATTCTCATAATAATGTGGCATAGTCCTCCAACTTCATCCTTCCTTTCAATGTTTTGGTCTGTTATCAAGTGACGGTATTGCGTTGGGCCTGTGATGAGGCGGCACCTCACAGTGGAGCATGTGGCAGAATAAGATTGTTTACATCCCAAGCCAGAGAGCCAAGAAGAGGGACTGGATGTGCTGAAGTCCCAAAATCCCCCTGGTGGACTTGCCCCTGATAAGCTAAGGTCCCCCTTTTGGACTCTTCCGTCTAAAGGTTTGATCATCTCTTAATAGAGCTATGCTGGGGACCAAAAATTGTCTTTTTCAAAATTTTTTTGTTGTTGTTGCTGTTTAAGCTGAAAGAGTAACAGCAGTCCATCCATCTTGATCAGAAGCAGAACTCCTCTGTGCTTATTCTGTAATACCCATTTGAGCATCATCCCCTCTCTGAGAAAAATTCTTCGATAACTGCTGTGGTAGATAAAATAAGTTCCCCTAAGGATGTCCATGCCTCTCTTCTTGGAACCTGTGAGTTTGTTACTTCACAACAGGAAAGACAACTTCTCATATTTAAGAAGGTTAAGAGTCTTGAAAGGGGATGATTATGCTCGATAATTCAGAGTGGGCACAATTAAATCATGAGTCCTTAAAACTAAAGAATCTTTTCTAGCTGCCAAGACTGGGGAGATGGTAGAGTGAGAAGGAATTGATTTGGTGGTTGCTGGTCTCATTTTGGAGATGGAAGAAGGAATCCACAAGACAGCACAGGTGGCTTCTAGGATGGAGAAAAGGTCAGGAAATCAATGCTCCCAGAGCTTCCAGAAAGGAACACAGGTCTGTGACACTTTGATTCATTGCAGCAAGACCTGTGTCAGATTTCTTACCTGCAGAACTGTATGATAATAAACTTAAGTTGGCTTAAGCTTCAGAGTTTGCTGTATAACAACAAGTGATTTGCTATATAACAATAGAAAGTTAATGTACCTCCAGACAATTTTAAAATCTAAAATGGACAAACTTCAAAAATAGATAATAGATGGGCTATATTTTTCTGTGTGGCTAATACACCTTATACTGCTACTCTTTCTGTATCTATTTGCTTTAACAGTCTCTTCAGTTTTTTGTTTTTTTTTTTCCAACTGAAAACCTCTAGTTCCAGGCTGGCATTTTGTACATGGTGTTCTAGTTTTATTAGTTGCTTAGCTGTTTGTCATTTATTTGCCAGTCAACTTATCTGCTTGGTGACAAGCATGGTATATGAGATATCTTTCTGTCTCTTCCACTTTATCACCACGATAATAGATTTTACTTAGTGGGATACTTTGTGTCAATCATTGCCCTGTGTACATGTATGAACGCACAGATGGTGTGACTCTACTTTGTGTACAACACAATAGCTGTACTCCATTTGTGTTCAATGAATCAATAAGTAAATAAAATAAGTAAATAAAATAAAATAAATCCTAGAATATGGAATAACCTGTTAAATGAATTTATAAATGGAATAAAACTTTGGAATGAATAAAAATGTGATGATTCAAGCATTAAAAACAAACAAACAAACAAAAAACAATTTGAAACTGATTTAGGCATTAGAGTTTCAGGAAGGCAGTCCTGATTTTAGTGTTGTCCCACAGGAGGAGTTTCACCCTGTACTGGAGAGTTCACATTGGTCTGTCTGCAGGCAGCGGTGTTTGGTCTTGCTCAGCAGCCCTATAGCAGATAGAGGCAGAGAGGGGATTCAAAATTATTTCAGTGCTATATTGTTTCTGTTTTTTATTTATGATGAGGAAGAATGGGTCAGGGAAGAAAAGCTTTACTTAAGAGAAATTTGGACTCGGGTCATAGCTCAGTGGTAGAGTGCTTGCCTAGCACATGTGAGGCACTGGGTTCCATCCTCAGCATCACATAAAAATAAATAAATAAAATAAAGGTGCTGTGTCCATCTACAACTGAAACAATTATTTAAAAGAATAGAAAAGAAATTTTAATGAAATCAATATAGAAAACAATGGTATAGGTAAAGAATACTTTTGAAAGTGAGATAAACTTTAGCAATGGGGAAACGCCAGATTTAATTGTATAATTTATGAAGTTTGGTTCACTATCTGTATAACTAACACTTGAATCAAGGTGTAGAATAGTCACATGCCCAAAGAAAGGTGTGCATACACATCTATTTCAAAAACAGGCCAAACTAAGCCATTGTGAGAAAATCAGAAAAACGTTTGGTCATGAAGAGTTAGGGATAGTCACATACACGCGCACACATACACACACACACACTTCCACATATACACATAGAGTTGTGTTAGTATTCACAGAGGTTGGTTACAGCATACACCATGGATATCAAAATCCACAAATGCTCATGACCCTTACATAAAATGGCACAAAATTTTTTTCACATAACCTACGCACATGCTCCTGTAAACATTAAATCATCTTTAGATTATATACAATATGAAATACAATGCTAATGCTGTCTAGATAGTGGTTATGCTATGCTTTTTAGGAAAAAATGAAAAGAAGAAAAGTCTTATAGGTGCAGTTGAGAAGCAATTTTTTAAAAATTTATTTTTGATCCACAGTTGGTTGAGTTCAAAACCAGCTGACACAGTTGATACAGATGGTAAAAAAGAGCACACACACACACACACAAACCACAAACATGCAGACACATATATGGAATCATGCAGATGCAGTGTACAATCTTTTGTGCATAGCTTCTTTAATAAAGCATAATATTTTAAGATTTATCAACATTCATAATGTTACATCTATCAATAATTCACTTTAAATTATTTTAAAAATACATATACTACATATTTTTTTTTCTTTTTTCTTTTTTGCAGTGCTGAGGGCCTCATGCACGCTAGGCAATTACTCTCCCACTGAGCAGAAGTCAGTCCATAATATTTTCATTTTCATTAAAATAAAACAATTATTTTTATTATTCACATTTAAGGTATTTAATGTGATGTTATGTATTGAACATGACGTTATGAGGTGTTTTTAACTAGTGAAAAGTTACTGCATACCCATGGTTTCACATAGTTTTCCATATTTTCTTTTTTGTTTTGTGGTCGAGAGTAGTTAATATCTACTCATTTAGCCTGAATCCCAAATACAATGCAATATATTATCTGAAATCCTCATTTGGGGTACTAGATTTCTAGATTTTTTTCATCCTATAATTCTGCTACCTCACACCTTCCAAAATCACTTCATTTCCTCCCACAATACTCTAGGACCCTGCCCCTGTTAACTATGATTTTATTCTATATTTATGTATCTTTGAATAACATTCTGAGCTCTTGGTGTGATACCCATGATATAATTGCCAAAAATAATATCCATAAGTTTCCCTCTATGTTCTATCCTAGAAGTTTGCCCCGATATTCCCTTCTAGGAGTTCTCTTCTAATTTTTGGTCTTACATCTTTCATCCATTTAGGTTTAATTTTTGTGTATGGTTTAACACAGGGTTCCAATTTCATTATTTCACATGTGAAAATTCAATTTTCCTTGAACCATTTATAGAAGGGAGATTCTTTTCCTATTGCATCTTTTTATGCTTTGTCAAAAATGATTTAACTGTATGTACTTGGACTTATTTGGGGACTTTCTATTCTTTTCCACTGGTTTATGTGGAAAGGCAATTTATTTACATTTATGGCAATACCATACTGTTTGGATTATCATAGCATTTGTTTTAGTCTGCTTTTTCATTGATGCAACCAAAAGACCTAATAAGAATAATTAGAGAACAAATTTATTTTGAGGTTCATGGTTTCAGAGGTCTGAGTTCATAGAAGGCTGACTCCATTCCTTTGTGCTCCAGGTAAAACAGACCATCATGACAGAAAAGTGTGGTGGAGGGAAATGGTTCAGGACATTACACCAAGAAGCAGAGAGAGGGTCTAAGCTCACTTCACAAAATATATACCCTAAAGGCATGTCCCCAGTGACCCACCTCCTCTAGCCACATCCTACCTGTCTACAGTCACCACTCAGTTAATCCTATCAGGGGATTGACTCACTGATTGTGTGCACACAGTCTGGGCTTTTTAATACATAGGATCATGTCATCGATAGTTAGAGATAATTTTAGTTTTTCCTTATTTCTAAGGCATCTATTGTAATTTCTTTCATTTTCTATTGTATTGAGTTTTCCCTACTTTTTTCATAGATTTACTGATTTTATGGGTTTTTTCATCTCTATTTGATTTATTTCTGTTCTGATTTTTGTTATTTTCTCCATCTAAAAATTTGGGGTTTTATTGGTTCTATTTTAGTCCCTTGAGGAATAATCTTGGACCATTTATTTGAAATCTTTCTTCTTTTTTAGAGTAAACCTTTATCACTATGAAATTTCCTCTTAGAACTGCTTTTGCTGCATCTCATAGCTTTTGACATGTTGTGCTTTAATTGTTGTTTGTCTCAAGATATTTTAAAAAAATTTCTCTTCTGATTTCTTCTTCGATGTGTTGGTTGTTCATGGCATGTCGTATTTCCACAGATTTGTGAATTTTCAATTAATCCTTTGGATATTGGCTTATATTTCTATATTGTTGCGCTCTGAAATGATACTAGATGTGATTTCAATCTTAAAAATTATAAGACTCATTTTTGTGAACTAATTTATGGTCTGTCCTAGAAAATGTTTCATGCACATTGGAGAAAATTTGTACTGTGCTGCTATTTGATGGAAAGTCTTGTATATCTGTCAAGTCCATTTAGTGAAAAGTGCAAGTTCAGTCCAGTTTTCTTTATTTTCTGTTTATTTGATCAATCTTATAATTAAAAGCGAGGTATTGAAGACCCATACCATTATTGTTGCTATCTATCTCTTTATGTTAATTAAATTTGTTTATGGATCAAATTGGTTTGATTTTGGATAAATATATATAATTAATCTGTTCTCTTGATCATTCCACCCTATTATCATTAAATAATAACTTTCTTTGTATCTTATGACTGTTTTTTCCTTAAATTCTATGTTATCAGATATAAGTAGAGCTAATTCTACTCTCTTATTTGCATGGAACATGCTCCTCCATTCCTTCTCTTTCAGCCTATGTGTCCTTCAGCTCAATTAGGTCTGCTATACACAGCACAGAGTTGGATTTTGTTTATTCATTCAGTCATTCCATGTCTTTCAAAGAGAAAATTTATATTCAAGGTTATTATTGATAAACAAGGACTTATTACAGCCATTTTATTTTTGTTTTCGGATTGTTTTGTAGCTCCTTTTTCCCTCCTTGTGATTTAATAATTTTCTATAGAGACAGGGTCTCACTAAGTTGCTTAGGGCCTCATTAAGTTACTGAGGCTGGCTTTGACCTCACTACCCTCCTGCCTCAGCCTCCCAAGCTCCCAAGCTGCAGGGATTACCAGCATGTGCCACAACACCTGGCTTCTACTATCATTTTTTTCTTGTAGTTACCATTATCCTTACATAAAACATTCAACACTTATCATCAACTATTTTAAGCTCATGGAAAGTTAATTTCTGCTCCATATAAAAACTCAAGAATTTTTGACATTACCATTTATAAGTTTTAATATTTTGTATTTTTTACAACTTATTTATCTTTGTTATTTTTGACCATTTTGACTTAGCTTTCATACTAGAGGTATATATGATTTATACCACCATAACAGTGTAAAGTATTTTTAATTTGACTATGTATTTATCTAAACCAATAAATTTTTTATTTTATGCATATATGATAGTATTTATCCTGCCTTTGTTTCCACCTGGAGAACTCCCTTAAGAAATTCTGTAAGGCAGTTGTATAGGGGATAGATTTCTTCAGATTTTTCTAATCTGGTAAGACTTTATTTCTTTTTCATTTCTGAGCCAATAATCTTGGTTGGAGGTTTGTCTTATGGTGCTTCAAATGTATAATTCCATTCTCCCTTGGCCTGCAAGTTTTCTGCTGAGAAATCTGCTGATGGTCTAATGATGATTTCCTTATTTACAATTTGCTGCTTTTCCCTTCCTTGTTGCTTTAAAATTTAGTTGTTGGTCTCCTGGGGAGGTCTGGCCTGGAGCGGCTGGAGTTGCTGGCTCTGGCGGTGAGTTTGGACCCTTCGGCACCATTTTGCAGCTTCCCTGGCAGAAGCAACCATCTGGGGCTGCCTGAGTCCTCAGAGCTGAGCTCTGATCTTCCCCACCACTGCTCGGGTCTCCTGGGGAGGTCTGGTCTGGAGCGGAGGGAGTTGCTGGCTCCAGCGGGGAGTTTGGGCCCGACGGCGCTATTTTACAGCTTCCCTGGCAGAGAGTGACCACCTGCCACCGACTGAGCCCCCAGCGAGGAGCTCAGGCCTGCTTGGGCTCTCAAGCCCAGTGTCTCCATCACTGAGCACAGTTTTGTGCCCCCACCCCAACTTGGTCTAGTGCCCAGGTCCACACCCTGGCCCGGGGTCTAGCACCTTGCTGTATCTGATTGCCTATCACCAGGTTGCCTCTGCCCAGAGCATTGATCATTCCCAACCTGGAGGAAGTGGGACAGCAACTTTCTTGGGACACTGCTTGATCAAGCACCACTCAAACATCAGGTGAGTTACTGGAAATCTGCACGGGCACTTTAAGTCTTTACAGGGAAATCACAATCCCTCTGACTTGCACTACTAGAGAGGAAGATACACGAACAACATGAGAAACTATGGGAAGAAAGTGTTCCAAACAAACCTAGATGACATATCAAGACAACCCAAAGACAGCATGGTAGAAGGAATGACAGAAAGGGAGTTCAGAATGTTCATAATTAAAATGATCAGAGAAGAGAATGATGTGACGAGAGAGCAGATTCAGGCTATGAATAATCAGCTAATAGAGCATTTACAGGAAGCAAAAAATCATTTCAATAAAGAGATAGAAGTTCTGAGAAAAAAACAAACAGAAATCCTTGAAGGAAACAAGGAAATGAAGGAAACAATAAACCAAGTGAAAAACTCAATAGAAAGCATAATTAACAGAATAGATCACTTGGAAGATAGAACCTCAGACAATGAAGACAAAATATTTAATCTTGAAAACAAAGTCGAACAAACAGAGAAGATGGTTAGGAATCATGAACGAAACCTCCAAGAAATATGGGACATCATGAAAAGACCAAATTTAAGAGTTATTGGGATTGAGGAAGGCACAGAGATACAAACCAAGGGTATGAATAATCTGTTCAATGAAATAATTTCAGAAAATTTCCCAAATATGATGAATGAGATGGAAAATCAATTACAAGAGGCTTACAGAACACCAAATGCACAGAATTACAACAGATCCACACCAAGGCACATTATAATGAAAATACTTAACATACAAAACAAAGGTAGAATTTTAAAGGCTGCAAGAGAAAAGCATCAGATTACCTAAAGGGGGAAACCAATACGGATATCAGCAGATTTCTCAGCCAAGACCCTAAAAGCAGGAAGGGCCTGGAACAACATATTTCAAGCTCTGAAAGAAAATGGATGCCAACCAAGAATCTTATACCCAGCAAAACTTACCTTCAGATTTGATGACGAAATAAAATCCTTCCATGATAAACAAAAGCTTAAAGAATTCACAAAGAGAAAGCCTGCCCTACAGAACATTCTCAACAAAATATTCAAAGAGGAAGAAACGCAAAACAACAATCTCAGTCATCATGGGGAGGAATTACCCTAAAGAAAGAGTCAATCAAAGGAGAAATAAAGTTAAGCTAAAAACCGCAAAAAAGCTAAAATGGCAGGAAATACAAGTCATATCTCAATAATAACCCTGAATGTAAATGGCCTAAACTCATCAATCAAAAGACATAGACTGGCAGACTGGATTAAAAAGAAAGACCCAACAATATGCTGTGTTCAAGAGACTCATCTCATAGAAAAACATGCCCACAGACTAAAGGTGAAAAGTTGGGAAAAAAACATACCATGCACATGGACTGAGTAAAAAAGCAGGAGTTTTCATCCTCATTTCAGATAAAACAGACTTCAAGCCAAAGTTAGTCAGAAGGGATAAAGAAGGACATTTCATACTGCTTAAAGGAAGTATAAATCAGCAAGACATAACAATCATAAATATTTATGCGCCAAACAATGGTGCATCCATGTATGTCAATCAGATCTTTCTCAATTTCAGGAATCAAATAGACCAAAACACAATAATACTCAGAGACTTTAACACTCCTCTCTCACCATTTCACAGATCTTCCAAGCAAAAATTGAACAAAGAAACCATAGGACTCAATGACACAATTGCTAATTTGGACTTAACAGACATATGTAGAATATTCCATCCATCAAAAAGCGAATACACTTTCTTCTCAGCAGCTCATGGTTCCTTCTCTAAAATAGACCATATGTTCTGTCACAAAGCTACTCTTAGCAAATACAAAAACGTAGAGATACTACCTTGTATACTATCAGATCATAATGGAATGAAATTAGATATCAATGATAAAGTTAAAAACAGAAACTACTCCAAGACCTGGATAGTAAGTAATTTGCTATTGAATGATGCATGGATAACAGAAGACATTAGGGGGGAAATTAAAAGATTCTTAGAGGTCAATGAGAACAAAGACACAACATATCAAAATCTCTGGGACACTATGAAAGCAGTGCTAAGAGGAAAATTCATTGCATGGAGTGCATTTAATAAAAGAATGAAAAGTCAATAAATCAATGATCTCACACTACAGCTCAAAGCCCTAGAAAAAGAGGAACAGATGATCACCAAAAGTAACAGAAGACAGGAAATAATCAAAATCAGAGCTGAAATCAATGAAATTGAAACAAAAGAAACAATTCAAAAAATTGACAAAACAAAAAGTTGGTTCTTTGAAAAAATAAACAAAATTGATAAACCCTTAGCCACGCTAACGAAGAGAAGGAGAGAGAAACTCCAAATTACTAAAATTTGTGATGGAAAAGGAAATATTACAACAGATACAATTGAAATACAAAACTTAATAAGAAGCTACTTTGAAAGTTTATACTCCAACAAAATAGAAAAACTGGAAGACATCAACAGGTTCCTAGGGGCATATGAGCCACCCAAACTGAATCTGGAGGACATACACAACTTAAATAGATCAATTTCAAGCAATTAAATAGAAGAAGTCATCAAAAGCCTACCAACAAAGAAAAGTCCATGACCAGATGGATTCACAGCCGAGTTCTACAAGACCTTCAAAGAAGAGCTCATTCCAATACTCCTCAAAGTATTTCACGAAATAGAGGAGGAGGGAACCCTTCCAAACTCATTCTATGAAGCTAATATCACCCTGATACCAAAACCAGAGAAGGACACATCAAGGAAAGAAAATTTCAGACCCATATCTCTAATG
>JAJEJO010048013.1:317703-419364 GCA_020662805.1 Glaucomys volans
GAATAATAACAGAATGTGTGACAGATACCATTGCCCTGTGTACATGTATGAATGCACAGATGGTGTGACTCTACTTTGTGTACATCCAGAGAAACAATAGCTGTACTCCATTTGTGCTCAATGAATCAATAAGCAAATAAAAAAAAATAAAATAAAATTTAGTTGGTTTTGACTTTTCAGAATTTGATTGTAATGGACCTGGGAGAAGACCCCTTTGTGTTGGGGAACGTTTGAATGTCCATATCTCTGAAGATTGGGAGGTTTTCAGAAATTATTTCATTAAATAAGTTTTATGTACCTTCATTTGCCTTTTTTCCTTTTACAATTCCCATAATATGAGCATTTGTTCACTTAATGGTGCCCAAGAAGTCCCATAGGTTGTCTTCATTCTTTTTTTCTTTTTTCTCCTTTTTACCAAAGACCTAAAGACTTAGTCTCAAGTTTAGAGATGTTTTCTTCTGCTTAATCTATTTTGTAGTCAAAGTTGTCCCTTGTACTTTTTATTTCATAAATAAAATATTTGAATTCTTCAGCTCCAAAGTTTTTGTTTAATTCATTTTTATGGTATATATTTATGTCAAATTTCTCTTTCAGATGATAATTTTTTCCTCATTTCATTAAATTATCATTTGCATCCTCCAGCATATTGCTAAGTGTTTGTAAGATCATGATTTTGATCTTATTTACAGGAAATTTGTAAATGTGCATTCCTTGTCTCAATTCCTGAAGAATTTTTGTGTTTCCATGATGATGTGGGGATGTTTCTTGTTTTGTCACACTTCCCGTGTTCTTGCACTGACATTTGTGCATCTGGTGTGTGGTCATCTTGTCAAGGCTTCTCAGAGTGGCTTTCACAGAATCTGTTCACATGCAGGTGGACTTGAGGGTGCTGACTGGCCAGGATGCAGTAGTTCTGGTTTCATGTGGGCTGAGCAGGGTAGTCTGCAAACAGCTTCTTCAGTTATGACTGATGTTAGTGATGACTGTGGGAATTTCAGGGATCTAGAGTAGAGCAGTTTATGTCAATGATAGTGGCTTCCTAGGTTATTAGGGGAAGAGATTTAGGAATCTTTCTTTTTTAACCTTTCCCATAGTGGGGAGTCACAGCTAAGGGGCTTCTCTCTTATTTTGGGGAATGATGCAGTCAATAAGTAGGCATAACAACACTGGGATAGAGTTCAGACATGTGGAGAATTTGTGTAGCCGTATTCTTGGGTTCAGGGTCTTGTGAAACTACTATAGCATCTGGAATTGAAGGCTAGATTCATTTTCCAAGATGTGAGTGTGTACAATTCTCACACTAAGCCAAACTCTGTTGCTCTGAAGCACATTTCAACAACTTGGGCCATGGAGGCTGACAAGTAGGGGTTCTAACTGATGGGCAAGGCAAAGTCCTATCACCACTAGAGGAAGAAGGGGTATTCTGGAGGCCTGAACCCCAAGTGGTATGCACAGACACAATTTGGGACCTGGAACCAGCATGGCACAGAAGAAACTCGGGTGCCAGAAGATGAGGTATAATCAGTGGTGCCTTTGGACCTTGGGATGGTGGAACATGGTAGTAGCCCAGACTCTTTGAGTCTGGATGTAGCAACAACATGTTACCAGAAATGGCAAGGTACCACTGTGCATTAGGTCCCAGGGGACAGAAAGTGGCATAATAATGACCCTACTTCTTGGAGAGGCAGAACTTCCCAGCAGCTCAGATTCTGGCGGGGGAGGGAGTTAACTCTGTTCTGTATAATCAATGCACTATGGCTATTTATCCTGGAGGGAAAGATGGTTCAGCTTGGTCAGGCCTCTGATTCCCTAGGATGCAAGGTGCCAGTTTTTCTTGGCCCCAGAAAGTGTGGTTACAAAGGTGGGTTGAGGCTCCACATCCCTGGGGGAAGGTGCTATGCCATCTTTGGAACTGGGAAATGTAACTGCTCTGGTTTATGGTAGTCTGGAGGTCCCTAGGGGGACATGGTACCACTCCAGCTTGGCCCTAGGAGAAGGTGCCCCAGGGAATAGAATTGGTGGAATAGAGCTGGTTGGCAGTAGCTTGACCCTAGTAGCAGGGCATAGCAGTTTGGATTAGGGATTACATGCTACCAAGAGGGCATACTGAAGTGGCAGCAAAGCCACAGGGGTTGAGGGGTCAATAGAATGTCCACTTGCCCTTGGAGAAGGACATACTGCAGCAGTGACTCCTGTGCCAAGATGGTGTAGTACATCAGCACAGGCCATTAGGCAGCTCTGGGGTTAGTTCAGTGTGTGGACCCTGGAGAGGACCGTCAGCTTGGCTCAGGGCCTGTGGGTGTACATGAGTCTCCAGCAGTGAAGACTGTGGTATATCTGGTGGTGATGTGGCTGTTAAGGTCATTTAGCTTGCATTTTTCCTACAGGGAGAAATCTCTGGTTCCAAGCTGATCCAAACTCTGTAGATCTCATTTAGTTGTTGTGATTGAAATATAATTTTTAATTATTCATGTGTGGGGAGTTGGGGAGGAGAAGAGTGCAGGAGCTTCTAGCTGGTCATCTTGCTGATGTCACACCTCTAATAGTTCATTCTTTCTTCCTGTCTGACCTCTGGGGAGACTTTTTAGATATTCCAAACAGTTGAAGTCAAAACCCAGGATCTTTTCTATTCTGTATCCTCTCTTTCTTTGTGGAAAAGGAGAGGGAGACAGTTGCTTCTTTCCTGTATTTAAACAGAGAAAATCTATTGTTCTCCTTTCCTTGTTTACAAGGTGTAAACTACAAGTTGCATAGAAAGTTCAAGTGATTTGAGGTATGGAACTTGAGTATGCATGCTTGATAATTCAAGGAAACCATATAATCAATCTTTTGGTCCATGTTAATTTGTTACATCAGTGGGTGAAAACTGATGCCACTCCTGGATAAGCAGTTAGTTGCCCTCTCCTCTGGTTTTTCTGACACTCTTTAAATGATGCTGGCATAACATTTATCACATGGTGATATAATTTTGATCCTGATCTTAGTAAGCTCATTATGTGGAGGTCAAGTCCTGTTGATATTTGTCATTCAATGCCATGTTCCCAGTTAGAACCTAAATGTATGGCAAATGAATGAATGAAGTTGAAGAGAATATTGTTCATTGATCACATCTCTATTAAGGTTTGATGTCCACTAGATCTAAGCCACCACAACAGTGACGAATGCCACCCATTCTAGCTACCCTTTTGATTCTCAGCTTCACATGCCCTGATTGGCATCATTTGCAAAGTTCTTTGAAACAATGTAGTGAACTGAAAATGTTCTCCACTGGCAATGTCTTAAAAATGCAAGCTACATGCATTTCATTTTTAAAAAGCAGACCTTTTCTGCTACAAAAGAGAGAACCCCTTCCTTTCATTTTTCACTGGAAGTGAGTTTCTAAATGTCTTGAACATTAGGAATTCAAGTACAATCATGTGTCATTTTAAGACAGGAATGCATTCTGATAAATGCATTGTTAGGCATTTCATTGGTGTTTGAACACCAGTGTTGTGTTTACACAAACTGGAGATTAAATGAAGCACAAGAGAAAATGAGGCAATCAAGGATGTGGTAAACAGGAGTCTGTATGAGGTCACTGCCGGTGTCAAACAGCATTCTGTTTTATGTAAACTTTTTTCTTATAGCTAGGAGTACAGTTTAAAATAATGATAAGCATATTGTAGTAAATACACAAAAACACTTTTCTGTAGCTGGTGTTGTAGTGGATTTGTTCACACCAGCATCACCAAAAAAACCTGAGTAATGCATGGCATAACAACATTATGATTGTTACAAAATTACTAGATGTCAGAACTTCTCAGCTCCATTATGATTAAATAGGATTATTAACCAAATTTCATTATGCAGTGCATTATGATATGCATGTAGTAATTTAAAGCTATTTTAGTTATTTATTGTTTTAAAAGACTGGATAATTTCACTAAACAGAGAATTTTTCAACAATTATACATTGAAAATATTGTTATAAATATAGCACTCAGTCAGGTGTGGTGGTGCATAGCTGTAATCCCAGCAGTTTGGGAGGCCGAGGCAGGAGGAACAGGAGTTCAAAGCCAGCCTCAGCAACTTAGTGAGGACCTTACAAACTTGAAAAGACTTTGTCTCTAAATACAATATAAAAAAGGACTGGGGATGTGGCTCAGTGGTTAAGTGCGCCTGGGTTTGATCAATCCCTGATACCAAATATTTGGTACCAGAGAGAGAGAGGGAGGGAGAGCACTCAGTATTGATAATGCTGTGTTCGAATTGCAATAGATATATGCATTACTGAGTCATTTTTGATTGCAAAGAGACTGACCAATTCAGTATTCCCATGGTAAATAATCTGTAGAAGATTATTTTAAATAATTTTGTGTAATTTACCCTGAATGGAGAGGGCTCTGTAAATAAGATACGAATTACTTCCTCTTTTTTTTTTTCTCCCCATACTATGAATTTAACACAGGACCTAGGCAAGGGCTCTACTGCTGAGCTGTGTCCCAGCCCCATTTTTAAAAATCTTATTTGAGATAGTCTTCTAATGCCCAGACTGGCCTTGAATTTGCAATCCTTCTGCCTCAACTTCCCAAGTATCACCTCTTCTTATATATCTTCTATATGCTAGAGTATTTGATACTTTTTTGTAGCTGAAGTACAGTTATGTACATATATTTACAGTAAATTATGACTGCACAATTCACATTGCATATTGGTAGGATCCACAGATTTGTATCTTACTGATGTATACTCAATAAAATATTTCTTGAAGATAAAATGAAAATTAAAACTGAAAACCAGCAAAAGGAAGAAAAACACTGGAAGAATCGTCAAAGGAGAAACTAATTCAAGTTAAAAACTAGAAATAAATCAAAATGACAGGGAATAAAATCATCTCTCAATAATAGCATTGACTGTGAATGGTCTATAGTCATAAATCAAAAGATATACATTGGCAAATTGGGTTAAAAACCAAGACCCACAACATGATGTCTCAGGAGACTCACCTTATAGACAAAGACACCCAAAAACTGAAGGTGAATGGATGGGGAAAAACATATTGACATGGATCTGCTAAACAAACAGAGGTTCCTATTCTTCTGAACAAAAACTAAATAAAGTATAGAATTTAAAATATACAATTAATAATTTACAATTTAAAAACCTATGTAGAATATTTTATCTATCAATAAATATACCTTCTTCTGAGCAGCACATGGATCATTTTCCAATATAGACATATCTAAGGCCATGAAGCAACTTTTAGCAAATATAAAAAAAATAGAAATAATACTCTGCACTATATGAGATCATAGTGGAATAAAATTAGAAATCAATGACAAGATAAAAAAATAGAAGCTAACACCTGAAGACTAAATAATAAGCTATTGAATAATCAATGGATAGCAGAAGAAATCAGGGGTGAAATAAAAAACAAAACATGTAGAAGTAAATGAGAACAGTGATACAACATATCAAAAATTTCAGGGACACAATGAAGGCAGTTCTAAGAGGAAAGTTCATTGTATTGAGTTCATTCATTCAAAGAATTGAAAGATACTAAATAAATAATCTAACATAACATCTCAAGGCTCTGGAAAGAGAAGAACAAATCAACACCAAAAGCAGTAGAAGACAGGAAATAATTAAAATCAGAGCTGAAATCAATGAAATTGTAATAAAAATTTTTTAAAAATCAACAAAACAAGAGGTTTGTTCTCTGAAAAGTTAAATAAAATTGATGAACACTTAACCAATCTAATCAAAAGATAAAGGAAAAAAACTCAATGATTAAATATGTGTGATAAAAAAGGAAATATCACCATAGACACTACTGAAATACAGAGGAAAATCACTATTTTGAAAATTTATACTCCAATAAATTAGAAAATCTTAAACACATCAACAAATTTCTAGAGATATATTACTGACCCAGATTGAGTCAAAAGATACAGAAAATTGAAACAGATCAATTTCAAGTAATGAAATTCAAGATGCCATTAAAAGTCTATGAACAAAGAAAGGTCCAGGAGCAGATGGATTCTCGGCCAAGTTCTGCCAGACCTTTAAATAAGAATTAACATCAGTCCTCCTCAAGTTATTCCACAAATAGAAAAGTAGGGAACCCTTCTAAACTCATTCTATGAAACTAGTATCACCATGATACCAAAAACAGACAAAGACACATGAAGGATTGAAAACTTCAGAGCAATAGCCCTGACAAACATAGATACAAAAATTCTTAACAAAACATTGTCAAATTGCATACTAAAACATATTTAAAAGGTAGTGCACCATGATCAAGTAGGTGTCATGCCACAGATGGAAGGTTGGTTCAACATACAGAAATCAATAAACGTAATTCACCACATCAATAGACTCAAAGACAAGAATCACAAAATTATCTCACTAGACACAAAGAAAGCATTTGGCCAAATACAGCAGCCGTTTATGTTTAAAAAAACTAAAAAAATTAGGGATAGTGGGAATTTACCTCAATATTATAAAAAACTATGTAAGACAAAGCCAAGGCCAAAATCTTTCTAAATAAAGAAGAACTGATAACATTTTCTCTAAAAACTGGAAGAAGACAGGGATGCTCTCTTTCACTATTTTTATTCAACACAATCCTTGAAACTGTAGGCAGAGCAATTAGGCAAAAGAAAGAAATTAAAGAGGTATGAATAGGAAAGGAAGAACTCAAACTATCTCTGTTTGCCAATGGCATTATCCTATATTTAGAAGACCCAAAACACTCCACCACAATAATTCTAGAACTCATAATGAGTTCAGCAAAGTAGCAGGATGCAAAATAAGCACCCATAAATCAATTGTATTCCTATAAATCAATGATGAGTCAGCTGAAAGAGAAATTAGGAGAACTATCCCATTCACAGTAGCCTCAGTAAAATAAAATACTTGAGAATTAATCTAACAAAAGAGGTGAAAGACCTCTGCAATGAAAACAAGAAAACACTAAAGAAAGAAATTAAAGAAGACCTTAGAAGATGAAAAGATCTCCCATGTTCTTGGATAGGCAGAAAATACTGTCAAAATGGCCATACCACCAACAGCACTATACAGATTTAATGCAATTCCTATTAAAATTCCAATGATGTTCTTCATAGAAATGGAAATAGCAATTGTGAAATTCATTTGGAAAAATAAGAGGCCCAGAATAGCCAACACAATCCTTAGTGAGAAAGCAAAGCAGGAGGCATCACAGTACTCAACCTTACATTATACTACAGAGCTACATTAACAAAAACAGGACGGTATTGGCACCAAAAAAAGTCATGGACACGAATGGAATAGAATAGAAGACACAGAGACAAGGCCACACAAAGAGAGTTATCTTATACTAGACAAGTGTGCCAAAAACATACACTGGAGAAAAGATAGTCTCTTCAATAAATGGTGCTGGAAAAACTAGAGGTCCATATGCTGTAAAATGAAATTTAACAGCCACCTCTCACCCTGCACAAAATCAAATCAGATGGATCACAGACCTAGGTATTTGACCAGAAGCACTGCACCTATTAGATTTAAATGTAGGCCCAACACTCCAACATATTTGGCTTAGGAAATGGCTTTCTTAACAAAACTCCTAAAATACAAGAAAAAAAATCAAATTCAATAAATTGGGATGGAATCAAACTAAAAAGCTTCTTCACCACAAAGGAAACAATCAAGAGTGTGAAGAGAGAGCCTACAGAATGGGAGAAAATCTTTGCCACCCACATCTCAGACAAGGCATTAATTCCAAGGATTTACAAAAGAACTCAAAGAATTAACACCAAATAACAACAACAACAAATAACCCAATCAATAAATGAGCAAAGGAACTAAACAGTCACTTCTCAAAAGAAGAAATATGAATGGTTAACAAATATATGAAAAAATGTCCAACACCTCTAGCAATTAGGGAAATGCAAATTAAAAATACACTGAGATTCCATCTCATTCCAGTCAGAATGGCAATTATCAAGAATACAAATAACAATAAAAGTTGGCAAGGATGCGGGGGAAAAGGTTCACACATTTATTGTTGGTGGGACTGCAAATTGGTACAAAGACTCTGGAAAGCAGTTATGGAGAGTCCTCAGAAAAGCTGAAATGGAACCATCATTTGACTGAGTTATCCTACCCCTTGGTTTATTCCCAGAGCATTTAAGATCAGCACATTATAGTGACATGACCACATCAAAGTTTAAAGCAGCTCAATTCACAATAACAAAACTATGAAACCCACCTTGGTGCCCTTCAACAGATGAATGGATAAAGAAACTGAGGTATATATACATAATGGAATATTACTCAGAATAAAGAAGAATGAAATTATGACATTTGCCCATTAAATGGATGGAGCTGGAGAATATCATGCTAAGTGAAATAAGCCAGTCCCCCAAAACCAAAGGCCCAATGTTCTCTCTGTTATGTGGATGCTAACACACAACAAGGTGGGGAAGAGTAGAAATTCATCATATTAGACATAGGAGAATGAAGGGAATGGACAGGGAATAGGAATATGAACAATGGTGGAATAAATTGGATATCAATTTCCTATTTACATATGTGAATATACCACAGTGAATTTCACCATGGTGTACATCCACAAGATGGGAGCCTAATTAGAATAAGATGTATTCTATGCTTGTATAAATGTATCAAAATAGATTCTACTGTCATGTATAATTAAAAAGAACAAATAAAAATTTTAAAAATTGAATTTGTAAAATATTTATAACACAATCCTGAGGTTCTAATTTGCAAAATGCACATGGATCAGTGCATTTGTAAGACTGTTTGTCTTGCAGTTTACTTGCACACCAATAAAATGACATGTCAGACAGAAGAAAACACAAGTCTGTTTGACAAAGAGATTCGGAGCATGTCCTAAAGTGTACCTTCTGAAGCTTCCACTTCACTTACTTTCTAGGTCCCACAGGCCACACTCCCACACACCAATTGGGCTTGGGCACCTCTATCCTTTACATGGCACTGCCTGGGGACTTCTGGATTCAAGATTGAATTGGAGAAAAGTCAAACTGGTCATGAAGGAAGTTGAGTGCATGCACCATTTTTGTAGTACCAATAGCTAAAGCCGAACAGCAATTTGAATTGGCATGATAGGAGAATAGACACTGAGAGTTGTGAATCTGATAGGTTCTTTGAAAGTAAATTTGATCAAACTGATGATAGATGGGAATTAGGGGGTGAGGGAAGGTGTAAACGATGATTCTAGATGCCTGGCTTGCTAAATTGATGAGATTATTTTAGGTAGAGGAACATGACCAGGTGGCAGGTACTATTAAATCAGTCTTCAACATGTTACATTTGAGACAGACACATGAACACACTGTAGGCAATTCTGTTATTAAATGTTAGGCATGCTAATCATAGTATCATTTAGCTTTCATTTTTATTTTGTTTTTTTCATTTTTATTAGTTTATTATTTTTATTAGTTCATTTCAGTTATGCATAATAGTAGGATTCATTTTGATATAATTATACAAGTATGGAATATAATGTACTCTAATTTGGTCCCCAATACTTCCCTCTTTCCTCTCCTCCTTCCTCCTCCTAGTCCCTTTCCTCTACACTACTCCTCTTTCCTTTATTTATTTAGAGTTTTTTAACTAGTGCCTTGAAGATAAACATAAAGGTGAGACTCATTGTAGTGTATTATTATATGTACCTATAGTATATATAATGCTGTATCAGAGTTTAATCAGATCCATTGCACTGTTCTTCCCTTTTCCTATCCCTCCTTCCTCCTCCTCAATTCCCTTCCTCTTCTCCAATGAGGTTTCTTCTATTTTTATGGAATCCCCTGCCCAGTTTTTCTTTTTCTCTAAAATCCATTTGGAAGAATAAGAGACCCAGAATAGCCAAAACAATACTGGAATCATCACAATACCAGATCTCAAATCATACTGCAGAGTTATCGGAACAAAATCAACGTGGTATTGGCACCAAGTCGACATGAAGACCAATGAAATAGAAGACACAGAGAGAAACCTTCGTTTCTAATCACCACATAAGGTAGATTCTACTATTAAATCTATTTTGCATGTGAATATTTTGATAACTGGAGAGATCAAGTATCTTGCCATCAGCTTGATTTGAGGCCTAGGCAGCCTGATTCTAAATTACACTGTTCTACTTTGCTTATCTCTCTGAGACCAACCAAGCTTGGACCTCACATTAATTTCAGCCCTGCTCTGTACACACTAAAATATACCTTGATTTCACAAAAACTTTTTGATATATTTATTGCTGTATGGACTGGCTTCCCAGGATAGATGACTCTCTTGAGTGTCCCCTCAGACTGCCTGAGTTTTCTCTCTTTACTCTGATCTCCATGTATTCTCTAGATTCACCCTGTTCTGAGTTTCCTGTTCAAACTGTGTTCTTGGGTTTTCTTGGACTGAACTTCCCAGGAATGACCAGTGTGCTCCGAACCAGCAGCATCAATACCAACTCTCCTGGCTTACATAGAACACTGACCCCAGCCAGGGCACTGAAGCTCTATAACTGACCGGGGCCCTGAGCCATGGAGACCCTATCAGTCATCCCTCTCAGAACCTGTAGGTCTGTGTGTGGAGATTTTGGCTCACAGAGAAATATTTCATTCCATGTCTAGTTGTGGACTATGAAAGGCATCTTGTTTCATTGAACAGCACACATAACCTGATGCCATATTTGACACTCCTCCTCATTCTTTTGGACCACTCCACTGTATTGGACACACTTTTACAGTTACTCCTCTAAATTTTCCCCATTTCTAGTTCTATGGTATGAAACTTTCCTGGATGCTATGGTCTTAATGTTTGTGTCCCCATCATCACCAAAATTTATATGTTGAAGTCCTAATCCCCAAGGTCATATATTAGGAGGTTGGACCTCTGGGAGAAGATTAGGTCATGAGGATGGAGCCCTCAGAACAGGTTTAGTGCCCTCCTAAAAGAAGACCTAGCCATCCACCTCATCCCTTCTGTCATGTGAGGACATAGTGACAATGTACCATCTGTGAACCAGGAAGCAGGCCCTGGTTCAACAGAAACACATACGTGAGCACCTTGATCTTGCATTCCACAACCTCTAGAATTGTGAGAAATACATTTTTGCTGTTTACACTGTGTGGTCTATATTATTTTGTTATAGCAGCTCAATTGGGCAGACACCAGGTTTCATTTTTTTGTTTTTCTTTATTTTGTTGTTTTTCCTTTAAGGTATATATGACAATAGAGTGTATTTTGACATATTATGCATACATGAAGTGTAACTTATTCTAATTAGGATACCATTCTTGCAATTGTACATGATGTAGAGTTTCATATGTCAACTTAAGAAAGTTATGTCCAATTAATTCTACTGTCTTTCCCATTCCCCTTCCCCATCCCTTCCCTTCATTCCCTTTTGTCTAATACAATGAACTTCTATTCTTCCCTCCTCCCTCCATTGTGTGTTAGCTTCCACATAGCAGAGAAAACATTCAGCATTTGATTTTTTGGGATTGGTTTATTTCATGTAGCATTATAATCTACAGTTCCATCATTAACCAACAAATGCCATAATTTCATTTTTCTTTATGCTGAGTAATACTCCATTGTGTATATTTACCATATTTCCTTTATCCATTTGTCTGTTGAAGGGCACCTAGGTTGATCCCATAGTCAAGCTATTGTGAATTGAGCTGCTATAAACATTGATGTTTGTGTTCTTGATGTTTATGTGACCATACCATATCAATCTTCTTCCCTCATTTTTCCTTTTGTTTCTCAGTTCTAAACTTCTAATTTTTTTCCTTTCTATTTCTCCCAACTTCTAATTATAGCTTTATGGATGCAAATTTTAAACTCTGACCCTGAACCATGTATTTATTTCAAGGTTCCTCAGGCTTTTCTCTCCCAAGTTCAACTTTGGACAAGCAATTGCACTTGGAGGAGTCATTTCTCACATCAGATATTTTTCTTTTACCAGAGCATCTCTGTTTCTTCTCCTTGAAAAGGCACCAGTTACTTCCAGGATGACACCACAGACATCTGTCACTTTCCCTGGGAGTGCCTGTCCCTCCCCTTGGCTGCCACTCCTGGCTGACCAGCTGTATGCCTGGGGTTCCAGACTCCCCTACCTCCAGAGATCTTGGATGGAACCCTGCATTGCAGGTTTAGCTTCTGGCATCTGAAGCTTCTGCCTAAGAGCCAGATGCTGAGGAAAGTTAATGCTCCTCAGAGTGATTTTTGACTAATGAGAAATGGGAGTCAGAGGAAGCCAAGCAGATTGATGTCTCTTCCTCCTCTCACCCATAGCCTAATCTGGAGCGTGGTTTTCCCTCACAGCATGTGTGAGAAAGTCCTGTAGCTGGGTGAATATGCCTAATAAGCCCCTGCTGTGTCTCTCCCTGACTTCTTGCAAGATGGCAGACAGTCCAGGAATGAATCACTGCCTCACTAAATATCCTTTCTCCCTCCCTTGGCAGTATCTCCACCTTCTCTGAAATAATGCATCAACTCTTTAATCATCAGGCTCTGTTTTCTAGAGAATCCAGGTTAAGAGGACTCTTCAAATTCAGCACTTAAAAAAATAAAAGGAGTATTTTTTTTCATCACTCAAGTTAGCTCCGGTGTCTGTCAAAAATAATACTATTAACCTATCACTCAAGACGAAAATCCTGCGGTCATTTTGTATTGCTCATTTTTTCTTTTATTAATAAAACTCAGATTCTCAAAAGCACTGTTGGTTTTCCTTTGCACTGAAGTATCTCTCCAATGCACACCATAGACACCAATCTGAACCGTGCCTACTCTCATGGGCTTCCCACTATCTTAACTGGATTCTTTGACTCCAGTATCTTTTCCTACAATCTTGTACACTTTACCAGTCTACAAGACTATTATTCTTTCAATATTACTTTTGTATCACTTCTTCAGAAACACATGTACAAAAACACATACATCATAAACTTCAGGGATGCTTCATGCCATTAAAAAACTTGAAACTCTTTCTGGATCTGAAGGACTTTCCATTATCCAACACCATTCCTCTCTTCCTGCTACAGTCACAAACCAGGTTGTTTTAAACTTCTGCATCTTTGCTCCTATTATTTCCGTGACCTGCAGTACCTTTTCCTCCTGTCATATAAAACTTCACTGCCTTCTAAATCTCAGCTTGAAACAATCTCTTTCAAGAGGTTTATCCTAAGAATGCTAGAAAACGCAGCTGAAAACCTTCCTGGAATTCCCTTGGCATTAATCATCTTCAAAATTTACTTGCTTAAGTACATTTTGATTTATACTGCTCACAAATTAGTATTTTAGTTCTCTTTTCTAAATTAAGTCATATTTTTGACCATATAAATGATTTCACTCTTTTTATGTGGTTTTAATTATTTGGGGTACATAATAGATGTTCAAGACATTTCTTTATTGACTGTTTATTTGGAAAATGAGTAGTCCAGGCACTATAACTAGAAGTGCCTTGGTTAGTTTAAGGATAGGTAACATAGATAATATTTAATGAGTAGTAGCAGAGACAGCTCAGTCTAATGAACAAGGTGACTATCACAGGCCTTCAGAACATTCTTGTGACTGTCACTCTCTGAAGATAATCTAAAAATGGAGCACTTCCACCCCTCTTCTCTTCCAGAAATAAATGCACTCTTCCTTCACTCACAGTTGAATAGTAATAGTAAAATTGGGGAAGCAATTGGTTTTCAAGGTTTATACCTCCAATGCCATTTTAGACCCGGATCAAACTTTTACTGAACAAAGTACTAGAATACACCAAGCAAGAGGCATGAAAGAGCCAGGGTGACTTTATTAGGGGAGCTGTGACTAGTGACTGGATATACACAGAGCTTAGGAAGAGTATGAATTCATGATAAGGACTTTGGATTCCACCCTAAAGTTAGTGGTATACCCCTAAACTTTTAAAACAGAAATCTGACCTCACCTATGTTTTAGTAGTACTATGGCAAAGGGAAAGACTGGAGGTAGAGAAGCCAGTTGGCAGGTTCATGGTTGTTTCTGGTTCTCAAACTACTTTGTGAATACTGAGTCCCTTAGAGATGCTTCGTGGGCCATCTCAAAGGACAATGAGGGTGAGTGACTGGGCATCTGAGCCTCCAACTCAACTCCAACCTGACATGGCCTACTTATATCTGTTGTAAGGGGGCTTCTAGGTAAAATTTTGGTAAAATATATTGTAGCTTAAAGAAACTCGTGATACATAATGGGGGTGGGGGGTTGGGGGGAGAGAAGAATGGAGGAAATTTACATTACCTAGAGGGAAATGAGAGGAAGGAGGGAGGGTATGAATTGGTGGAATGAGACAGACATCATTACTCTATGTACATGTATGATTACATGAATGGTATGAATCTACATCGTGCACAATCATAAAAATGAAAAGTTGTACCCCAGTTGTATACAATGAATCAAAATCAGTCTGTAAAAATAAAAAGAAAGAAATTGGAAAATACTCAGTTTGCTTAAACAGCAGACTGTGTAGTAATTATTGTACAGATTTCAGAAATATTTTGATTGAAATTTGATTGGTCTCATTTATCAATAACATCTTTGCAGTTTAAAAAAAATGAGGAGTCTCAGATCACTGTGTGAGGGCATAGAAGTGATTACATTAGCCAAGGTAGAAATCTCGCCAGGTGGAGGAGATTTATAGAAAGGAAAATTTTCAACACCTCATCTATTGAGTGTCAGGTGCCTCTGGGAAAGGGCTGGTCTAGAGAAAGGGATCTGGAGTTCAAGCGTATGGTTTGGGAGTCATAAGCATTAGATTAGCATTGGAGCTGAGGACATAGATGATGTCATTCAGTGAGAAAGGAGACAGCTGAGATCTCAAGACCAAGGTGGTATCAAGGCCAGGTATGTCAATTAACTGGTAACTCAGATTCTTCAGCCTTTGCAGTATTTTGCATTTTGTTTTAAATGTATTACCAATATTCAAAATTCAGTATTTATGACTTCTCTGGACAAATCAGAGGGTCTGACAATACAGGGCTAACCTTTGTTCATGGCCACCATAGACTAGAGTTGCTGTGGAGTGGTGCTCCCTGCAGACTGGTATATGCCTCCCTACCCACCAGACTGTGCCTTTGGTTTCCAGTGGGTTCAGTTTCTTCAGGCATTTGATTTGCCAACCCCTGAGGGAGAGGTACACTGACAATGAGAGCCAGGTCCCCAATCTGTATTATGATGCAGAGCCAGCAAAGGGTTTTACTGTTGTTGTTGTTTTGGTTGTTTGTTTTCTATGTTATTGTCATTGATGTTGTTTTAAAGGTATGAGCCCAAGAATCAAAGTGAATTTTTGTCTTTAGATTTAGGGAAGATAACTGGACTGTCTCAGCCCTCTGAAACTACATTATAATTATCATTTCTCAATCCTACTTCTAGTACCACCGTTATATAAAAATGTAACATTACATGACACATGGTATGATGGAGAAAATAATATGACTGTCCAATCTAATTAATGAATGTTAGATTTGGAGTTCATTAAGATAACAGGATCAGGGGTAAGTCTGTTTTGTTAGGCAAATTTCTGTTACTATAATTGAATTCCTGAAATAATTAACTTTTGAAGAAAAAAGGTTTATTTTGGATCTCAGATTTGGAAGTTCAAGTCCATGATCAGTTGGTTCCTTTGCTTTGGGCCTGTGGCAGCACATTATGGTTGGAGCCTGTGGTAGAGCAAAACCATTCATCTCAGCAAGAAGCGAAAGGAGAAAACAAAAGTGGCTGGGGGTTCCACTATTCCCCTCAAGGACACACTTCCAGTGACCCACTCACCCTCCACTAGACCTAGCCTCTTAAGCCTCCACCACCTCCCAACAGTACCACCCTGGGGCACAAGCTTTGTACGCATGGGCTATCTGGGGATATTCACCATCCAAACCACAGCAGGTCTGGACCCTGAAGTCCGACATCCCGAGTTCCACTTGTCTCTCCACTGGTTACTACTCATGCGACCTTGACCAAGGCGTTTCATCTCCACCTGTAAAAGGCCCTTGTGAAGATAGAATGTGTCACCACAAGGAAAGCCCTTTAGACATTTCAAACATACATAGAATGATCATTATAAGTTAATTGTTGCTTTTACTTTATCCAAATTGGTTTATCCTTTATCATCTATAGGCCCAATGAACCTACTGAGTTTCTTAAATCATAAATAAGCAGATAGGAAATAAGTTAGCAGCTCAATTTTAAATCCAACAAATTGTTATTGTAACCATAAATCTTAAATCTCTACTGGAAGCAGCAGAGCACCTTGAGGGTGGAATATCTGCTGTCATGAGCATGTGGATGTTGACATACATTTGTGTTTTCCAAAAGGAGGGGCTTTTATTTCTGTTTAGAGTCTATTAATGAAATTCCTGAAGTATTAGTTATTCTTTGTAAATTTGTGTTATTAATTCAGTATAAAACAATGAATCAGAATTTTGATTACCAGTTCCATCAAGATTTATGGTCAGAAAATTATACAGAATTTACAGGAAAAGGAATTTGTAGAAAGGATTTTCTCCAGGGTGGCGAGTGCTAAGTGATTCAATTACTCAGTCATATACATTTATATTCAGTATCTAAATTTGTTATCTAGCTTCATTTAAAAATCAACCTTAAAATCCCAGAGTTCAATTTTGGGGGCCATATTTCATGCATATTTATCTTAAGAAAATTGATAGAGATGTTTGACATTTTTGCAATAAGATAAATAATTGAATTGAAATGAGACTTGGGATTAAAAATGTAGAGTTTGCTTGAAAGCATTTTTTTACATCCTTCTTGCATTTCTGAGACTGGGTTTTGTTGAAATGAAATGAGGAGAATTTGGGAGGCCATTTAGGTCAAACCCGCTCTTCAGTTGAATGCATCTAAGGTTGTCCCCGAAAAGGGCACATTAAATCATGTTTCCCAGGCTTTAAATATTTAATAACAAATGTTTTCATTTTATGACTCTTTGAATTAGAATCATAGCAGTTTAGAGCTAGAAGAGAGGCTACAGATATAATTTAAAATAAGTCTTCGGTTTGTAAAATGGAAACTGAGATCTGACATTTGGGAATGATTTGCACGTATCATCGATTAGTCACATTTAAGCTATTTGTAAGGCAAAGGGTAGTGATTAGTGAGAGTCAGGCAGACAAACTTTGCAAAAACCAGTCACATATCCATTGGCTATTCATCTAGATATTGGTCTGAAATCTGGCCAATTGCCTGGCATGGAGTGGGAAGAGTGTAAATAGTGAAATGACTGTCACATTCATTAAACAACCTTATTCTTTTATCAGTCTTACTGAAGTGAATAGGGCTGGGGTGTGGACGCTTGTAGATGAAAGCATTCGTGTTTGCATGTTCTCTGCCCCTCATACAAAGACCTCTGATAAGAATACAGACAGAGGGCTAACACACCAAAAATATGGAAAAACTATGACTAGAGAATTACAAGGAGGAATAAAAACACACTGGGAATAAGAGAAAGACTAGGCAGAAGTTACCTCCATGCAACAGAAGTAGTGGTTAAAGTACAAGGATGTTAAGCAATTTGTTAGTAAGTGGCAGAGACAGAAACCTCAGCCAATTTTCCAGACTCTTAGCCTGTCCACTGAGGTATGCCATGCTTCTCAAGCTTCAATGTGCCA
This sequence comes from Glaucomys volans, assembly GCA_020662805.1. Lineage (NCBI taxonomy): Eukaryota > Metazoa > Chordata > Mammalia > Rodentia > Sciuridae > Glaucomys > Glaucomys volans. The sequence continues at coordinate 335,346 of JAJEJO010048013.1, forward strand.
ACATGTCTCCCAGGGGCCTTGTTAAGTACAGGTTCCCATTGCGTAGGTCTGAGGTGGGGCCAAAGATTAGCATTTATGACGAACCTCCAGGTGATAATGATGCTTCTGGTATAGAGCTCATGCTATGATAGTAAAAGGTATGTCCCCATCCTACATCCTATAGAATGGCTGTCTTCTATATAATACATAAAATATATTTTTTTTAGATGGACACAATACCTTTTTTTTATTTATTTTTATGTGGTGCTGAGGATTGGATCCAGTGCCTCACATGTGCTAGGCAAGTGCTCTACCACTGAGCTAAAAACCCAGCCCCTATATTCTATGTTCTTAATGTGCACACACACAAGAATACAACTTGTTGTCAATAAAGGGTTTGTCTTTTGAATGTTCTCCTGCAGTTCTCAATAAAATGCAAGGCTCCAGTTACAGCAGACTTAGGAAGTCATCCAGGTTTAATCTTGGTGCCTCAAATTTCACTTCGTGTCTTCCAACTATATTGTGTGGCCTGATATGACAGAACCAGTTCTGACTTCACTTTTTCCTTAGTAAGACCTACTGTTAGGAAAACCACAAGTTATTTCACATTAAGGAGTGAATGCCTGATACCCACTTGAATTCAAATGCCAATACTGAATTAGACATGCAAGAGGTTATTGGAGGAATGCCTATGAAAATGCAGTAGAGAAAGCAGGAATATGTAGGGAGAACTATCAGAGTGATGTACATCCCATACATGAAAGCAGAAAATGAGGAAGGAAGGAAAATTGGGCTAGGAAGAATGTCAACTTGCAGTGCAGTTTTGAGGAAGTTTCCATCAAGTTGATGGACAGTCCTCAAGCCAAAGTCATCCATTAAAGAGGTCCCACGTCCCCAGGGAATGGGTCTGAAGTAATATTAATATCCTCAGCACACTCACTGACTGGTTTGGAGCAGCTGGGTGAGTGCAGGGTTAACGTGCATATGGTGATACATCCAGAGGGGCAGTAGCAACAGAATCAGTGAATCCCATCATCATGGATCCACTCCCTCACCACCTTCACTATAAAATAGCTTCCCTGGTTGCATGTTATATTGTGGAGAAACAAATCAATACCAAGAATAAAAATCTACCCTTACGTTATACTCAGCTTTTGCATAGTTGTGACCAAAATATCTGACAAGAATAACTTAGAGGAGAGCAAGGTTATTTGGGGCTCAAGCTTTCAGAGGTCTCAGTCAATACTGGGCTAACTCTATTGCTCTGGGCCCAAGGTGAGGTAGCACATCACAGGGATTCAGAGAGAGAGAGAGAGAGAGAGAGAGAGTAAGGGAAGGGGATCACATGGAAGATGTATCCTTTCAGGGAATGCCTGCAGTGAGCCACATCTTCTAGCCATACCCTACCTGCCTATAGTTACCACCCAGTCAGTACATTCAAGCTAAGATGGACTGAGATTACAGCCCTCATAATCTAACCATTTCATCTCTGAATATTCCTGCATTAACAGGAGTTTTTGGAGAAAACACTTCATGTCCAAACTATAATACCCTGTAATCATTAACAACTTGTCCTTCCAGGGTGGAAAGGATCTCTCCTTGCCAGTCTAGTCTTCTTAAGGAAGAGAGATATCTAGGCTCTCTGCACTGGTGTCTGTGTAGACAGGTTGGATCTTCAGAGGCAACAATACTGAGGTCACCCTAGGTAAGTAGAAGTTTTAGGCCCAATATGTACCCTCCATCTCTGCCACCGTGAACATAATTCCTGGGCCCATCATGATAATTCCACTGTTTACCTAATATCAGCTGGCTCAGTCATTTGTCCCTACTTGTTTTCTCAAAACCTTGTTTATTTTTAATGGTTTCTGGTGACACTTTGGGTTTTTTATTATCAATATCAAATTAGACTCTGACTCAATCATCTTTGTAATGTCTGAGTCCTTTGCTTCCTCCAGGAGAGTCGACCAAAGTAATGGCTGTAGGTTCCTTTTGAAAGAAAAAACAGGGAATCTTAAGGTATGGACTTGCCACCGTTTTTCAAATTTATTCAACTCAGTAGATTCTGGATCTAAACAAAGAATTGTGATTATTTTCATGTTATAATGGGACAACTACCCTCAGGCTCTTGTTCCTTGATTCTTGTCTTTACATGAATTCTACCTATGGATGTAGGTAGAATCCTTGTTGATTTCCTGTGTGTTTTACTTCTAGACGTAGCATGGTATATTAACCACCTTTACACCTCTGTGAGTCAATCCATATTGACTGTCCTTCTGAATTTTCCAGTCATTACAGGAGTTTCAGCATCCCAGTTTTTGGTGCGTAAGCATTACCACATGGTCCTCAGTGCCTTAAACCTGATGAGCCTCTGAGTATGAATGAATGTAATTCATTTGGTTCTTTAATGAACCCAACTCTGTGACAGCCTCTCTTGCTATCCGCCTTCACCCTTCTTAGTGATACTGGGTGGCCTCTCACTAGCCTCCTCCATCAAGTACCTTCAAAGTCCTCTCCAGGGACACTGTTTTGGCTATTACTGGTATATTGAAAGTTACCCTTTATAGCTCTTTGCACTATATAATTTGTTTCCTACCTTCTCACGCCTAACTGGATTATGTTGAGTTTTAACTCTAGTTATCAGACTGGATCCCAGGACAGGAGTTAAGTCCCGCTCTTGAGAGGCCCCATGCCCTCCTGAGGGTTCTGCTATCTCTTCCACATGGAATAAGTGCTAGCCTCTAGGTAAGAGGGACCAGTCATGTCTGCAAGCTCCAAGAATCCAGATCCATTGAGCCAAACTCTATAGGAACATCTGTTCAAATGTCCTGTTCCATATTCAGGGTGCCAAGTGTTTTCAACGAGGGCTCCGAACTTGATAGAAGGACTTAAACTTCTATGAGCCCTACGTCTCTAACTGTCAGAAGAGTCTGTTATCAGCTGAGTCAGACCTCTCACTACGGGAGATAAAGGCCTGTTTGAAAGAGACCATGAAGGCCTTCTGACTCTTACTCTTTCCTTTAATTATTTATTCATGACCCTCAGTTTCTGAACCATTGTCCGTGAGGCATGTCTCCTCCACCAGGACAGATTTTACAGGTCACTAGCAAAGAATTCTGCAGCTGTTGGGCCACCACATATTGGGGGGAGGTATGTGCACCACACCCTGCTAAGTTTATCATCCTCCTTGTCCTCCAGGCAGCAATTAAGGCAGCCCCAGGCCTCTCTTCAACAACTGTGTTCTTGGACCCACCCTGGCACTGTGTTTGTCTGAATTTTCTGAAAAGCAGCTACAGAGATGAGGTCAGACATCCATGCACTGGAGGAAAGTCAAGGAAGGATTGTAGAAGAATAGAAATGGACAGAGAGAAGCTTCCCTTGACATCTATACGAGGAGGTGTAGGTGAGGAATAGTGGAGGGGAAGGTGAAAAGGCAATCAAACTACACAATGGTTTCAGAAAACATTCCTCCCAACTGAAGCCAGGTCCTCAGGAGAAGGCTCTGACAGCAGGAGTGTCCCTGCCTTGGTGCCTACTGCTCAGCTTCAGGCTGGGCAGCCTGACAGGGACAACAAAAGCCTTGGAATTTACACAGTGGGAGTCCAGAGGGCCAGTGGCCAGGAACCAGATATGCTTCCCACAGTGGAGCTGGGCAGCACTCTTCCATTGCCATCAACAGTGACTTTGATTCCCTTCTGATTAGTAGTTAGCTTTTATTGGGCATTTGTTATATGCCAGGTGCTTCTTTCTAAGAGCTTTTAGTGCATCTTCCTATTTAAGCTTTACAACAAAAATAATGATTTTTCCCATTTTTTTTAAAACTTGAATAGAGACTTAGGATAAGCAATTTGCCAAAGGTTACAAGGAGTTGGTTCTCTTAAGCATTTTATACAATCTCCCATTAAAAAAAAAAAAAAAAAAAAAAACCATGAAGACTATTGCCTGCTATAGTTTTGATCTTAAATGACCCCCAAAGTCCCATGTGCTAAAGGGTCAGCCCCTCGCCTAGCTCTATTGGGAGGTGCTAGAAACTAAGGAAGGGAGACTAGTGGGAAGTTTAGGTTTTGAGGGAAATGCCCTCAAAGGCACTGTGGGACCCTGGCCTCTTCCTGTTTTGTTCCTGGACATGAGTGTACAGTTGTGCTCCACCTTGTGTTCCCCACTATGATGTGCTGCCTCCCCAAAGGCCCAGACACAGCAGAGTCAAGTAACCATGGCTGAAACCCTTCAAACTGTGAGCCAAAACAAATCCTTCCTCTTTATAATTACCTCAAGTATTTGTTATAGTAACAGAAATCCGACTAACCCACTTCACAAAGACACGTTCTATTTCTGAAGATTTGTCACATTCTTGGATTATGGTAGTGAACCATGTGGTGCAGGCCCTACCTGAACAGAATTCAAATCTAATGAAAGAAATAGATGTACAGATATGGAATTATAATATGGCTTGTGAACTGCACAGAAAGACTTTACAGCTGCCGTGCAAGGATGTGCTATTTTAATGGTGACCATTTTGCCAGGTGACAAAAGGAAAGAAACAGACAGTGCCAAGTAGAGGAAGCAGTACACGAGGGCGCCTTCAGGCCAGAGCAAGCACAGCATCTTCAATACCTTTAGTGGTAACGGACACTGTAGCACATGGGAAAGAGCCCCACACTGTTTGTAATTTTAAATTTTGTCCTAAATGGACATACACAGGAGCAGAGTAACAAGCAGATGAGAAAGCATCTCATAAACTCAAAAAGGATGTACTAAAGAGCATAAAAGTTGCCATGTGGAGGAGAAACATATACTTAAATAAAACTCTGCAGAATTTAATTGCATCATATTTAATTGAATTAAGATTTTAAAACCCTTTCTATTTGCAGAATATGAGAATTTCCAGGCTGAAATTGTTCCCCTCCAGCTACCACCTCATGTTCCCACACACTAATATCTCTGAAGCAACACAGGCGTGTCCTCCAAAACTCAGGATATGCCTTCCTATTCATCTTCACAGGAAATCAGGTTGACATCGTAACCTTCAAGTTCCTTCATGACAAAGGGACTTCTGTTTAGAGTAACGTGAAGAGCTTCTGCCTCTTCTCTGGATAAAACTGTCAAAAACAACAATTTCAGGGCACTGGAAATTGACAGAAAGGTCAGGAACAAATGGAAGCATTTATTCTTAACAACAACAACAACAAAAAAGGTAGATCTTCAGGTAAGAATAGGTGACCTTCTTACCTAGGGCAACCTTCCACATCTCCAGCTCCTTCGGATAGGAAGAGAGGCTTACAAAATGATGCTGGCCACAAAGTCCGCAGCTTTGATGCCAGGAGGGGTGAAATCCACTGGAACTAGAGGCAAAAGACTGTGGATTTGCAAGGTAAAAGTGACAGACTGTTACCTAAATGAGAAATAGCCAAATCACCAACTGGCCAATTGATAAACAAAGCATGGTATATACATAGAGTGGAATACTGTAAATGATAATGAAAAGGAAAGAGCTGCTGACAGTACATGGGGAAGAAGTATTATGCTAAGTGAAAGAAGCCAGACACAAAAGAACACACACTATAGATCCATTCATGTGAAATATCCAGAAAAGACAAAACTAGAGATAGAAATAGATCTGATGGTTGCCTGGAGTAGGGGTGAAGGACTGACTGCAAACTGGCATCAAAGAACATTTGGGGAGCAATGAAAGTGTTATAAAGCTGGATTGTGGGAATACTCACATAGCTGTATACATTTCCTGAAATGGACCAAATTTTACAACTAAAAAGTATGCATCTTATGGTATGTAAATTATACTTCAAGAAAGTTATTTTTAAAAATTCTCCAAAATCGTATTCCCTTGCACCAATCTAATTTCCTGATACCAGGCACACTGCCTGCCCAGCAGAGCCTTTGTTCCTGCTGATCTCCTCCCAGGATTTCTGCTCTTCCTCACCAGCCTCTGCAGTCCAGTCTTTAAGTTTACACCATCAATACTAGCATGGGTAAGAACAGGCTGATCCAGGAATTTCCACTTTGTCTGCAAGAAGCCCTCGGTTTGCCTCAGTGGGATGAACTGATATTGTCCTTTTTCACATTTCTTCTCTCATGGAAACTTCAGGGAACACAGCCCAAGTTCCACTGTCTTTACTGAGCCTTCTCTAACTAGCCTAGTTTATAGCAATGTGCAATTTAATAATAGTGTGTTTTTAATGTTCTTCTCTAACCATTATATTCAATTTTCTTTCTACAGATCTTATGAAAATCCATTATGTACTAGATACTATTAAGGATCAAAGGAGAGGGAAAATTCTTTCTTCCATAGAACATATGGTACTGTGCCCATGTAATTCAATCTCTACTAGTTTTGTTGCACTGTTTTTTGTAGTCTAAGTCATTTGAGTAGAGAAATCTTATATCTCTCTTTGTTATCTCTTGCACCATCCTTAATCCTATACGGGCAAAATGATAGGTGCTGAGGAAATATCTGTGTACGACTGATTCAGAGATGAAGCAATAATAACATGAATCAAATACTGAGATGTAATTATATGCTATGTACTGGTCAGCTTTACTCACATAGCATCATCTATAATCCTTGCAATGTTTGAAACTTGTATTACCAATTTATATTTTAGAGAAGAGAAAATTGAAGATGAAAGAAATCAAGCAACTTTCCCAAAGTCATGGATGTAGTCAGTGATGGAAACGTGATTCTATTTCAAGATCATCTCATTACAAATCATTGCTCTTAACCATACTCTCTCATTTCTATGATCTCTTGGTAGTCACGCAAACACCATCATTCAAAGCCAGCAACATACTAGACGGTACTTCATCTTTAAATGGTAAGTACTTCAATGTTGAAATTAACAGTTTGAGACAATGATTCATGGATCTCTTACATTTCTGCATGTCTTAGGAGAATGGGCAACTTCTCATGTTAATAATACCTTTCCAAGGATTATTGTGTAACAAATAGCCTTGTAAAGGAGGAGCTGTCCCCCTCTGAAACAGATGGCAGGTTTGTTTCCTATCTAACAACAATAGCATTTCTCTCTAGGAAAAATCTCTGTTAAGTTTGTTTATAGTCCATTATAAAACATTGGGATTTCCTAAATTCAGGGTTCCTCAACTGAGACATAGAGTCCAATTGATCTCCTTCTACATAGTCCCTCTTAGTGCTGGGGTACAAGGGAAAACAAAGGGAACAAGAAGCTCAGGCTGCTTATTGTGCCCTGAGAAGAGTCCTTTGTCTCTGATCCAGGAATTGCATGTCTTCTACTAGCATCCCTGAGATACTGTGGCAAGTTAACTTATTAAGTTACAGGTGGGCTAAAACTTCAGACTCTTCACAATTTTTGACATTAACACGTTTTTATCCATGATTTTTATTACACTAGGCATTGTGCCTTCAATTGACATATTTCTTCTGATTGTTCTCAGACACATTTTGAAATATTTGAACTTTGAACCATCCATTTTGGTACCCTTCTTTTCTTTCTTTGTATCATGCTTCCATTTTCCTTTCAGATTCTTATTGTTTCTCTGCTTTCTTTTGCCTCTCCCTACATTTCAGCTGTAGAAATTATTTCCGTTGTTCACACCTTAGGGTAAAATAGATGTGTTGTCTCTCTTAGAGATATTTGCATTTTCAGTCTAAATTTTATCTATAGGAAGAAGATTTTGTCTCAAGGAATAGCATTTATGAATTTTTAATAAAGCAGCAGGGAGAAATTTATTTGTATCAAGTAAGTAAAAAAGGAAGACTTCTTTTCCTCACTGCTGAAATTAAAACACTCAATGATTTTTAGCTTTGTCTACATGTCAGGAAAATTCTGACTGTATTTCAATTTTCAGTCTATGCCATCAGCCTTCCATACCCATGGGTTCCATGTCTGTTGATTCAACCAACAATGCACCAAATGTATTTGGGGAAAAAATTTATACTAAACATGCACAAACTTTTTTTCTTGTCATTATTCCCTAAACAATACAGTGTAGCATAGCATTAACATTATATACATAGCATTAACATTGTATACATAGCATTAACATTGCATAAGGTATAAGTAATCTAGAGATGCTTTAAAGCATATGTAAGGGGTATGCAGATCATATGCAAATACTTCCTGTTTTATATAAGGGACTTGAGCATCACAGATTTTGGAATCAAGGGATTATGGTAGGGTTGATCCTGGAAAAATATCTCACAGATACTGAGGGATTACTATACTTGCTATTTCTGTGTTAAAAGTTTTGTTATGCTGTTGCAGGGCGTGGTGGCACATGCCTGTAATCCCAGTGGCTCGGGAGGCTGAGGCAGGAGGATCACAAGCTGGAGGCCAGCCTCAGCAAAGGCAAGGCCCTAAGCAACTGAGTGAGACCCTGTCTCTCAATAAAATACAAAATAGGGCTGGGGATGTGGCTCAGTGGTCAAGTGTCCCTGGGTTCAATTCCCAGCACCAAAAAAAAAAAAAAAAAGAAAGTTTTGTTATGCTAAGTTAATTATAACATAATACTCTGAAATTCAGTAGCCTAGTAAATGTATATTTTCTCTTCAAAATGTCTTATTAGTGCTTTATGGTTATACATAATAGTGAAGTCCATTCTGACATATTCATATATTCATGGAATGTAATTTTTTCCCATTTTCTCTCAGTTCTTCTACTTTTCCTCCCCCACACCCCCTTTCTGTACTCTACTGGTCTTCCTTGTGTTTATTTACTTCTTTTAAATTTGGTTTTTCATAGACATATCTAAGGGTGGAATTTACTGTGACATTCTCATTTATGCACATAGCATGATCTGAGAAGTATATTTCTTATTCACGTGAAGACCAGTGTGTGCTTGGCAGGAGGTGTACCTCATGGTCATTCCTGGACCTTGGTTTACAGACTCCTTCTATTCAGCTATCAGAGGATGAGGGATTCCACAGCATAGGCATAAGGTCCTATCGACCAATTGATCTGGAATTGACACGTACTTTTTCCACTCACGTTCTGTTGGCTAAATCTCAGTCACATAACACGTCCAAATGCAAGGGGTTCTAGCAAATATGGCTTTGCCATGTGCCCAAGAGGAAAAGGAAACAGATCTTATTGAACATGGAGCAATCACTGCCTAAGCATTCGTTCCCTTTGTTCTAGAATAGCTCGGTAACCTTGGATATTTCTGACAAATGCTTATGAATAATTCACTTTGACACAGTGGAGAAATGCCATATGCTGCCTATATTTGTGCTGTCTTCAATTTGTATCTAGGCTGCTTTCTTTTTCATAGTAAAAATAATAATAGCTTACATTTTCACATTACATTAAATAAAAATTGCATTTTACAAACCATTTGTATAGTGTGACGCCACTTTTGTAAACTAAGCGTGTGTGCACAAAGGACGTCTGGAAGGAAAAAAATACCGAAATGTTAGCAGTACTTATTTCTTTGAAAATAGAAATAATTTTCATCTGCTTTATGTTTTCTGAAAAATTTTAGTATAAGCAGACATAATTTTATAATCAGAAAAATAAAACATTCCTATTTAAAATAATTGGGAGAGACTCCCATATGGAGTAGCTGATGGTATATGATGCTTTCGCATGCTTTATTTTATTGTTTTTGGGGGCTCAGCCAGGCAGCAATCAACAGTATTATGCCCACTTTGCAGCAGAGGGAACTGAGGCTTAGATGGAGCAAGGACTTGCTTTAGGGCATACAGCCAGAAGTAGCCAATCTGGGATTCAGATCAAGATCATATCCTTAGCTGGGTGTGGTGACACACACCTATAATCCCAGTGACTCAGGAGGATGAGACAGGAGGGTCATGAGTTCAAGGCCAACCTCAGCAATTTAGCAAGAATTTATCTCAAAATAAAAACTGTGGATGAAGCTCAGGGGTAAAGTGCCCCTGGGTTCAATCCCCAGTTATTAAAAAAAAAACAAAAATCACAATCACCCTTTCTAAGTGTTTTCCCCATAACATCAAGTCGATTGCAAGATCCTAGAAGTGAAACGCTATAATATTGAATGTTCTAGTTCCTAGCTTTCAAAGAAGATAATTCACACACTGAAACTTTTCGGGGCGATTCTTCTAGAACTTCTATTAGAAAGACGCATGGGAAGTTTCACTGTGACTTGTCCTACAAAATGACACAGAGTAAGGAAAGGGAAGTGTGGCATGCTATTAGGTGTTTTTAGATGAGACCCTTTTGACAGAGAAATTGCAGTGTGGAATCCCCTTTATCACCTCTATTTTCTTGGATAGATTTTTACACTCTGGGCTCTTGGTAGTTCTCTTTGCATGATCAGGATTGGAAAAGTTGCCAGGCCATCTTGTCTGTGCCACATCTGATCCAGATGGCTCTGCACACTCCAATTTTAGTTCCTATTTTGTTTTCACCTCTCAGGGTAAAAAAGAACAGCCTGTAACATTGCTGTGGAGAAATTTCTGGAGCAAACTCTGCACGGTGACTGCACAGAAAAGGCAAGGGTGCCACTGTTCTAGTGGGCTAATTAGCCTCTTTTAATTGTCACAGCCATCAGCATCCCCAACCTGCTGGTTTGTGGGCAGTGGTCTATTTCAGGGGCATCTGGTAGGAACCAGAGAAGATGATTGACGTACAGATGCTTAACAGTGTGCCACAAGGTTGGAAGTCTCATTAAAAAGACTTGCATGCATACTGAAGGGCAGACAGAAAGGGGGAAAAATACGCCTTCCTAAGGATCAGTGTTTGAAGTGGGCTGGTAAGTAGTCATTATGTTACCCAAATGGCACGTCCAATCTGAAGCTAGTGGCAGGTAAGGTTAGTGCCAAATAAGGAAATCCAAAGACATCACAGCTTTTATTCCAGCTGCCCCAAGCTCCTGCCCCCTCTACTCTCTCTCCCTTTAACTTTCCCCAACACTGCTACATTATGGCAGGGGGTGGCAGAAAGGATGTTATTTTAGGTGGCAGAATAATTTTGGTCATCAGAGAGCTCTCCAGTGTTTTCACAGAGCTTTCCCAGAGCCTGGACATAATGTACAAGAACGAGGAAATCAGAGCTTGACTTTCATCTGCTCATATGCGGTCCCTGAACAGACAGTTAAAGGGGTAAATTCTCTGGATCAAAGGGTTAGCAACTGAGAGTCACCAAGAGCATATTGAACACATGTCATCTCCTCCACATTAGACACAGTATTTCTGACCTAATCCTGAGTCGTAGCTTTAAAATTCTTGAAGTTACTTCAAACAAAATACTGTTTCCAAGCTAATTAATTGTACAATACTTAAAAGAGTCACAATAGCAATTTTTCTCCAAAGAGGAAATGAAGTAAAACAGACACATGCAAGCCAAGAATGTTTCAGACCCTGTCCCACTAGCTCCTTGAAGTGTTACACAATTTGCTTCCTTAATAATTTGCAGATTTGTTATTAAGTCTATGTGCAAGGGAGAGAGGAGCTGTGATGTGCTCCACTTTCTAGAAGAGAAATTTAAGGCCAATGTGCACACCAGATGTTTGGAATGCTGGCAGTTTCCATGCACATTTATGTGAGATTGTGAAGTTTTATTAAGGCAGAAACTCTTCACAGAGTGAAAATGATGTGAAATGATGATGTCAAGTTACAGCACAAGTTGAAGAGGCCTGGTACTGAGAGGTAGGTTGGAGTTTGCCTGGATGGAAAGGGTTATGAAAGCTTGTCCTTAATCCTTATGTTCAGAAAGCACAAAAATCAGACTTCTTCACTTCCACCTACTGACAGTTAGATGGCGTTTGTAAAGAAAGGGCCCTCTGAGATGAATAAAAACTGCCAACCAGACACTGCAGAGGAAGGGCCCAGGTCAGTCCTCAGAAGACCCAGAGGGCTTTGTCCCTTCAGTTGACAGTCACATAATCCCAGTCTTTTGAGGTTTGCCTTTTAGGGTTTCTGCCTAACCACCATCAAAAATATCTCTCAGGATGGCCATGAGGGGCATGGAATGTGCTGTGGATGGGAATTCAAGGACCCAGAAGGTCTAGCTCCATGACTCTGGTATAACTTGGCTAAGCCTCCTTCTTTACACTGTACCATGGGTGTTGTAGCCCCAGAACAGGATATTCCAAGTATGGCTCCTTGGCATAGGCAGAAAGATCACTGGCCTTCTCCTGCCTGGATGTCCTGAGGTCAATGAAAAGAATTCTTCTTCCCCTTGGCTCTGGAGCCTTTCATTTAACAGGTGTCATGCACCATGCCTGGAGCAGGGGAATAAAGATGAAGAGTCATGGAGGCCTTGCGAAACTCCCCCCAGTTTAGTACCATTAAATCACATCCGCTTCCATCCGATCCTAATTCTACGTGACTCTCCAAAGTTTCTTCCAACTTTAGCATTAAAAGTGTGCAGTTTTCCCTGGTGTTTGCATCTTCATTTCCAAAGTCTCCTGTGTTACATTAAACTTTGGTTAAATAAATATGTTAAATTTTTCTCTTATTAATCTGTCTTTGGTTATAGGGATGTCAGTGTTGAACCTTACGAAGGTGAGGAAAAGATAGTAATATTTCTCTTGTATACATAGTAATATCTAACTAAACCTGAATTCCATGTATATGCATTAAATGAAACTTTCTAACACAGGAAGTATTCAATAACATTAAAATGGAGAGTCATTCCATACCTTGGATTTTTTTCCCAGGATAAAATGATGTAGGTCCTTGACTGTGAATAAAATTACCATTGCAATAATGATTACTATTTTTAAAGTGAGGCAGATTGAATTAGAAGATTTGAAAAATGAATTTCTAGTGCATGCTTCCTGAGGAACATATTTAGAAACATATTGCTTAGAATTGCCTCAGTGTTTGTCTGGTTTTTTCACATAATAGGTCTTATTTTTCTTGAGAGCTTGGAGGTATTTGTTTTTCTCTTTCTGTAGATTCTCATATTGTATAAATTACCATCATTAGAGGAAATTTCTAAGTATGAACACACACACAGTGGGTGTATTAATACTATTTGTGTTTCTATAACAAAATACTTGAGGCTGTGTAACATATAAAGTAGTTTACTTAGTTCACATTTCTGGAGGTCTAAGAGCATGGTGCTGGCATCTGGGTGGCTGTGGGGAGGGTTTCATGCCATATCAAAACTCATGGATAGCATCAAGATGGAAACACATGCGAGAGGAAGGGATCACATGGTGAGACAGGTAATGAGAGATTCAAGGTCAGGCATGCTCTTTTTATAACAACCCATTCTCTCAGGAACTAACTCACACCTACAAGACCAAACCAGTCCCTGAGACCAGTATGAGAGTGGAGCCCCAGGACCTAATTAACTTTCACTGGGCTCCATCTCTTAAAGCTTCACCACCTTACCATCACCACACAGGGGTGGAGCTTCCAGCAAACCAACCTTGGGGACAAACTAGGGCCAACCATAAAAGAGATATTAACTTAGAGAGCATTCATTCATCTGCTGCCAACTCCTGCTATTCAGAGACACTAAGGGCCTGTATCAGAAGGGGTGAGGAAGAGAAATGAACTTTCTGGAATATTTTAGGTTTCAGCAGGATACCCTGAGGAGAACATCAACCTGAAGTTCTTGAGGATTTGAGGAAGGAAGAAGAGAGGAATTTTGGGAGAAAAGATGGAAAGGAGTTTGTGGATTGAGATAAAAAATAAATTTGCCTATTTCCTAGGAGCTTTGAATTGCACTAATCCATAAAATAGGTCCCTAGTTTTATTTTATTCCCGTGAGTGCTTCTAATCATGCCTTAGAATTCCCAAGCTAACTTTGTTTCTTTTACCTCTAATTGACCTCATCAATTTTTAAGTGCAATATTTGCTTTTCTAACTTTTGCTGTTCAGGTTCTTCATTAACACCCATTTGTCCTTGACTTTTGTCATGACACCTTCACCTCGATGATAACTTTCTGTTCACATTGTCGCTTCTTTTGTTTGTTCCCTCAGAAGTTGTCGACTGAGTATAACTGTGAATATAACTATTTCCGTATTGGCTGGAACATCTTTAGCACCTTAAGATGTACTGAGCTTTTCAGAATGAGAACCAACACCGACTTCTTCGCACCTTCCAGTCTGCCTCCTCATAATTCCTATTTGACTCTTCCCCCTGTGTTCAAGGAAGTCATTGTAAGTTTAGTAATTCCTCCTAAAATACTTCACCATTTGCTCCTATACATCTGATCTTTAAGGCTTTGTGTGCTTTTCTCTGCTTTGGTTCAACTCTCCTAAAAATGTTCTCTTTATAAACATATCATCCAACTCTTTCCCACAGGCAGTAGACAGTGTTGGTGCCTTCACAGGGAGAGTCCTTCATAACTTTGGAAAGCTGAATCGGGTTTGTTATGGTTTGGATGTGAGATGTCCCCCTAAAGCTCACATGTGAGACAATGCAAAAAGGTTCAGAGGAGAAATGATTGGGTTGGGACAGTCTTAACCCAATCATTGAATTAATCCCATGATAGAGATTAACTGAGTGGTAACTGAAGTGGTAGGATGTGACTTGAGGAGGTGGAAATTGGGGTATGGCTTTGGGGAATATATTTGTATCTGGCAAGTGGAGAGGTCTCTCTCTGCTTCCTGATCATCACCTAAGCTGCTTCCCTCTGCCATACTCTTCCACCATGATGTTCTGCTTCACCTCGAGCCCCAAGGAATGGAGCTGGTCTTCTATGGATTAAGATCTCTGAAACCATGAGCCCTCAAATAAACTTTTCCTCCTCTACAATTGTGCCAGTTGGGTCCTTTAAGTGACAGCAGCGAAAAAGCTGACTAAAACACAGACCCACCCCCTGGACTCATCTATGAAACATATAGCTTCAGGCTATAAAATCTTAGATGGTATGCATTTAGCGATCACCATGTGTCTGAATTATTCTCAGTGTTTTACATGCACTCAAGCCAGATGACAACTCTGTAGAGTAGATATCATTACATTTGCTAAATAAAATGTATGAAATGGCATTGATGAACTAAGTACCTGCCCTTGGCCCAACAGACCAAACCAAAAAGGAGTTACTCATGCTGAAATTTATGCTACTCAGCCCAAACTAAGCTTTGTATCTGTCAGGAAATCAGGAAAAAGAGTATAGTCAAACATAATTCACACTGATAACTTTGAAAATAGATACTCTGTACTGGTTTAACTCACACTGTCTCCCAATTTACCATTTTTTCTTTGTGTTCTATGAGAAGTACAGCCCTTCTGCTAAGGTTAAACTGGGGAAAGACATGAATAAAAAAATTTAAACTATGCTGACTACCTTTCTTTATTTAATGGTGGAGAAAGGAAATATGCTGACATACAGTCAAATGAAGAAATTATTGTGAAAAATTCTTGAAAATTCAAATAATAAACATGTCAGTACTCCTCATTATTATTATGCAAGCCGAAACCATCACTACCTTCCTTATTTTAACACTTAATCTCATCATACATTCTTTCATGTGGGGAATTTAACCAGGTATTTTTTTTAATGTTTCTTTTCTGTGAAATTTAACAGAAGATACATGGATATTTTAGTCAAAGTTAAATATTCCTTCCTCTAATTACCAACTTTGTGTCTTTGCATGAGTAATTAAACCTCCAACACTCAGTTTACTTATAATAAAATTAGGCTAATAATACTAATCTTTCAAATATTTTGTGGGATATAAGAGATATTACATTATCTACTTTTTCCACATAATATATTAAAAATAAATAGCAGCTGTGAGGGAAACAAATAGTCACTATGGTGGGAAGACCCAGGAAAAATTTTATGCATTTTAGAGTATTGCCTGGAATCTTTAACTGAAAAAAAAGTGAGCTTTTCTAATTTTATTCCTCCAGGGTAACCAAATCAATCTCTGGTTAAAACATTGAACAACTTGGCCTTCTGGAATTTATTTCTATTTTCCTAAAATTGGTGAATTTCTGCTCTCCTTTCCCTGTCCAGTCTCTCTTTCTCAGCTCACATTAATCAAATGAGCTTTTTACAAAATATTTATTGTATGTTAGGTGCTGCTTTATAATTGGTGGTAGAGCAGTAAGAAAAAGAATAATTTCCTCTTTTCATAAACCACACATCGTAGTACAAAAACAAGCAATAAATCAATAAGAAAATAAAAACTAACATCAAATATCAAGAACTGTCATGAAGAAAAATGAATAGGAGGGGGATTGGGAAGGTTCACTGGAGTTGTTGGTGCATATAATGTGGTTGGTTTAGACAAGGTGGTCAGGGAAGGCCTCTGAGTGGATGCAATGTCAGATCAAAACATGAAACAGAGGGAGAAAGAGAGAGAGAGAGAGAGAGAGAAAGGAAAGGAAAGAAAACAAGGCAGGCAAGCTATGAAAAAGTGGAGGGATATGCTCCAGGTAAGAAAAAAGTCAGTTTCAAAGTTCTAAGGCAGGAAGAACCTTGGGTTTTTGAGGAAATTCAAGGAGTTCAGTGTGATTTGGGTGGTGTGTGAATAAAGCACCAAAGCTCTATGGAAGACAAGCCCAGGCAGACATTAGGTTCTGGAATATGGAGAGCTTCATAGGCCATGGAAAAGATTCTAAGTTTTCTAGGATGTGGTTGAAGCAATAGGAATGTCTTGAGCAAGAGAATGGCTTCATTGTATTTAATAAAATCATCACTCTGACTAATCTATGGAGACTAAACTTTAGGAGATAAAAATGAAATCAGGACCTATTGTCATAGAGCAGGTGAGAGAGGACTATGATTGAGACTAGGATAGCAGCTGAGAGAGGTGGAGGAAAGGGGTATCATTTGGTATAGGTTTGAAGACTGATGACTTACTGATGGGTTGATTATGACTGTGAGATAAAGAAGGAAGTCCAACATAGTTATTAGCATACTCTGATTTGACCAGCTTAATGCGGACCACAAAAGGTAGGACCACACAATCTCTCATGCTTCTTAAGATAGGCAATATGTTGATAGATGGTCCAAGGTGTTCATAATGGCAAAAGTATTCAACCAGGCAAGCTACCATGGTTTCCAAACCATATGTATGTAGTCCAGACAAACCCTCACTAGTGTCCCAGAGGTCAAGCAACAGACAAAGGATACTACAATTGGCAATTGAAGCATGGCCCTCTAAAATGATTGGAGTCAGCTAGAAACAAGGCCAGGCCAGAGTTCTTTGGGGTGACTGACATGAGGATAGAGATATTAAAGGACAGTGATAGCAGGCAAGCCAGCATATTCACAAGAAGCAGAGAGACCCAACTTGCCCAGTTTGAAATGGAAAGACCTCTACAATAAGAATTGGAGAACTCTAAAGAAAGAAATTGAAGAAGACCTTAGGTAATGGAAAGGCTTTCCATATTCTTGGATGGGCAAAATTATTATTGTCAAAATGGCCATACTGCCAAAAGCACTATACACACACCAAGAATACAAATAACCGAATCAATAAATGGGCTAAGGAAATGAGCAGTCACTTCACAGAAGAGGATCTATAAGCAATCAACAGATATATGAAAAAATGTTCAACATCTCTAGTAATAAGAGAACTGCAAATCAAAACTACCCTAAGATATCATCTCATCCCAATTAGAATGTCTATTATCAAGAATACAAGCAACAATAGGTGTTGGTGAGGATGTGGGGTAAAAGGTACACTCATACATTGCTGGTGGGGTTGCAAATTGGTGCAGCCACTCTGGAAAGTAGTATGGAGATTCCTTGGAAAACTCGAAATGGAACCACCATTTGACCCAGCTATCCCACTCCTTGGTCTATATCCAAAGGACTTAAAATCAGCATACTACAGTGATGCAGCCATATCAATGTTTATAGCAGCCCAATTCACTATAGCTAGATTGTGGAAACAACCTAGATGCCCTTCAATAGATGAATGAAATGAAACCACAGTGGTTTCTTCATCCACAATGGAATATTATTCTGCCATAAAGAATAATAAAATTATGACATTTGTAGGTAAATGGATGGAATTGGAGAAGATCATGTTAAGTGAAATAAGCCAATCCCAAAGACCAAAGGCTGAATGATTTCTCTTACAAGTTGTTGATGACACATAGCGGGGGTGGGGGAAGACATGGGAAGAATGGAGAAGGGATGGATTGTATAGAGGAAAATGAGGGGTGGGGAGGGGGGGTGAAGGAAAAAGAATGAGACAAACATCTATACCCTATGTATATTATAAATACGCAAATTGTATGATTCTACTTTGTGTACAACCAGAAAAATGATAGTTGTACTCCAGTTGTGTACAATGAACTAAAAAAATAAAATAAAATTCCAATGACATTCTTCAAAGAAATTGAAAAAACAGTCATGAAGTTCATTTGGAAAAACAAGAGGCTCAGAATAGGCAAAGAAATCCTTAGCAGAAAACTAATGCAGGAGGCATGATGATTCCAGATCTTAAACTATACTACACAGCTATAATAATAAAAATGGCATGGTATTGGCACAAAAATAGAATTGAATGAAGACCAATGAACAGAATAGAAGACACTAAGACATACCCACATAAATACAGCTATCTCATGCTAGACAAAGGCACCATAAACATACATTACAGAAAAGATAGCCTCTTCAACAAATGGTGCTGGGAAAAATGGAAATCCATGTGTAGTAGATTAAAACTGAGCCTCCTATATCTCACCATGCACAAAATTCAACTCAATGTGGATCAGGGACCTTGGCATTAGACCAGAGACCCTGGACCTACTAGAAGAAAATGTAGACCCAACTCTCCATCATGTCAGCTCAGGAACAGATTTCCTCAACATGACTCCTAAAGAATAAGCAGTAAAATCAAGAATCAATAAATGAGATGGCATCAAATTTAGGAACTCCTTCACAGCAAAGGAAACAATCAAGAACATGAACAGAGAGTCTACGGAATGGGAGAAAATCTTTAGTACCCACACTTCAGATAGAGTATTAATTTCCAGAATATACAAAGAACTAAAAAAAAATGAACACCATAAAAACCCAAATAACCCAATCAATAAATGGGCAAAGGCACTGAACAGGCATTTCACAGAAGAAGAAATATGAATGATCAACAAATATATGAAAAATGTTTAATATTTTTAGCAATTAGAGAAATGCAAATTAAAATTACTCTGAGATTCCATCTCACTCCAGTCAGAATGGCAACAATCAAGAATGCAAGTAACATTTGTTGACTGAGTGCATTTCTTCTTCTATGAAGTGTCTGATCAGTTTCTTAGTCAATTTATTGATTGAGTTATTTGTTTTCAACATCTCTAGTGATTAGAGAAATGCAAATTAAAACTACACTGAGATTTCATCTCACTGCAGTCAGATGGTAATTATCAAGAATACAAGCAACAATAAATTTTGGTTGAGGATGTGGGAAAAAAGGTACACTCATACATTGCTAGTGGGACTGCAAACTGATGTAACCACTCTGGAAAGCAGTATGGAGATTCCTCAGAAATTTAACTCAGAAAAGTTGGACAGGAACCACAATTTGACCCATCTATCCCACTCCTTGGCTTCTACCAGGGGACTTAAAATCAGTATACCACTGTGATGTAGCCACATCAATGCTTACAGCAGCTCAATTTGCTGTAACTAAACTATGGAACCAGTCTAAGTGCCCTTCAACAGATAAATGGATAAAGAAAATGTGGTATATATACACAATGGAATATTACTTAGCCTTAAATAACAGTGGAATTATGGTATTTGCCAGTAAATGGATGGAGCTGGAGAATATCATGCTAAGTGAAATAAGCCAATCCCACAAAACCAAAGGCCAAATGTTCTCTCTGATATGTGGATGCTGACTCATAACAAGAGAGGGCAAGGAGGGGAAGTATAGAAGTTCATTGGAGTAAACAAAGGGGAATGAAGAGAAGAGAGGAGGGATGGGAATAGGAAAGACAGTAGAATGAATTGGACAGAACTTTCCTATGTTCATATATGAATGCGCGACCAGTGAAACTCCACATCTTGTTTAATCACAAGAATAGGATCAAAATTGTAAGGGTTGCACTCTATGTATTTATAATATGCCAAAATATACCCTACTGTCATGTATATCTAAAAACAACAAATTAAAAAAAAAAGAGAAGAAAAATGGGAGGGTTGTCCTAGAAAATGAAAATTCTAGTTGATGAACACAATGAGACTGGAATTATCAGGAAAAATCAATTTGACATGGATTACCTGAATATTGAACTTGACTCTGTGACCTGGCAAAAAAGATCAGGATCATTACCAATGTTTGGACAGCACCATGTGTAGGATAGGCCCTTGCAATGTCCTACTATGAAAGTAGGTGCACTAAGAAGAAAGAGAACCTGGGAAACTGTTAAATTCGAGTGCTGAGTCTCTCGAGTAGGAAAAATGAGGGAAGAGGAGGCAGAGTGATCAGCAATCTGCTGCTGGGAAAGGAGGTCAATTCCTTTCTCCCGTGGCTCTCTACACCTCGTTTCTGTGTTCCCTCCTCCATCCAGGCCTCCAGTTCTCTCAGGAATGAACATGGTAGCTTAAAACGCTTGTAAATGGGCCGTCCCTACTGTGATTCAGTCATGCTGGAGAGTGTCACTCAAAATGCCCACTCTTTTCAAATTTTTTCCTCCATAAGAATCAATGCAGTCTGACCAGCACCTCACCTCTGATTTTATTTGAGACTTGTTAGAAAGTAGTAAACAGAAAAAGATATTTTGGAGTTCTCCAAAGTAAAATCCACAGAGTGATTGTGCACTCAAGGGGTGGCTTTTGGGGATAACTTTCAACTCAAAATCTGAGTATGTCAGTGTTTCCATTTTCTTCAAAAACAAAATCTTGTGATCGATTGAATTTTAAGTTCCCCTCTTCAGTGGTCAGTATTGGGGAGTCAGGATTTTTATCATGTTTAGTGTTCTTTTCACATGATCTTATAAAATGGCTGTATATAATACATAATCAATAAAAAGTCCTTGAATTGAAAATATTTGCAGTTTTATTTTTATTCATTCTTTTAGCTTGTTTTGAAATAGTACCGGTAATTTTGATTTTTTTCCTTTTAAGCATGTATTTCCTGCTCCCTGAGAGTCATATTATGTGGTATCTCCCTTTCTTTGTCGTTAGAGAAAATTCAGATGGGATTTGACCTCCATACTTTACTATTGCTTATTTTTATGCAAATTTAAGTTTCCCTAAATATTTAAAAGGAAGCTGGCTTAGCTAACTTTTGCAACTACACAGAGCTCCCTTCCCTCATATTACCTCTGTGTAATGCTGACCTATGGCAGCTTGCTTTCTTAAATTTGCAGGCCAGCTTAGCTCCCTGAGTTTTTTGTGGACATCTCTTTCCTTTCTGTTTTGCCAATCTGCTTAATTTTTCATCACTCCCAACAAGGCCTCTTCTGTGGGAAGAAACTCTCCATTTTGAGTTTGTAAAAGGTTAGCCAACTCCGGTCCTTTAGGCCATGGGGAAAGGAGCAGGTGTCCTTGTAAACTTCCTCACTTTCTGGGACTTCTCTCCATTTCCCTCTTAACTAAGTGAGACAGAAGTTGGGAGGCTGTCTTGGTGCACAAACTGCACATACTTTAGAGAATGAAAGATATACTAGCAATCCAATTTAAGCCAGAAGGAAAAAAAGAGTCCCCATGGAGAATCAAAGTTCTTCACTGATAGAGTGTCCTTGAACTGATCAGGCCTCCTCTTGATGGGGCTACAGCTGAGCAATAAGAATGAGAGCCATACCACTGAGGTTTCCCCAACACTTTTGCTCTCTCTTTCTTAAGTGTTTTCTGTTATTCTAATGCTTTTTTTTTTCAGCAAGTAACTTTTGATTTCTTTCTTTTTTTTTTATTTACTTATTGATTCATTGAACACAAATGGAGTACAGCTATTGTTTCACTGGTTGTGCACAAAGTAGAGTCACACCATCTGTGCATTCATACATGTACACAGGGCAATGGTGTCTGTCACACATTCTGTTATTATTCTTACCCCCCACCCCGCCCCCACCCCTCCCTTCCCTCTATGCTATCTATTCTTCCTCCATTCTTACCACCCTTCCCCCCCGCATTATGCATCATCATTCATTTATCAGAGAGACCATTCGGCCTTTGGATTTTGGGGATTGGCTGATCTCACTTAGCATAACAGTCTCCAACATCATCCATTTACCTACAAATGCCATAATCTTATTCTTCTTTATGGCTGAGTAGTATTCCATTCTGTATATATACCACAATTTCTTTATCCATTCATCTACTGAAGGGCATCTAGGTTGATTCCACAATCTAGCTATTGTGAATTGAGCAGCTATGAACATTGATGTGGCTGCATCACTGTAGCAATCTGATTTTAAGTTCTTTGGGAATAGGCCAAGGAGTGGGATAGCTGGGTCAAATGGTGGATCCATTCCAAGTTTTCTAAGGAATCTCCACACTGCTTTCCAGAGTGGCTGCACCAACTTGCACTCCCACCAGCAATGTATGAGTGTACCCTTTTCCCCACATCCTCGCCAACACCTGTTGTTGCCTGTGTTCTTAATAAAAGACATTCTAATTGGGGTAACATGAAATCTTAAGGTGGTTTTGATTTGCATTTGTCTTATAACGAGTGATGTTGAACATTTTTTCATAAATCTGTTGATTGCTTGTAGATCTTCCTCTGTAAAGTGTCTGTTCATTTCCTTGGCTCATTTATTGATTGGGTTATTAGTATTCTTGGTGTAAAGATTTTTGAGTACTTGGTAGATTCTGGAGATTAGTGCTCTATCTGAAGTGTGTGTGGCAAAGATTTTTCTCCTACTCTGAAGGCTCTCTTTTCACATTGCTGATTATTTCCTTTGCTGAGAAAAAGCATACTTGACAAAGGAGGCAAAAACATGCAATGGAGAAAAGACAGCCTCTTCAACAAATGGTGCTGGGAAAACTGGAAATCCATATGCAGCAAAATGAAACTAAACCCATATCTCCCACCCTGTACAAAACTCTACTCAAAGTGGATCAAGGACCTAGAAATCAGACCAGAGACTCTGCACCTAATAGAAGAGAAAATAGGTCCAAATCTTCATCATGTTGGCTTAGGACCAGATTTCCTTAACATGACTCCCAAAGCGCAAGAAATAAAAGCACGAATCAATGATTGGGATAGAGTCAATCTAATGCTTTTTTGATCTGGGCCTGCAGGGTTTTGTGCAGGGTTGTGGCTCTTGCTGTTTCTTTCAAGGAAGTATCAGTCTATTATCAGAAGAGATCACAGGCATCTTAGTGAGGCCACTTCCCCTCTCCTTCCATGCAAACTGCGTCTTCTTGACTTTGGACCAAGAAGCCACCACATGGACCAGTGACATTTAGATAGTTGTACTTACTGGCAGGGCCACTTAAGACACTAGAAGTCACTTCCAACAGTGGCTTCTCTCTCAGCTTATATCGTGGTTACCGCCCTGTCTAGTCAAGTGTGAACCAGAATTGTAATTTACTATATTATTTTGTGTGTTCTTTTTAGTTATACATGACAGAGTATATTTTGACATATTTATACAAACACGGGGTACTTCTTATTCTAATTAGGATCCCAGTCTTGTGGTTGCACATGATGTGGAGATTCACTGTGATGTATTCATATATGTACATTCATTCCACTGTCTTTCCTATTCCTCCTCCCCTCTCCCTTCCCTTCATTCCCCTTTGTCTAATACAATGAACTTCTATTCTGCCCTCCTCCTCTTACTGTGTGTTAGCATCCACATATCAAAGAGAACATTTGATCTTTGGTGTTTTGTGATTGGCTTATTTCACTTAGCATGATGTTCTCCAGTTCCATTCATTCACCAGCAAATGCCATAATTTCATTCTTCTTTATGTCTGAGTAATATTCCATTGTCTATATATACACCATATTTTCTTTATCCATTCATCTGTTGAAGGGCACCTTGGTTGGTTCCATAGTTTGGCTATGGTGAGTTGAGCTGCTATAAACATTGATGAGGCCGTGTCACTATGGTATGCTGATTTTAAGTCCTTTGGGTGTAAGCCAAGGAGTGGGAGAGCTGGGTCAAATGGTGTTTCTATTCCAAGTTTTCTGAGGAATCTCCATACTGCTTTCCAGAGTGGTTGCACCAGTTTGCAGTCCCACCAGCGATGTATGAGTGTACCTTTTTCCCCAAATTCTCACCAACATTTATTATTTGTATTCTTGGTAATTGCCATTCTGAATGGAATTATATGGAATCTTGGTGTAGTTTTAATTTGCATTTCTCTAATTGCTAGAGATGTTGAAAATTTTTTCATATATTTGCTGAATGTTCATATTTCTTCTGTGAAGTGTCTGTTTGGTTTCTATGCCAATTTATTGATAGGACTATTTGTTTTTTTGGTGTGAACTTTGGGGGGTTCTTTGGATAAATTCTGGTAATTAATGCTCTGTCTGATGTGCAGGGGGCAAAGATTTTTTCCTATTCTATAAGCTCTCTCTTCATGCTCTTAATTGCTTCCTTTGCTGAGAAGAAGCTTTTTAGTTTGATCCATCTCATTTATTGATTCTCAGTTTTACTTCTTGTTCTTTAGGAGTCTTGGTGAGGAAGTCAGATCCTAAGCAAACATGATGGGGTGTTGGCTGACTTCTTCTGGTAGGTGCAGGTTTCTCATCTAATGCCTAGTAGATCTTTAATCCACTTTGAGTTGAGTTTTGTGCCTGGTAAGAGATAGAGGTTAAATTTCATTCTGCTACATATGGAATAGAATTGTAAATTTTATACCAAATGAAATTGATCTCAATTTCTTTTTAAATTTCTCTGACATTAAACCCCCTTCTTGTTTCAAATCAGTTTTCTCTTCCCTCAAGTAAAAGTCCAAACAAATGAATCTCATTTCCCTTGTTTATATATGTGATGGTCAACTTCATTTGTCAACTTGGCTGAGTCACAGTGCTCAGACTTTGTTGTGAGCGAGGGTGTTTTGAATTGTTATGGACCAAGCTCTATGGTCAATGACCAAACCCTCCATTTTACCCTGAGACTCCATGTCATGTAGGAAATGCTTCTCCCATGAGGAAGCTCCCCTTGTGCCATCCTGATCCTCTTTAGCATACCTTTCTTAGAAACACATATGTTTCTTCCTTCTTATCCAACATAAAATAGTTCTCTTTTTTGTTCCCATTTTTCTTGGGCAATGGACCCTGTCAGAGAATGTCTAGACATTAACTTGGAGGCCCACTGGCTGGTGAATAAGATGGTTCTGTCTCCTGCTTTAAGATCAACTTGGTGATTTATTGCAATCCTGATGTAACAGAATAAGACTAACATTTTACCAATGGAATTTGAGTAAAGCCTATTGCCTTCCCTACCTTGCATGGGCCACATCATCAATTGAAAATATGAAGAGAAAAAGAGGCTGACATCCTCCAAACAGGCGGGAATTGTGCCAGTACACAGCCTTTGGACCTCACTGGCATCTTTAGCTCTTCTTGGGCTCCAACCTGATTGCTTTTGAACTTGAACTACAACTTTTACTTGAACCTCCAGCCTGTTGGCCTCCTTCATTGTTTCAGTCTACTTGAACTATAATACCAATACACCAGGTACCATAACTAGGTATAGGTAATAACTAGGTAATTCAGTAGTAGAGATTGGGAAGTCCAAGATCAAGGCACCAGCAGATTCAGTTAAGAGTTTATTCTCTGGTTCACAAAGGCACCTTCACGCTCTGTTCTCACATGGGGAAAGGGGCTAGCTACTTCTCTAGGGTCTCTGTTATAAGGGCATTAATCTCACTCATGAGGGTGGAGCACTACTGTCCAAATCAATTTTGAAAAGTTCCACTTCCCAGTACTATAGTAGAATTAGGTTTCAATATGTGAATTTGGCTTAGCGGGGTACACAAATATTCAGTACATAGCATTGTTCATATTTTGGACAAGCTAAGCTTAGACAGTAGAGTGAGTCAAATCCTTAATATAAATCTCTTTGTGTGTGTGTGTGTGTGTGTGTGTGTGTGTGTGTGTGTATACATATTTCTCTAGAGAATATTGCTTTCTCGGGCTGGGCATGATTGGAATGTGTCTCATTGAAGAGCTCCTAAGTGAGAAACAATTTACTCCAATCTCAAGAATGTTCTATTTTCACATTTTCCTATAGTTCCAGGAAAGCAAGAGGACATAAAAAAAAGTTATACCATATATTCCACAGGCAAAACCTCACAAAACGATCAAATTACAGAAATGCAACACTTTAACATTTAGCATCCAATTTCCTTCTACTATATATATCACATGAGAGTTTTCATTCCCCAGAACCAATGTAACTTACATTCTAAATGCATATTGTTATTGATGATTATAGAACACATCAGAATGTGTACACAATCTGGAGGAAAATCAGGAGACTTGAGAGCATCTTTGTCAGAATGGATACTGTCTTGAGTCCAAACCAACTTTGGAATTTAACACCTAGCAAGGAGAAATGTTCCATAATCATGTAAATAGCACTATTAAAAGTTTTGCATCCTGCTGGGGAGGGTGGGAGGGTTGATTTTTCTAGTGTCCAGATTGTCTCTTCTTCTGAAGACTACCACCTACAACCTTCTTGTCTTATAGGAAGTCTTAGAATTTGGAGGGGAAACCCCTCTAGCTTTTGTGCCTTACCTAAAGCCCTTACTTTGGAAAATATTCTGTGTGGTCTCCTTTTTTCACTTGACAATGTCCCACATTGGACCCTGAGGATCTAGTACCTGTGCAATGAGTGAAGCATGGGAATCTCAGCTCAAGGGCATTCCGCATTTATAGCAGGTCGCTTTCCAAGACAAGTGCATTCTTGCATGTTTCACTTTGCACTTTGGATTTTCCATAACCCACAAATACTTCTCCTCCATCCACAGCTCCGTTAACCCAAACCTGCCATGGCTAGTGTTTCTGTGGCTCTGGGTCAGTTAGGCAGGAAAGCAGTGTCCCCTGCCATAAACTCCAAACCCTTGTCGATTTTTAAATTCCCTGGGCATTGGAAATGTATACTTTTTCTGATATTGATGCAAATAACTCCTTTGTTATTTTGATTTCTTGAATAAAATTCTATTCCTACAAAGTCAACACCTAAATAAAAAAAAGAGAGAAGGAAAGCCTGGGGTGCTGAGCAGTGTGTTATTGACACAGCCTTTCGCCACAAGACCATTTGATGCCTGCTTAAAAGTGAGTATGCAGGGCTGGGGATATAGCTCAGTTGGTAGAGTGCCTGCCTCGCAAGCACAAAGCCCTGGGTTCAATCCCCAGCACTGCAAAAAAAAGTGAGTATGCATAGCTTTGAGCTGACCTTTCCTGATCACCAAGAGAAATCTCATTCCCTCTTGATGGAATGCAACCTGCCATCGCCAGCTGTGCTCACCACTGAAGCCTGACCAGACATGAAGTCAATTACCCTGAGCAGTGATCAGGCCTCTTCCAGGTCAAGAGCTTAACTCTCCCAAAGTAGACTTTGCCCAGCAGAAATCCATGACCCTCCATGAGCAATACAAAAACAAGTCCATCAATGACATTTTACTGAGAGGCCTAAGTGCTCCCATTTTGATATGCTTGTCTTGACTTCTGTGCTCTATTTCTGGACACCACAGTATGCAAGAGGGAATCAGAGCATAAGAAAAAGAAGGGGGGGGGGCAATTTCACAAAAAGTAGCAAAGAGTGGATTAAAAGTGACATTGAACTTTCTGGTAGATTTTCTTTTTATTTCTCTTTCACTTTGAAATAAAAATGTCATGATATGAATAAATGTAATTTTGAGATAATATGCTTCTCCATGAAATTTGTTCATTTGTTCATTTATACATTCAATATATGATGTTTAAATGATATATGTATGCATATATGTAACATACCTACAGCTGTATGATATATATAGACCATTGCAGTTAGCTTACTGGAAAATATTTGAACTCTGTATGCACCCAAATTTTAATTCTATATGGAAAATGAATAAGTATCCTTAATATGTTGAGAAATAGGTCTATAAATAAGAAAATGATGATACCAATATGTAAAGGACCAAAAACAAAAGGATACAATAGACAAAAACAGTCTTTTCAACAAATAGTACTTGAACAACCAGACATCCACATGTAAAAAATAGAATCCAGAAACAAACTTTGTACTTTTCACAAACATTAACTTAAAATGGATCAAAGAACTAAATATGAGTCAAAACTTTGAAACTAGCCAGGCACAGTGGTGCACGCCTATAATCCCAGCAGCTTGGGAGGCTGAGGCAGGAAGATGGAAAGTTCAAAGCCAACCTCAGCAACTTAGCAAGACCTTGTCTCTAAATAAAATATTAAAAAGGACTGGGGATGTGACTCAGTGGTTAAGCACCCCTGGGTTCAACCCCTTGTACCAAAAAGGAAAAGGAAAAAGAAAAAGAAAAACTTAAAACTCTTAGAAGATGGCACAGCAGAAAATCTAAATGACCTTAGGTATGGCAATGATTTTTGATATAACACCAAAATTCTGAACTATGGGAACAATAACTGATAAACTGGCTTGCTATGGTTTGGATTAATGTTCCCAAAGGCCCATCTTTTAAAGGCTTTGTCCCCAGCAAATCGGTGGAGCACTCGATAGGTGGGGACTAGAGGAAGTTAGGTTATTGGCAACATGCCCCTGAAGTGGGGTGTGTGATTCCAGGCTCTCCCTCTTCCTTGCTCTTCTGTATCTCAGTCACGAAGTCAGCAACTTTTCGTTTCACCATGCTCTCCCACCATAGTGCACTACCTCGCCACAGGTCCCAAAACAATGAACCATGGAACACAACCTCTGAAACTGTGATCCAAAATAAACCTCTTCTTTAATCAAGGTTGACCACCTTGGGTATTTGTTATAGTAACAGATGGCTTCTTAACACATGGATTAAAACTAAAAACTAAAACCTAACTAAAACTAAAAACCTAACTGCCTCCTCAAGAAAATTTACCTCTATTTCCACCTGGCTGTCATGGAAAATAGAGAGAGATGAAGGGAATGATGGAGAAAAACAGTATGAATATGATGGGAGGCAGAGTGATTGAAAATGACAGTGGCTTTGGAATAAAAGTAGACTTTCTGGTTGAACAAGACCATCTATTACATCACACTTCAGAGCTGGAGAGTGCTAGAAAGTTATTTGTTGGTTAATACTATAAGCTTATGCATGCAGAGATCCTCTATCTCCAATAGTGCAATAAGCCTCATGACAATGATCTGTATGGTATTATCCACACAGTGACAAGTGGAAATTCACCACATATTTCCCCCCCAAATTTTTGCTTCAAACTTTAATGTCTTACTATAATTCAGGGCAAAATTGATAACAGTAGCTTGCAAATTCTCACTTAGAAGAGACTGTTATAAAAGTTCCATTTAGAAGATAATACTTTTGCAACTTTATAAATTCCATTTTGTTACCATATTTTTAAATTTTAAAAATTATTTTAGAGATTACACTGAATTTGTATTTTGGGAATTTCACAATCTAGAATTCAGATAATTGATATTTCTCCATTCAGTGGAGTTCTCAAAGTATTTTTATGAACGGCACTTGGGCTGTGTGTAAGCTAAGTAGGCTATTTGAGCATATGTTAGTTATTTGATAGTTTTGTTTGTGTAATCTATAAAACCAGTTACCAGTTATAATAAATGATAAGGGATTTCCCTGTTTCCATAGTAATGCAATCTTAAGAGACGTTTTCCAGGAAATTTGTCTCCTGAATGACTCCCTAGATGTGACTTAAGAAACTACAGAAGATCCATTGGTTCAATTAGTTTGCTAGGAAGCTGTGCAGTGGACTGATTGAAAAAGATACCTGTATCCATATAATAGAGCATCTCCGGACTGGCATTTAATGACAGTTTATTGAGTGATTGGCTTGTGAAAATATTGTACCAAATTCATTAAGAAATGACAGACGAATTGGATGGGGGTCTTATCCTTCTCAAGGAAACAACAGTCCAGTGGGAAAAACTGGAAAGGAAACCAATGGGAAAAGGAAGTGAATGTAGGAATGAAATAGTGAGTAGGAAAAATGAGGAAATAAAAGCAAATATAAGCATATTCGTACACATAACATCCTAACGAACCTTCCGCAGAGAGGAAGAACACTTTTCTAATTTTATTAACCCTGAGTTCTAAAAACCTGTTTAATCTGACATTCCCTATGCTTAAAAGTCCTCTAGCAGTGACTTCTGTTTTTACAAAGCTTCCATTTGCAAAATTGCCAAGTTGGGAACTACCACACTAGCATCCTGACTGATGGGTAAACTAATCTGACCCCAAACTCCACCTGACCGAGAACTCACTATCTTGCCAGGCAGCATATTTCATCTTTAGAAAACTCCACAATGTGGAGTTTTTGATGATTCTTAATGGGTGTTTATGTCATTTCAATTCCCTGATCCTTGCTCTGCACTTGAAGGCACACTATGCAGGTCAGTCCGCAATTCACCAGAGAGATTTTCATTGGTCAGGACTGATCCCACAATGGTATTATACTTGTTTGAAGTTTTCAGAAGTTTCCAACATGGAAAAGAAACTTGAACTCTGGGGAGGGGGATGAATTATTGGTAAGATGTCAACAAATTCTGAGAAAATTCAAGCAATCCTTTTGACGTCAAGTTTCCAAGTAAACAAAAGCATTCTTACTGTTACCACAACCACTATCCCTTCCAGTTCTACCAATAATAAAACCAAGGCATAGTAGTTATGGAGATAGGTGCTAGTCACCATGCTATGAAATCTACTGATTTTACCAGGCAGAAACAGAATCAGTATTAATGTCCAGGTCTTTTATATAAAAACACTAGTCAACACCTGTAACTTCTATTTCTAAAACTTTACTCAACTTTCTTCATCTTTTCTACCACCACTCTACCTCAGTCCACTGGGGGAAACTGTAATGGTCTTCCATCAAGACCATTATTCTTGCTTTCTTCCAATTAAGTTGACACATCGCACTCAGTCTCTTTAAAGAATAGATCTTATTTTTTAGAGTAGATTTAGGCTCATAGTAAAACGGGAGGAAGGCACAGAGATTTCTCATCTACCTCCTACCTGCACAAACCCAAAACTTCCCCCACATTAACATCCTGCACCAGACTGGTACATTTGTTACAGTGGATAAACCTGAATTAACACATTATTATCAATCAAAGTTCATAGTTTACATTAAAGTTTAGTCTTGGTGATGTACATCCTATGGGATTGGACAAATGTATAATGACAGGTAAATAACACTATGGTATAATACAGGAAAATTTTACTTTTCATATTCCATGTGCTCAGGTCCTTGTCCAGACCCTCACCACCACCACCCAGAAAAAAATCCCTGTGTTCTGCCTATTCACCCCCAGTACCCTTCAACTCCTGGCAATCACTAATCTTTTTACTGTCTCCACAATTTTTGCTTTTTCCAGAATACCATATAGGTTTTCTTTTTAAATTTTCTATTTGTTCTTTTTAGATACACATGACAGTAGAGTGTATTTAGACATATTATACATACAAGGAATATAATTTGTTCTAATTAGGATCTCAACTTGGGGTTGTACATGATATGGAGTTTCACTGGTTGTGTATTCGTATATGAACATAGGAAAATTATATCTAGTTCATTCTGCTGTCTTTCCTTTTCTCATCCCCCTCTTTCCCTTTATTCTCCTTTGTCTAATCCACTGAACTTCTATTCTTCCCTCCCCACCTTATTGTGTGTTAGCATCTGCATATCAGAGAGAATATTCATAAAATCCATATAGTGGTAAACACACAACATAAAACATTTACAGATTGGCTTCTCTCACCTAATAATAAGTAATATGAATTAAATTTTACCCATGTCTTTTCATGGTTCCAGAGCTCATTTCTTTTTATCACTAAATAATATTCCATTCTCTGTATCTACCAGTTTATTTATCCCATTCACTGAAGTCGGAGAAACCTGAGAGCTTAACTCTCATTTCTTCTCTCAAGATGAAAGTGTGAATTTGCTAATGGTTAAATTATATTAAGAATCATCAGAGTTTTGTATACTTTAACATATCCTCAAAAAGAAATGCATATACTGAGTACTTGGTCCTTCAGGATGGAAATATACATCCAAGCGTGGTTGTGTAACAAGATTAGGTCTGTCAGGCTCTTACCTGTACTGAGAATGTTCCCTGAAATTTGTTTCATTAGAACAAAACCATACTGATTGTTACTATTGTATTAACTGCTATAATGTATAACATCTTCTTTTTAAAGTTCTGTAAGCTTGGCTAAACAAATCTGACCTCCTATAGAGAGAATGTGGCATCTCTTTCAATCTCCATATAAACTATCTGGGCAATGGGTCTACTATACTCTGTCCTTCACACATACTTCCTGGTTCTCCTGGTTCTCTTCATCATGTTTCTTGATTGCTGCTCAACAAGTACATAGATAAATACCTGTAGAATTTGTATTTGTATCTGGAATAGTCCTAAACTACATGCACTACTACCACATATCTTTCCTGCGATTTCCAGAAGTTATTACAATGGGAAAAAGATGATGTCTAACGATAGGATTCTTTTCCAAGTTCCATTTGGGAACTACGTTTGTACTACCATCAGGAAAAGTTGTCTCTAATTTGCATTGTATGTTCTGTGGGGAGAAAGCTAGTTACAACATAGGTTGCAAGTAACCTATGTTTTCTAGGGACTGGAATCTACAATTCAGGGTTTCCTCCTGGTGTGAATTGATATCTTTAACTAGATGTATCACAGTTTGAAACCCAGAATATTTAATGAATGGAGAATTCTATTAGAATGGTAGCAATATGGGGGTTGGGATGTCATCACAAATCTTAACACTTTGGAAATTAACAAGAGGACTCAGACATTGGATGGAAAGTTCCAGTGTGGCCAAGCAGGCAAAATACTGCTAAGAGGCAGAAACCAGATAGAGCCAACACCTGGAAACAGTAAAAAGGGTTATCTGTATGCATGACTGGCGAAACAAATGTCTCCTCTAAATGGATTTCCACTATGGTGCTACCAATAGAACTGACATGAAATATTTAATGTGTAAATGCTCAGCTGAAAGCAGCAAGGGAATTTGAAAAAAAAAAAATAACAAATCCAGGCACCTGACCCATTTATACTTAGTCATTGAAAGAGCACCATGAACTTCCTATATCTTCATCTGTCTTTTCTTGGGAGGGTAACAATCACTGGTTCTCTAAAGTGGCTGCTTGATTATTGGGCCAATCTCCTCATTAGACTTTTTCATCTGAAATGGTGTTCTAGAATGAATATTTTGCTAAACACAAGAAAATGAAACCATGTCCAAAATATCTATGTTCTTAATATATTCAAAACATGGCAGCAACCAATCTCAAAGCATCCTTGAGCTCTCCTGGAGTGTACGATTTTGGTTGGTACACTTTGCTTGTGCTATTGATGCTTTCCCTTATATTTTGTGGAAAACACTGAAGAAATATTCTCTAAAATGTGAGTTATTATTATTAATTATTATTGTGTAATAATTAATTTGATTAATATGAATACCTGGTAAATGAAATTTGTTCAAAAACATTTTTTTAAAATAGTATTGCTTCTGTGACTCAAAAAGATGTCACTAACATTTCATTCACATCAGTTAACAAACATTTAGAGAGATCAATCAGGTGGGAATTTTTCTCTTCTTATAAAATTGTGGGTTTGATTTTGTTTCATGTTCAGCAAAGCATAATAATACATCCTCCAGAGATTAAAAAGAAAATAGAAGTCTCTTTGTTAATCTGCTAATGTAAATCTATTTACATGTACGTTTCTTTACTTGCCATGTTATACCTTTTGCTTAAACTTGTTTTGCCACATCCTTCATCTCATATTATCTTGATATAAATGGCACCAGATAGAAGGGTGATTCAGGGCAAGGGAACTACTATATTCATACACATTGAACATCCCAGGCTATTGCCTCAATTTGTCAGTCTTTTCCTGTTTTGTTCACTTGGTGTCCCAGCTCAATTTTCACCATTTCTGAAGAACTTTGCTTTACATTATAATTCAGCTTCTATTCCTATAGCTACTCTCACAATTTTAAAATACATATTTTTTAAAATACACACTTGAAAAGTTTGCAAATATAAAATAATACAGACAACATCCATATACCCTTTATTTGTCATTTGCTCTTTGCTCTCTCTTTTCCTATTTCTATCATCTATCACATACACACACACCCCACAGGGATTAGAGATGTTCACTTACATAACCACAGTACAGTTATCAACTTCATAAACTTACATGACATAACATTCTGATCTAATTTTATGTCCAGATTCCAATTTGCCAGTATACCTATTAATGTCTGTTACAGCGGAAACGTTTCCTCCCATATAGGATCCAATCTAAAGTTGGGTATTGTTTTTAGGTGTCATGATTCATTAGCTCTCTTTAGTTAGAAACATTTCCAGAGCTTTTCTCTCCTCTCATGACATTGACATTTTTGACAAATACATTCTTAACCTTTTCATTTTATTAATTGAATATTTATCAGTGGTTTTTATGATATGTCCTCATAATTAGATCAATATTATGCACTGATGTCAAGAGGTACCCTTGTCAGTATAACAAACAATGAAGCTCATGATATTCATTGGCTCCATGAATTGGTCCAAATGTGGCCTGATTTCTCTCCTGTATAACTGCAGGTAGGTTTTTTCCCTTTACAATTAATAAGTAATCCACAGAAAGACATTTTAAGACCATATGACTATCTTTCTCCCCATCACAATTTCTCCTAGATTTAGCATCCACTGACCGTTTTTGACATAATCCATCCTTACAATTGCTAAGGGATGATTTTCCAACTCTTACTCTCCCTCCACAATTACCCATCAGTTGGAACCCCTCCTTATCTATTGAATATTGCTAGAGACTCATCAAGTTTATAACTCAGTAAGTCTAAGGAAACAGCAATGCTGGTGTGATTCTATTTCCATTAGGTTCCAATTCAAAGACATTTGGAATCTGAAAATAAAACTACTCAATTTTATTTTTTCATCAACTTGAACTTCACCACTTCTTTCACTCCCAAGAGATGAACTCGCTTCTCGATTAATCAAGGAACTAGAGAAAGAGGCTGTGAACAACAACACCCCTCCTCATCTTGCGAATAGACATATATTTATGTCAATTTCTATTTGCACCTATTCTTCTCCACTTTTGTCAAGTCATGATTAAAGATAAATGTTTTATCTATGTTATTTTCCCCTCCCCTTTTTTTCTTTTTGGACCAACGATGTATAGAAATTGGTTAATTATGTCCTTGTTTCATGAAATAATTTCTGCAGTGGCCTCAGCATGGCTACCTTTGATCTTTCCATCAATATGTAGATTTTTGTCAGTTTTAACTGAAATTGGAAGCTCCCATGGATGCATTACCACAGGGACTTGTCAGTTTTCTCCTTCTTGTCATTCACCTCTCACGTGGTCCATCTCGAGTGGGAACCAGTAGTAGGTGTTCGTTCCACCTTCAGAAGGAATCACAACTGAAACCCTGGGCTCTTGACCGCTACTTCCTCCCATCTCTTCTACCAGTCACCTCCTTCCTCCTTTCCAGCATTGACCTCTCCTTTTCAAGTTGTTTTTTCTCTTACCCTACAGATGAATTCAGTTTTCTTCCATCTGGGGGGGGGGGAACGCCTTCTTTTATTTCTCCTTAAAGATGTGGATGTTTTCATTTGCAGCCTCCATCACTGAAATGTAATCAACAGCTCCTCGACACAGTGGAACCTGATTTCTCTTCCCAAGGGTCTTGTGAAATCTTTCTGACAGGTCTCACCCACAGCATTCCTATTTCTACACCCACATGACACGTTTCTGTCTGCTTCCCTAGGACCCGCTGCCGTCCTTAGCATCTTCAAACATCCCCTTCTCTCATGTAGAATGATAACCTCCAAGCCCACAAGCTTGGCTTTTCTCTTGAACATTGATCTAAAGAATCAGATAGTGGCCCTATGTATACTGGAGTTACCCCAAACTCAGCATACCCTAAACTGTGATCCTCATTTTTCTTCTACTTTTATTCCCTTAAAGAAATCTCTTTATCAAACAAAAAGTATATTCCTTTTACTCTATTTCATATCTGTTAATCCAGTCCTCTACCCAACTAAGTCACCTAGGAACTATTTCACCCCAATGTTGTCCAATAGAAATTTATGTGAAGAATAAAATATTCAATATCTGTGTTTACTAGAGTGGCCACTAGCCACATGTGGTTTTTGCACATTTGAAATGTGGATTTTGAACTAAAAATTGTATTTTGTTTCACTTAAATTAATTTAAATTTAAATAACTACATTTGTCTAATGACTACTATATTGATTAATACTATTCCACACCATCATGACCCAAAATACATGCACTCCATTTATTGCTGACATTGATAGGCACTCTGATACAAAAATTCTTTATGGAATGTAAAGGGGAATCAAAAGGCGGGAAGGAAAGAAAGGAGGAAGGAGTAAGAGGGGCATTTGGTGGTACATGAGATTGACAAATACTGAGTTAAACAAATTGAACAATGTTCCTCTTTAGGAAATGGAGAAACCACTGCAGATCCTCTGAGCTTCTAGAATGCTACATGAAGTACAGAACTCAAGGAAGAGGAAATAGAGTGCGGCATTCTCAATCTGACTACAGAACACTTTATCTCAGAATATCTGCCAGTGCATAATTATGTCACTGCAGATGAAGTTGGAAAATAACCCTGAAGTTCTTTCTTTTTTTCACCATCTACCAACTCAATTAACTAGTCTTACCAACTCTATCTTTTAATATTTTCCCACATTTATTTCTTCATCTCACTCCTTACTTATATTAATTCACCAGGACTACCATAACAAGGTCGCACAGACAAGGCAGCTTAGACAACACAATTTTATTTCCCCACAATTCTGAGGGCCAGAAGTATTTATTTAGTATTTAGATAGTATCCAAGAGATATTATGAAAAGTGATATCCTTTTTACACATTTTAACTGGGCACCAAAAACCTTTTCAACTTGGACTGTTGCTACTTTCAGCATTGAAGGGTTTTCTTTTACTCACTAGTTAGCTGCAATCTCCATTTATTCTTTTATGCATGATTGCTAATTGCACCAATGAATGTGTCGTTCATGCATCCCATCCCATTCAGTGAGCATCCGTAAAACACAATGTTCCTAGTACTCAGCAATCAAAGTGAATAAGAAGTGATTTCAACCTTCGAGGAGCTAAAGTCATAAGTGTATGCAGACAGGTGAGAAAATAAATTACAGTTCATTGTGAAGATTGTAGATAATGGGCATTTCAGCAACTTCTTTGTTAAGTCAGATGGCTTAAAGAAAATTTTGGTGTGCCCAATCATAAGCTTTATGAAATCCCTCCTATTAAAACTGTCTTTTTTTCATTTTTTCTAATTGGTTGTACATGATAGTAGAATGCATTTTGATACATTGTACACAAATGGGGCATAACTTCTCATTCCTCTGGCTGAACATGGTGCTGAGTCACACCAGTAGTGTAATCACACATGTACACTGGGTAATAATGTCTGTGTCCTACCATCCTTAGAAATGTCTTCTATGTTATTTATTAATCATTTGCTTATGCTCATAGAAACAACCAGAGGGAAAGTGCCAAAGGATTATGCCATTTTCTTCAAATTTTCTGTGTAAAATTCAGAGATGGACCCTGAGATCCAGAAACAAGGGTGCTGCTCACATTTCAATATTGATGCTTTCTGTTAGGTTATGTGTTTTCTGGGTCTTTCTTTTGATGTCTCACTTTTGACCTACTGTGTTCCCCCTACTCACCCCCAGGAAATATGTACATAAATACTTTTTTTAAAAAATATTTTTAAATGTTGATAAGCCTTTATTTTATTCATTTATTTATTTGCAGTGCTGAGAATTGAACCCAGTGCCTCACAAACTCTCTACCACTGAGCCACAACCCCAGCCCTACATAAATACTTTTTAAATTAAATGTACATCTCTTTGGGGCCCATCATCCTTTTTAGATTTCTTAAGTTCTGCCACCCACCCTCCTCTAATTCTTAGCCCATCTGCTTTATCATCTTATGTGTCCAGTCAGAATTAAACCCCGTTGCTCGTTCATTTCTGTTATCAATGCTCCAACTGAAAATATTTTTCTTTTTTCTACATTTTTTAAAAAAATCTTCTACACATTTTGCCATGTTATAATTGATCAATAAAAAGGATGTTTATAAAATACCTCTTTACAGGATTAAAAAAGTATTAAAAGAAGCTGAATTTGTGATTACTAACATACCAATACCTTTAGAATTTTAAAGTTATTTATGGAACTGGCTATTGTTCCTTATTAGAGTGTTCAACAAAACTGTCTATTGCTGGTAGTGTGATTTCACTTTCAAATTAATACTTCACATTCAATGAAAAGCAATTAAGATTTAAATCAAAATATATTATTTTGAAAAAGTGATCCAAATGCTACAACCAGAGATGATGAAAAATTCTTACAGAATTTTGTAATAGTCTACATGTTGGGTTAAAGAAATGTCATAGTCATTGAAGTGCCATGAAATTAAAACTTGCAATCCAGATTGCTGTAGTTTACACTTTTTCTATATGTTTCAAATCAGATATGTCCCATTTGTACTGAGAACACCACAGAATGAGCCATCCAAAGTCCATTGATTTTAATACATGTTTTGGTTTGTAAATAAATTATAGTAATTTCTTGCACATTTTTGGAAATTAATTGTATAAGAGTTCATGTATCTGTTCCTAGATACAGTGTGTAAATAAAAATTTCATTCACACACACACAAAAATCTTCTTCCAGAAACATAATTGTATGCTCTATTGTCATTGGCACTGCTGCTTTCTTTCTATAATTATTTGAACATTTTCTGACACCCTAAAGGAAGCAGGGATGTCATCATTTTTCACGTAGTTTTTAACCTGATAGGGATTTTCCTCACCTTTACTATGTTGCTTTCATGCTTGCTTTCTTCTGATAAAATTATACCACTATTGAAAAGTTTGATCACTTTTTGTTTCCCAAACTTAATTCATTCTCGTACCTCAATCCTGTCTGATTTACAGACTCACTTTTTTGTTTTGTTTTTTTTCTGTATTTGTAGGCTGTGTCTTTAAAGAAGAATCATCTGAGCCTCCATTTCTGAGTGTTTCACATCTTCAAATCAGATCACTGGCATTTATTCTCTCCAATTCACAATGCATCGCCACACATTCCAAGAGTTGTTGTCTTTCAAACGTTCAACTTTTGAGTGTGGCAAACACAGCACACTCTTCCTCAGGAAACTTCTCCTCTTTAATTGGTGTGAAAGCTCAAAATCAGTACACTTTTCAATATTGTTTTTGCTTTTGTTTGGAAATAAATTTGATTTGTTTACCTTTTTCTTCAAAGCTATGCTTTTATATTCGCAGTGTTCCATTTTTCACACTTATTGTTTTCACAGCATGCTCCAACCCTCTTTTCTTTTTCTTCCAGCAACTTATTTGATCTCAGTTTCCCTCTGTCTGATCCTTACTCTAGAAGAGCACGACTTCCTCTGGCTCTAGACATTCTGTTCTCTTGTAATTTCTCGGAGCTTTCTCTGCCACGTTTGCTTCCTTTTTCTCACAAACTCCAGGTTATACTGACTTCTAAATTCACTTTTCACAACATGATTTTCCTGCATAACAACAATATCCTCCCTGCTCAGTTCTGGTTGGAGTGAATTTAGCATTACCTGTTTCTTTTTTTCCCTCCCTTCTTCCTTCCTTCCTTCCTTCCTTTCTTCCTTCCTTCCTTCTTTCCTTCCTTATCCTCAACTACAAAATAAGAAAATGTTTCATATCTCTTTCCTGAAAAGCGGAAAGTAACAGCAGTCTTTCCCGCTGTTACTTTCTGATAGGACTCCAGTAGATTTGCATGCACCTATTTGATCAGATGTGGAACTCTAGCAAAAAAAAAAAAAAAAAAAAAAAAAAAAAAAAACCTAGACTATGACAAGAGGCTGAACTTGAGACCCATATTCACTATGGGTCTTGGGAAAGCCACCAAAACCTAAGTCTCACTTTCCTCTTCTGGATAATGAGGAGCTTTTAAAAACTCAAGGAATTTTTCTTTTTAAAGGAGTTTTGAGAGGATATATGATAAAATGTTTAGCATAATTCTTTGCATAGAGTAAGCACCAAATACATATTAATCATACCATTTCATCCATGTCATCTTCTTCCCTTTTAATCTGAACTTGTAGGAAGTCTCCGCTATACCCACTGACACTGTGACTAGTATTGTTATACAGTTGTGATTTTTTAAAATGACCATTTAGAATGATTTTCATGACTAGATCTTACTCACAAATGATTTCTTGAGCCATATCTGCAGCAGGTTTTTGACCATTTTGGAAACTTCAATTCTTTTCTCACCTCATCTCAACCAAAGGTGGTCTAGTACATGGAAAAGCCTACATTTCCAGAGCTCAGGTTGCATTTTAAATGCTCAGCAATCTGACCACACATCAACCCTTCATGCCCACTTTACTGGGACTGCTGATTACTCATTGTGATGTGGAGTCAGAGTTTCCTACATCCATACTGTGGTTAGGATCTCAAAGGTACCCAAAATGTTGAAGGCCTGGTTTCCAAGGTGTTGCTATTGGAGACAGTGGAAACTTGAGGAGACAGGGCCTCGTGGGAGGAGGTCAGATAACAGGGTGTGCCCTCAAAGGGATATTGGGAGCCCCAGCCCCATTATTCCTTTCCCAGCTTCCATGAAGTGAATCGGTCTTCTCTGCCACACACTCTCCACCATGATATACTAGGTCATGAAAGGCCAGAAGCAAGGTGTCCAAGGCCTTGAATCCCTGAAACTGTAAGTTAAAAGAAACTTTTCTTTCAAGTGGATTATCTCGGGCATTTTTTTACGGTGACAGAAAGTTAACTAAACAGGTTACTACCTCAATTCTGAAGCTAATTGAGCAGTCTTTCATTTTGACCTATGCTTGAAATCAATGATAACATCTTGCAGTTCTTTTCCCTTATCTGGTAGAAAACCTAGACTTAATTTAGTAATTGAGTATCTTAAGAAGTGGCAGAAAACCTGATGAATTCTCTAATTACATTGACTTTATATTCTGGTGTGAGGGCAGGAGAATAAACAACAAATATGGTAATATTTGTAGTATACTAGAAATATGCATGTCACTGATAGGCAAACAAAAAATTGGAGAAAGGTAAGAATAAGATTGGGGCTTCAAGGTCTAGGATTTTTAAATAAGACTGTGAGAATGTGACATTTGATCACAATTTGAAAGACTCTTGGGAGTGCATATGTGCATAACTGGTGGAAGAATGGTTTGGGTAGAGGAAAGAGCTCACAGGAAAGACCAAGGGTGAAAACCTGACTAAAGGGTGGGAAGGGATAGCTAGGAAGCCGGTGTGCCCAGAGTGGATCAGGTGAGGGTGGAAATAGTGACAAATAGGTTCAATAGGTACTGGGAAAGAGACTGTGTAAGGTTTCATAGGCCACTGTGAAATCTTGCGTTTTTACTCTGAGTGAATTTAGAATACTAAAAGACTCTAAGGAGAAAAAAATGACAAGTTCTGACATAGGCTTAGAAAGGATTACTTTGGGTACTGTATTGAGAATAGAAAATCTATTTTTACCCTTTTTACAGCCCACACTTCTTTTTTTAACTGCAAATGTGATTTTAGTAATTAAGTTCTCTACTATTCTGCATTCTGCTAGAAAATCTAAACAAAGACTTACAAGAGGTCACAGTGGGAAGTAGAGTAGCAAGTGTCTGCTAAATTCTTGTTCTTAGTCATTAAAGCATATAATTCTGATTTTTTTTAAAAAGCAAAGTAATTTAGTAAAAAAGAGTTGAAGGATGTACAGATTTTAAATCATAGAAAACAGATGTATTTAAACAAACTAATAAAACATAGAAAAGAAGAGGGCAATTCTAAACACATAAAAATGAAGAACAAAAAATATATAAAGAGGCCAAGGCCTCAAATTAAAATCTTCTGCACAGCAAAGGAAACAATTAGGAGTGGAAAGAAACAGTCTACAGAGAAAATCTTTGCCAGCTACTCTTCTAACACAGGATTAATAATGATAATGTATAAAGTACTCAATAAACTTAACCTCAGAAACAAAAAATAACCAGATCAACAAATGGGCAAATGAAGTAAAGAGACATTTCTTAAAAAGAAGAAATACAAGCAGCCATCATATTATATACATACATACATATCAACATATATAAATGTTCAACATCTCTGGCAATCAGGAAAATGAAAATCTACACAGATTTTATATCACTCCACTTAGAGAGGCAATTAAAAATATAAATAACATTAAGTGCTGGTGAAGAGACTGAGGCTGTAGCTCAGATGCAGAGCACTTGTCTAACACATGTGAGACACTGGGTTTGATCCTTAGCACCACATAAAAATAAACAAATAGAATAAAGGCATGCTGTCCATCTACAACTACAAAAAATGCTGGTGAAGACATGGGGGGGATATATACTCATACATTGCTAGTAGGACTGGGGAATTAGTACAAATTCCACTTCAGAAAGCAGTGTGGAGATTCCTCCAAAGAATATGAATGGAACAACCATATGATCCAACTATTCCAATCCTTGACATGTATCTAAAAGAACTAAAATCAGCATACTATAGTAATATGTGTACACCAGTGTTTATAGTAGTGCAGTTCACAATAGCCAAGTTCCGGAATGAGCCTAGGTGTCTATCAACAGATGAATGGATAAAGAAAATTTGGTATATGTACACAATGGAGTTTTACATAGCTATAAAGAAAAGTGAAATTACACCACTTGCTGGTAAAAGAATGGAACTTTAGAACATTATGTTCAACAAAATAAGGACTCAGAAAGTCAAGGGTCCATGAGAGCATATGCAGAAGCTGGACAGAAATAGCAAATTAATTTTAAAAAAGATTCTCATGAAAATAGGAAAAAAAGCAATGTAATAGAAGAAGGAGTCCTTGGGGGAAAGGAGGGGAGTGAAAGTAGTGGAACCAAGGAAGAAAATTGACCAAGTTATGGTATGTGCGTGTATGAATATGTCACAGTGAATTCTAACTTTATGTTTAACTACAATCAACCAATTAAAAAAACAATAAATAAATAGAAAGAGACCAATAGAGTGGAGGAAAAGGATGGAGGGGAAGGGAAATATTGGGTATTGAAAAGGAGCAAATTATGTTATATGCATGCATGAATATGTCAAAATGTATTCAACTATCATAGATGACTATAATGAACTAATAAAAACATTTTTAAACATATTTCCTTCAAAAAAGAGTGATTAAAGTTGCTCACTATAAGCAAATGAACTCATGTTGAAAATATTTATATAACATTTAATTCATGTGCATTTGATATGAAATGAAGAAAAAGAAAATGTTATAAAACTCACCAGACAATGCAATGAATAAAAGAAGAGATTAAGGGAAGAAGGAAGGGAAGAAGGGAGGGAGGGAGGGAGAAAATAAAGAAAAGAGCAATAATAATCCATCAGTCAATGCCTGTTTTGAATATATAAGCATCAAGCACTTGAAATATGTAATCAAGACAGACAATATTTTCTATACTTTTGTTGATATTTCATAAGAAATAGGTTTGGGTATTTTTAGGGCTGAAAGCTAAGCACCATTTAATTCTTTTTTTTTTTTTTTTTTTTTTTTTTTTTGCTACTTTGAAA
Source organism: Glaucomys volans (assembly GCA_020662805.1). Taxonomy (NCBI): domain Eukaryota; kingdom Metazoa; phylum Chordata; class Mammalia; order Rodentia; family Sciuridae; genus Glaucomys; species Glaucomys volans. Next base: position 378,969 of record JAJEJO010048013.1, read on the forward strand.
CAAGATAGGCAACAAGATGTGGTAAAAATTGAAGGTTTGAGAGGATGGCTGACCTGAATTTCAGTCCAGACTCCCTTGCTTACTGGCTCTGTGACCCTGGGCAAACTTCTGAAACTTCCTAAGTCCTAGGGTCCTCTTTTGTAAATTAGTGATATGTAGAATGACTTCGGAGAATTTGGGGGTGGGAAGGGAATAAATGGAATAACAAGTTCAATACCTATAATATAATAGGTATTCAATACATAGCTGGTAAAAGAAAAATAATTTATTAATAAATCCAAAGATGTTTCACTATACTTTCAAATTTCTCAAGTAATAGCTAGGATTTGGTGGTGTCAGGAGTAAAATTAGCTCCCACTTGTACTTTCTACTCTACTGCACACACATTACAGAATGGACAAGCCAGCAAGTGGCATCTAGTTTCTCTTTTCCACTTCCTTCTCCTTCTTCTCCTTTTGTATGATTAAAAAAAAAAAAAAAAAAAAAAAAAAAAAAAAAAAAAAAAAAAAAAAACTTCCAACATTCTTTTTGTCCCAAATCATCAAAGGAATTTTTCTTTATTTTCTATTATTTTTTCTTTCTAAACTCCATTTCCACTAGCTGCTAGGTGCTCCTATCTTGATGGGAGAGAAGCAGATTTCCAGGAGGCTCAACCCCTTTGAGCTCACCTGCCATACTCTCTTCCTGGAGCTTACAGAAGTTCTTTCACTAGATGTCATTCTCCAAGTTTTATGTCCACAGTATTCTTAATTGTGTGGCACACTGAACACAATACAAAGAACAAAATATGAAAGTCGTGCCATCACAGGTGTGAGTAAATATCATCATCTTAAAGACCTCAGATTATTCATCTCTCAAATGAGAATGCTGGAAATAGTCACTATCTTCAGCAATCTGATAAGGTGTTTGAAAAACTCCCTATCTATAGCAATTTATTATAGCTTCTTATATTTGTTACAATTTTATCTTTTTACACAAAATAAGATTTTTCTCAATGTAAAATCAAATCTGTTCATTATGAAATATTTAGAAATAGCAAATAAACTAAAACTTGTGGAACAGAGGAGCCCAGAGAAGAGGACAGGGTAGAGGCAGTTGCTTTCCAACCTGCTCCACAGTCTGAGACCAGGAAAGTGGATAAACAGCTTCTCAGTGAGATTGGTGGTAAGAGGTATTTTAATGGAATTTAATACTGGACTCTCTGAACAGCTTAGGAACTCAGAAGTTTGGACATAATAAAATTAAAGAAGAAAACCCATCAGCAGTTCCAGCAACTGCTGGAGCAGATCCACCAGTAAGGAAATTGGGGAGGGAGACTAGGAGAACCTGCATTTCAGGTGGCACTGTGTTGTCTTGACATAGAGAAATCAGAGATCAAAGACACTATCAAATAAAAACCTTCCATGATAAACAAAACTTAAAAGCATTCATGCCTAGAAAACCTGCAATACAGACATTTGTGGTGGTGCACACCTGTAATCCCAGCAGCCCTGGAGGCTGAGGCAGGAGGATCATGAGTTCAAAGCCAGCCTCAGCAACTTAACAAGGCATTTAGCAACTCAGAGAGACCCTGTCTCTAAATAAAATATTTAAAAAGGGCTGGGGAAGTTGCTCAGTGGTTAAGCACCCTGGGTTCAATCCTCTGTACCAAAAAGAAAAAAGAAAACTTGCACTACAGAACATACTCAGTAACTATTTCATGAAGAAGACATAAAAATTAAAAAAGAATATCAGAAAGGGAGCAACTATACCAGAAGAATAGTCAATCAAAGGAGAAACTAATACAAATTAAAAACCAGAAATAAATCAAAATGACAAGAAATTAAAATCGTTTCTCAATAATTGAATGCAAATGGCCTAAAGTCATCAATCAAAAGACTTAGACTGGCAGACTGGATTATAAAACAATGCCCAACAAGATGCTGTCTCTAAGACTCACCTCATAGGCAAAGATCTACAGACTGAAGATGAAAAGAGGGGAAAAACATATCACTCGCATGGACTGCATAAACAAACAGGGGTTTCCATCCTCAGGCAAAGTGGACTTCAAACCAAAATTGGTCAGAAGGGATAAAGAAGGACATTTCATACTGCTAAATGGAAACATACATCAACAAGACATAGCAATCGTACACACACATGCCCCAAATAATGGAGAATCTACATACATCAATCAAACCCTTCTCAATTTCAAGAATCAAATAGACCACAACACAATAATACTGGGTGACTTTAACACACCTCTCTCCTTACTAGATAGATCTTCCAAACAAAACTAAAGAAACTATAGAATTAAAAAACATAGTTAATAATTTCGACTTAACAGACATATATAGAATATAGAATATTTCATCCATCAATGACTGAATGTACTTTCTTTTCAGCAGCACATGAACCATTTTCTAAAATAGACCATAACTTAGGCTACAAAGCAACTCTTAGCAAACACAAAAATTTTGAGATAGTACCTTGCATTCTATCAGATCTTAATTGAACAAAATTAGAAATCAATGGTAAAATAAAAAATAGAAGCTACTATAACACCTGGAGAATAAATAATAGATTATTGAATGATGAATGGATAGCAAACATACCAGGGATGAAATAAAAATTATTTAGAGGTAAATGAGAATCATGATACAACATGTTAAAATCTCTGGGACACTATGAATGCACTATGAATGTAAAGTTCATAACACTGAGCTCACTCAATAAAAGAATACAAAGTCACTGAATAAATTAGCTAAAAGTGCATCTCAAGGCCCTTAAAAAAGACGAACAAACCAACACTAAAATCAGTAGAAGATAGGACAAAATTAAAATTGGAGCCAGGAACAATGAAATTGAAACAGAAACAAAAATGTAAAACTCCACAAACCAATAAGTTGGTTCTTTGAAAAAATAAATAAAATTGATAAACTCTAGCCAAGCTAATGAAGAAAGACAGAGAGAAAATTCAAATTATTAAAATTCATGATGAAAAAGGAAATATCACCTCAGATACTATTAAAATACAGATGATAATCAGAAACTACTTTGAAAATCTATACTCCAATAAAAGAGAAAATCATGAAGACATTGACAAAGAAGAAGTTTCAGAAAACTATAGGGTCACTAAGCCTATAGGGCAGAAACTACAATACCCTAGATCTGCATCGCTGGAGGGGAAGGTACATGAACAACATGAAAAAACAAGGGAGGGAAGTGTTCCAAACACACCAAGATTCTACACTAATAGAATCTAATGACAGCATGGTAGAAAAAACGCCAGAAAAGGAATTCAGAATATACATGATTAAAATGTTCAGAGAAGCAAATGATGAGTTAAGAGAGCAAGTGCAGTACATGATTGACCATTCCAATAAGCAGCTGAAAGAGCAACTACAGGAAACAAAAGATCAACTCAACAAAGAGATAGAGATTCTGAAAAAGAACCAAACAGAAATCCTTGAAATGAAGGAAACAATAAACCAAATTAATCACTCAATGGAAAGCATCACCAACAGACTAGATCACTTAGAAGACAGAACCTCAGACAATGAAGACAAAATATTGAATCTTGAAAATAAAGTTGCCCAAACAAAGAAGATGGTAAGAGATCATGAACGGAAACTCTAAGAACTATGGGATATCATGAAAAGACCAAATTTAAGAATTATTGGGATTGAGGAAGGCACAGAGATACAAACCAAAGGAATGAACAACCTATTCAATGAAATAATATCAGAAAATTTCCCAAACCTGAAGAATGAAATGGAAACTCAATTGCAGGAGGCTTACAGAACACCAAATGCACAAAATTACAGCAGACCCACACCAAGACACATTATAATGAAAATGCCTAATGTACAAAATAAAGATAGGATTTTAAAGGCTGTGAGAGAAAAGAAACAGATTACATATAGGGGAAACCAATACGGATATCAGCAGATTTCTCAGCCCAGACCCTAAAAGCTAGAAGGGCCTGGAACAATATATTTCAAGCTCTGAAAGAACATGACTGCCAAGCAAGAATCCTATATCCAGTAAAGCTAACCTTCAGATTTGAAGACAAAATAAAATCCTTCCATGACAAAAAAAAGTTAAAGGAATTCACACATAGAAAGCCTGCGCTACAGAACATTCTCAGCAAGATATTCCATGAAGAAGAAACGAACAACAACAACAAAGGGGGGAACTATCCTAAAAGAAAAGCCAATTAAAGGAGAAACCAAGTCACATTAAAAACCAAATCTAAGCCAAAATGACTGGGAATACAAATCAAATCTCAATAATAACCCGGAATGTTAATGGCCTAAATTCATCAATCAAAAGACATAGACTGGTAGACTGGATCAATAAGAAAGACCCAACAATATGTTGCCTTCAAGAGATTCATCTCATAGAAAAGGACATCCACAGACTAAAGGTGAAAGGATGGGGAAAAAACCTATCATGCACATGGTCTTAGTAAAAAAGCAGGGATTTCCATCCTTATATCAGATAAAGTGGACTTCAAGCTGAAGTTAGTCAGAAGGGATAAAGAAGGACATTACATACTGCTTAAGGGAACCATTAATCAAGAAGACATAATGATCATAAATATTTATGCCCCAAACAATGGCCCATCCATGTACATCAAACAAATCCTTCTCAATTACAGGAATCAAATAGACCACAACTCAATAATTCTGGGTGACTTTAACACACCACTGTCACCACTGGACAGATCTACCAAACAAAAACTAAACAGAGAAATTATAGAACTCAATAACACAATGAATAACCTAGACTTAACAGACATATATAGAATATTCCATCCATCAATGAGTGAATACACTTTCTTCTCAGCAGCACATGGCTCCTTCTCTAAAATAGACCATATATTATGCCACAAAGCAGCCCTTAGTAAATGCAAAAAAGTAGAGATATGACCTTGTATTCTTTCAGATCATAATGGAATGAAATTAGAAATCAATGACAAAAGAAAAAACAGAAACTACTCCAACACCTGGAGACGAAATAATATGCTATTGAATGACACATGGATAACAGAAAACACCAGGGAGAAGATAAAAACATTCTTAGAGGTAAATGAGAATGATGATACAACATATCAAAATCTCTGGGACACTATGAAAGCAGTACTAAGAGGAAAATTCACTGCATTGAGTGAATTCAAGAAGAGAATAAAAAGTCAACAACTCAACAACCTAACCTTACATCTCAAAGCCCTAGAAAAAGAGGAACAGATCATCACCAAAAGTAGAAGAAGACAGGAAATAATCAAAATCAGAGCTGAAATCAATGAAATTGAAACAAAAGAAACAATTCAAAAAATTGACAAAACAAAAAGTTGGTTCTTTGAAAAAGTAAACAAAATAGATAAACCCTTAGTCACACTAACAAAGAGAAGGAGAGAGAAAACTCAAGTTACTAAAATTTGTGATGAAAAAGGAAATATCACAACAGACACCACTGAAATTCAACGCATAATTAGAAGCTACTTTGAAAACCTATACTCCAATAAAATAGAAAATCTTGAAGACATCAACAAATTCCTAGAGACATGTGATCCTCCCAATCTGAACCAGGAAGACATACACAATTTAAACAGATCAATTTCAAGCAATGAAATAGAAGAAGCCATCAAAAGCCTACCAACCAAGAAAAGCCCAGGACCAGATGGAAATGCTAGCCAGAGCAATTAGACAGACCACAGAAATTAAAGGTATACAAATAGGAAAAGAAGAACTCAAGCTGTCACTATTTGCTGATGACATGATCCTATATTTAGAGGATCCAAAAAACTCCACCAGGAAACTTTTAGAACTAATTAATGAATTTAGCAAAGTAGCAGGATATAAAATAAACACACATAAATCAAATGCATTTATCTACATAAGCAATGAGTCATCTGAAAGTGAATTGAGGAAAACAACTCCGTTCAAAATAGCCTCAAATAAAATAAAATATTTGGGAGTCAATCTAACAAAAGAGGTGAAAAACCTCTACAACAAAAACTACAGAACATTAAAGAAAGAAATTGAGGAAGACCTTAGAAGATGGAAAGATCTTCCATGTTCTTGGATAGGAAGAATCAACATAATCAAAATCGCCATACTTCCAAAGATGCTGTACAAATTTAACGCATTTCCAATAAAAATTCCTATGACATTCCTCACAGAAATAGAAAAAGCAATCGTGAAATTCATATGGAAGAACAAAAGACCCAGAAGAGCCAAAACAATCCTGGGCAGGAAGAATGATGCAGGAGGTATCACAATACCAGACCTTAACCTCTACTATAGAGCAATAGTGATAAAAACAGCATGGTATTGGCACCAAGATAGACGGATAGACCAATGGTACAGAATACAAGACCCAGAGACAAACCCACTTAAGTACAGTTATCTCATATTAGACAAAGGTGCCAAAAACATACAGTGGAGGAAAGATAGCCTCTTCAACAAATGGTGCTGGCAAAACTGGAAATCCATATACAATAAAATGAAATGAAACCCCTATCTCTCATCCTGTACAAAACTCAAGTCAAAATGGATCAAGGATCTAGGAATTCGATCTGAGACTCTTCACCAAATAGAAGAAATAGTAGGCCCGAATCTTCTTCATATTGGCTTAGGACCAGACTTCCTCAACAAGACCACCAGAGCGCAAGAAATAAAAGGAAGAATCAATAAATGGGACGGGTGCAAACTAAAAAGCTTTCTCTCAGCAAAAGAAACAATCAAGAATGCGAAAAGAGAGCCTACAGAGTGGGAAAAAATCTTTTCCACACACACTTCAGACAGAGCACTGATCTCCAAAATTTATAAAGAACTTACAAAACTGTGCACCAAAAATGCAAGGAGCCCAATCAATAAATGGGCTAAGGAACTGGGCAGACACTTCACAGAAGAGGATATACAAGCTATTAACAAATATATGAAAAAGTGCTCATCATCTCTAGTAATTAGAGAAATGCAAATTAAAACTACCCTAAGATTTCATTGAACTCCAATTAGAAAGGCTATTATCAGGAATACAAGCAATAACAAGTGTTGGCGTGGATGTGGGGAAGAAGGCACACTTGTACATTGCTGGTGGAGTTGCACATTGGTGTAGCCACTCTGGAAAGCAGTATGGAGATTCCTCAAAAAACTTGGAATGGATCCACCATTTGACCCAACTATCCCACTCCTCAGTTTATACCCAAAGGTCTTAAAACCAGCAAAGAATAGGGATGCAGCCACATCTATGTTCATAGCTGCTCAATTCACAATAGCTAGATTGTGGAACCAACCTAGATGCCCTTCAATTGAAGAATGGATAAAGAAACTGTGGTATATACACACAATAGAATATTACTCAGCCATAAAAAAGAATAAAATTATGGCATTTGCTGGTAAATGGGTGGAGTTGGAGAATATCATGCTAAGTGAAGTAAGCCAAACCCAAAAAACCAAAGGCCGAATGTTTTCTCTGATCAGTGGATGCTGATACCTAATAGGGGTGGATGGGGGGATGGGGGTAGTGCCAGGGGTTATGGGGAGGATAGGAAAGAATGGAGGAAGTATGGATAGTGTGGAGGAAAATGGAACGGGAGGGGATGGGGACAGGAAAAATAGTAGACTGAGACAGACAGTACTACCCTATGTAAATGTAAGATTATATGAACTGTGTGAATAAAAAATAAATAAATTTTAAAAAGCTGGTATATTGCTTACAAAAACACATCAAAAAACAGTGCACCATGATCAAGTGGGGTTGATCTCAGGGATGTAATTTTGTTTTAACATACAGAAGTCAATAAACAATTCATCACATCAATACATTTAAAGAATCACATGATTATCTCAATAGATGCAGAAAAAGCATTTTCACAAACACAGCATCCATTCTTGTTAAAAACACTAGGAAACTAGGGATAGTAGGAACATACCTCAACATTATAAATGCTCAATATGTCAAACCCAAGACCAAAATCATTCTAAATAGAGAAAAACTGAAAGAATTCCCTCTAAAAGCTGGAATTAGACAGGGATGTCCTCTTTCACCATTTCTATTGAACATAGTCCTTGAAACTCTTGCCAGAGCACTTAGGCAAAAGAAAGAATTTAAAGGGATACAAATAGAAAAAGAAGAGCTCAAACTATCCCTATTTGCAGATGACATGATCCTATATTTAGAAAACCCCAAAACTCCACCAGGATACTTCTAGAACTCATAAATGAATTCAGCAAAGTATAAGGATATAAATATAAAACCCATAAATCAATTGCATTCCTATATGCCAATGATGAATCAGCTGAAAATTAGGAAAACTACCCCATGCACAATAGTCTCAAAAATAAAAAATAAAATATTTGGGAATCAATCAAACAGAAGAGGTGAAAGATCTCTGCAATGAAAACTACAGAACACTAAAAAAGAAATTGAAGACCTTAGGAGATGGAAAGTTCTCCCATGTTCGTGGTTAGGCAGAATTAATATTGTCAAAATGACCATACTACCAAAAGTACTATACAGATTTAATGTGATTCCTATTAAAATCCCAATGATGTTTTTCATAGAAATAGCAAATCAGTCATGAAATCATTTGGGAAAATGAAAGGACCAGAATAGCCAAACCAATCCTTAGAAAAGTGAAGCCAGAGGCATCACATTACCAGACCTTAACTTAGACTAAAGAACTATAGTAACAAAAACAGCATGGTATTGGCACCAAAACAGACATCAATACCAATGGAATAGAACAGAAGACACAGAGACAAACCCACATCAATGCAGTTATCACATACTAGACAAAAGCTCCATAAATATACATTGGAGAAAAGACAGCCTCTTCAACAAATGGTGCTGGGAAAACTGAAAATTCATATATTTAACAGAATTAAATTTAACCCCTATCACTCACCCTGCACAAAACTCAACTCAAAGTGGATCAAAGACCTAGGCACTGGACCAGAAACACTGAACCCACTAGAAGTAAATGTAGGCCTGACACTGCATTGCGTCAGCTTAAGAACCAATTTCCTTAACAAGATTCCTAAAGCACAAGAAGTAAAATCAATAATTAATAAATGGAATGGCATCAAATTAAAAAACTTCCTCACAGTAAAGGAAGCAATCAGCATGAAGGGGGAGCCTAAAGAGTGGGAGAAAATCTTTTCACCCACCTCTCAGATAAGGCATTAATTTCCAGAATATACAAAGAACTCAAAAATCCTAACACATAAAAACAAATAACCCCATCAACAAACGGGCAAAGGAACTAAACACACTCATCAAAGGAAGAAATACGAATGGTCAATAAATATATGAAAAAATGTCCAACATCTCTAGCAATTTGAGAAATGCAATTTAAAACTACACTGAGATTTTACCTTACTCTCATCAGAATGGCAATTAAGAATAAAAGTAACAACATGTGTTGGCGAGGAAATGGGGAAAAGGGTACCCTCTTAGCTGCTGGTGCAACTGCAGCCACTCTGAAAAGATGTGGAGATTCCTCAGAAAACTAGGAATGAAACCATTTGATCAAGTTGTCCCACTATTTGATATAAATCTAAAGGAATTAAAATCAGCATACTACAGTGACACAGCCACATTGATGTACATAGCAGCTCAATTCACAATAGCTAAGTTATGGAACTAATCTAGATGCCCTTCAACAGATGAGCGAATAAAGAAAATGTGGTATATATACAAAATGGAGTATTACTCAGTCACAAAGAAGAATGACTTTATTATATTTGCCAGTAAATGGATAGATTTGGAGACTATCTTGTGAAGCAAAATAAACCAGTCCCCCAAATCCAAAACTTAAATTATTTCTCTGATATGTAGAAGCTAACCCACATAAAGGGGGAGAGGGTAAAAATAGATATTCAGCATGTTAGACAAAGGGGAATAAAGGGATAGGAGGGAGGATAGGAATAGGAAATGAATACAAAATAATCTTCATATATATGTGTGTGTGTATACATACATACACACATATATAGTGAATCTTACTATCCTGTACATCCATCAGAATGAGGTCCAAACTATTCTAACATGTATTCCATGTTTATACAATTATATCTGAATGAATTCTGTCACATATTACTAAAAATAAACAACAACAATAATATAAATTATGTATAAAATAAATAACAAAAATAAACAAAATACATGCAATAGAAATAATTTGCATTTTCTTTGTGAAGAGATGAAAATTCAGAAGTTTAATTTATTTAAGGTCTTCATTTACCTGCATGGTACAACAGGGTCTCCTTACATTGTTTAAATACTTTCATGGTTTAGATATGAAGAATCTCCCAAAATCTCAAGTGTGAGACAATGCAAGAACATTCATAAATGAAAGCATTAGATTGTAAGAGTTGTAACCTAATTGGTGGACTGATCCACTAATATGGATTTACTGGGGAGAAGTGTAGGCAGGTAGGGTGTGGCTGCTGGAGCCACAGGGGACATGCCTTTGGGGTTTATATTTTGTCCCTGATGAGCAGAGCTCACTCTGTTTCATGATTGCCATATTCTGAGTTAACTTCCTGTTCGACACCTTTCTACTATGACAATCTGCCTCATCTCAGGCCTAGAACAATGGGGTCAGCCATCTCTGAACTGAGACCTCTGAAATCATGAGCCCCAAATAAACGTTTCCCCCTCTGTGTTGTTCTTGCCAGATGTTTTGGTCACAGTAGTGAAAAAGCTGACTCAAACAGGCACATCTCTTAAACAGGCTCCCAACCTAGGATTGTCTATAAAAGTCTACAGATTTCGGTGACTGTTCGCCTGCCCTTTTGAACTACATGCTATTATATTCTGAGATCCCTGCTGTGGGTCCCTCTCCCTTCTGATGATGCCGACATTCTCCCAGTATACATCATTTACAGTGCAGCTCATTTAAGTTTTTAATGACCCTGGGAAATGAGGCAGCGATAGCATATGCTCCCCTTTAATGAGAAAGTGACTGAGGTTTGGAGAGTTTAGCAGCATTTCTTGTGTCATTTACAGATATTTATGCCAGGCCAATATTCTTATACTATGGTTTTCCTGATTTTAAAAAACATAAAGTCATTTCTTATAGAATAACATAGGTAGGATAATAGACCAAAAGATAGATATTTTACAGGCTATTCTCATCTAGAAACTCAACTCAACTACGAGTGGGTTCTTGGCAAACATATTTCTTTTACTTTTAGTATCTCAAAGTATCGAAAATATGTATTAGGGATGTATTCTAAAATGCTGCTTCTGGAACAGAAGTTCACAAAGAAAACAAAGTGCAGCCTTTTTGAAAGAAAGTGCACTTAAGGTAAGGATATTAAACTGTGTCATCTCCTTCCATTCAAACTATCTTCAAGACACACACATTGAGCATGTGAAATAATTCAGACTTTCTCAAAACATCACACAAATATTTCCCCAAATTGAATGCAGCCTTGGCAAGTTCAATAACTATTTTCAGCCTTGAATGGACTTTTGAAATGTCAATTATATTTTAACTTTCAAAACGCTGGTCAATAGCAGTGAGGTGCATTTTCATTGATGATGTTGCTATTTGAAGCTTCATGGTGGAAAAAAATCAATATCCAAGCTGCCATCTCTATCTCATGAATCTATCTAATGAACTCCTAAACATTTGATTTATATATTCTATCTTCATCCTTGTTCGTTTAAATTTTTGAAATATGTATTACTCTATCTGAAAAATGCATTATATATTGCCACAAGTAACTACAGTACAAAATATAACCAATGTGTGTTTTTTAAATGCTCTTTCAAAGTATTCACCTTCCTCCCAAAAGCAAAATTAGAGAAAAACTAAAGGTGTTTGAAAATGATACAGACAGTCTTATTGGAAAATATTAGAGTTAAGTAAATTTCAATGAAAAGGACCTATGAATATGTATGTATATATTTGATTTTATTCATCTTCCAAGCACATTAAAACATGTTGGAAAATCCTTTTTGTGTCTCCTATCATTTCTACTACCCTTGTTTTTATTTTCAAATAATGTTCCTTTATTTCTTTCATTTTTATTATTCCAAACTCTTTTTATTCTCTTTTTTCTTGTCATACTTTTCCAGTGTTTTTCCTGTTTCTTACTGTATGCTGGTAATATTTTCTCACAAGTGGATTTAGTTTTCTGGAGTTTCTCTGACCTAGCAGTTCCTTTACTTAAGTCTAGACTCCTCTGCACGTCTTGGAACAGAAGGAGAAACAGCTCTCTTCACAAGCAGATTAAAGCTGAAATCATTACCTTTTGTCTTTACTATAATCTCTAACACCCCTCTGCAAAAAAACATTTCCAACCTGCCAATATCAAAATCTCTTTTTGATTGTAATGGGAACAACTAACACATGAAAAATTGGGAGTGCTGGTAAAGTCTAACCTTTTCATTTTCCCAGCCATTTAAAAATAATTATCATATGCATATAAGTAGGGTAGTACTTATTTTTATTTTTTTTATTTTTACAGACTGCATTTTGATTCATTGTACACAAATGGGGTACATCTTTTCATTTCTATGGTTTGCACAATGTAGATTCATACCATTTGTGGATAATGAAACTGTTGTGTATGTATATACACAATGGAATATTATTCAGCCATAAAGAATAATAATTTTATGGCATTTGCAGATAAATGGATGGAATTGGAGACTCTCATGCTAAGTGAAATAAACCAAGCCTAAAAAAACCAAAGGCCAAATGTTTTCCCTGATAAGTGGATGATTATATATAATGGGGGGAGGGGTCAGAGAAGAATGGAGGAACTTTAGATTATATAGAGGGAAATGAGAGGGGGTTTTGAAAAATGGTGGAATGAGTTGGTTAGTATTAAATAGATTCTTTTTGGAGTTGTTTGAGATTTGCAGAATAAATCGAAGGGAAAGTACACATTCACATATTCTTACTAACCTAACCACACATAATATTTCTCCTATTAGTAACATCTTGTATTGGTGAAATCACATTTGATAAAATTGATAATCAATCAATACATTAGTTTTTAAATTTACAACTTTAGTGTGAACTTTTTGTGTTATTGAAGCTATATGGATTTTGGCAAATGTAAAATGCCGTGTGTTCACCATTACAGCATCATACAGAATAGTTTCAATTGTCTTAAAAATTCCCTGGGAGACTGCACCCTACTTCTGGACTCTGGCCTGCCCAAGACCATGCCCCATGCAGACTCGGCACCTGCACCCCAGGCACACTCAGCACCCGTGCTGCGGCTCCCCATCTACCAACGTGTTCAGAAGTTGGTGTAGCTATCTTGGATTATCCCCAATGGGGAAGCTGCCATATCTAAGTGGGGCAACTCCCATCCTGAGATGCCTACTGGAGACTGGAAGCTCTTTGTCAGGTGATTCTCTTATATCAGGATACTGAAGACTGGGAGGTATGAATAGTATATGACAGTTATACTGTAAATTTTTTTTAATTTTTAATTTTTTACTTTTCTCACTCTATTTTCCTTTTGTTTACCTATTTCCTCAGAGTCTTTTTCTCCCTTTTTTCAGGCTAACAACCAACTTCTTTTGATTCTGCTTTCACTCTTCCTACTATCTAGTACTTCTATATACTCTTTTATTATCCCATTAACAGTTACATCCTACACTCCTCCCCATCCTCTTTGTGCACCATTAGAAACTGTAGATGTCATTGCAACTTTATTGGGTATACTGTAGATAATAATCAAACTCATCTTTTCTGTTTATTATGACAATACTGTTAACATCTTCATAGGGGTTTTTGGTTTATCGCTGCATGCTGTCTGTACTGGATGTTGCTAATATTTATTTCCCCCTTAAAGAAGAGGCTTTGGAAACCTGCAGGGTCACTATAAGCCTACAGGGAGGAAATGCACTATCTCAGGTCCTCACTGCTAGAGGGGAAGACACAGGAACAACCTGCAAAAACCAGGGAAGAAAGTGTCCCAAATAAACCAAGATGCTATTTTAAAAGAATCCAATGACAGCATGGTAGTAGAAATGTCAGAAAAGGAGTTTAGAGTGTACATAATTAAACTGATCCATGAAGCAAAGGATGAGAAAAGACTAACTGCAGGCAATGAATAAACAGTTAAAAGAGCAAATGCAGGAAGCAAAAGATCATTTCAATAAAGAGATAGAGATTCTGAAAAAAAAAAAAAAAAAGAAATCCTTGAAATGAAGGAAACAATAAACCAAATTGAAAACTAAATAGAAAGCATTACCAACAGACTAGATCACTTGGAAGACAGAATCTCAGACAATGAAGACAAAATATTTAATCTTGAAAATAAAGTGGATCAAACAGAGAAGATGGTAAGAAATCATGAATGGAACCTCCAAGAATTATGGAATATCATGGAAAGACCAAATTTAAGAATTATTGGGATTGCAGAAGGCACAGAGATACAAACCAAAGGATTGAACAACCTGTTAAATGAAATAATGTCAGAAAACTTTCCAAACCTGAAGAATGAAATGGAAAATCAAATACAAGAGGCTTACAGAACTCCAAATGCACAAAATTACAACAGATCCACAACAGGGCACATTATAATGAAAATGCCTAACGTACAAAATAAAGATAGAATTTTAAAGGCTGTAAGAGAAAAGCATCAGATTACACATAAGGGGAGACCAATACCGAAATCAGCAGATTTCTCAGACCAGACCATAAAAGCTAGAAGGGCCTGGAACAACATATTTCAAGGGCTGAAAGAACATGGATGCCAAATAAAACTCCTAATCCCAGCAAAACTAACCTTCAGATTTGATGACAAAATAAAATCCATCCATGATAAACAAAAGCTAAAAGAATTCACATATAGAAAGCCTGCACTACGGAACATTCTCAGCAAAATATTCCATGAGCTGGAAGTGAAAAACAACAATGCAGATCAGCAAAGGGCAAAACTACTCTAAAGGAAAAGCCAATCAAAGGTGAAACCAAGTCATGTTAAAAACCAAAAATAAGCCAAAATGGCAAGGAAAACAAATCATATCTCAGTAATAACTCTGAATGTTAATGCCCTAAACTCATTAATCAAAAGACATAGATTGGATTACAAAGAAAGATCTTAGAATATGCTGTCTCCAAGAGACTCATCTCATAGAAAAAACCATCCAGACTAAAGGTGAAAGGTTGAAGAAAAACATAGCACACACACAGACTTAGTAAAAAAGCAGAGGCCTCCATTCTCATATCAGAAAAGTGGTTCCAAGCCTAAGTTAATCAGAGTGAGAAAGAAGCATATTTCATACTGCTTTAAGGGAACCATAAACCAGCAAGACATAATGATCGTAAATATTGATGCCCCAAACAATGGCCCATGCATGTGCAAAAAAATCTTTTTCAATTCCAGGGAACAAATAGACCACAACACAATAACACTGGGTGACTTAAGCACACCAGTCTCACCACTGGATAGATCCTACAAACAAAAACTGAACAAAGAAACTCTAGAATTAAAAGACACAATCAATGATTTAGACTTAACAGACATATACAGAGTGTTTCATCCATCATTGAGCAAATACACTTTCTTAGCAGTTCATGGATCCTTCTCTAAAATATACCATGTGCTATGACACAAAGCAGCCCTTAGTAAATACAAAAAAATAGGAATACTACCTTGTATTCTCTCAGATCATAATGAAATGAAATTAGAAATCAATGATAAAAGAAAAAACAGAAATTACTCCAACACCTGGAGACTAAATAGTATGCTATTGAATGATGCAATGATAACAGAAGACATCAGGGAAGATATTAAAAAATTCTTAGAGTAAAAGAGAATAAGGATACAACATATCAAAATTTCTGGGACATTATGAAAGCAGTACTAAGAGGAAAGTTCATTGCATTGAGCTCACACATTAAAAGAATAAAAAGTCAACAAATAAATGACCTAACATTACATCTCAAAGCCCTAGAAAAAGAACAACAAATCAACAACAAAAGTAGTATAAGATAGGAAATAATTATTATCAGAGCTAAAATCAATGAAATTGAAGCAAAAGAAACAATTGAAAAAATTGACAAAACAAAAAGTTGGTTCTTTGAATAAGTAAACAAAATTGATAAGCCCTAGCCACACTAATGAACAGAATGAGAGTCAAAACTCAAAATACTAAGATTTGTGATGAAAAAGGAAATATCATGACAGACACCATTGAAATACATAATGTAATTGGAAGCTACTTTGAAAATCTATACTCCAACAAATTAGAAAATATGGAAGACATTGACAAATTTTTAGAGTCACATGATCCTCCCAAATTGAATCAGGAGGACATATACAATTTAAACAGATCAGTTTCAAACAATGAAATAAAAGAAGCCATCAGAAACCTACCAACCAAGAAAAGCCTGGGACCAGATGGATTCTTAGCTGAGTTCTACAAGACCTTCAAAGAAGAACTAATACCAATACTCCTCAAAGCACTCCAGGAAATAGAAAGAGATGGAACTATTCCAAAATCTTTCTATGAAGCTAGCATCACTCTGATACCAAAACCAGACAAAGATGTATCAAGGAAAGAAAACTTCAGACCAATATCCCTGATGAACATAGATGCAAAAGTCCTTAACAAAATTCTGGTAAATCACATTCAAAAACATTTTTAAAAGATAGTGCATCATGAACAAGTGGGGTTTATCCCAGGGATGCAAGATTGGTTCAACATCTGGAAATCAATAAACATAACTCATCATATCAAAAGACTTAAAGTTAAGAATCATGATTATTTCAATAGATGCTGAAAAAGCACTTGATAAAATACAACACCCTTTCATGCTCAAAACACTAGAAAAAATAGGGATAGTAGGAACATACCTCAACCTTGTAAATGCTATCTATGCTAAGCCCACAGGCAACATCATTCTTAATGGAGAAAAACTTAGAGCAATCCTTTTAAAAATTGGAACAAGACAGGGATTCCCTCTTTCTCCTTGCATTCAATATCGTCCTTGAAACTCTAGCGAGATCAATCAGGCAACCAAAGAAATTAAAGGGATATAAATAGGAAAAGAACTCAAGCTATTACTATTTGCTGATGACATAATTCTATATATAAAGGATCCAAAAAACTCAACCAGAAAACTTCTAGAACTAATAAATGAATTCAGCAAAGTCGCAGGATATGAAATCAACACACATAAATCTAATGCATTTCTAATCACAAATGATGAATCATCTGAAAGGAAAATTAGGAAAACCACTCCATTCACAATAGCCTCAAAAAAATAAAATAAAATACTTGGGAATTAATCTAACAAAAGAGGTGAAAGTCCTCTACAATGAAAACTACAGAACACTAAAGAAAGGAATTAAAGAAAACCTTAGAAGATGGAAAGATCTCCCATGTTCTTAGATAGGCAGAATTATATTGTCAACATGGCCATACTGCCAAAGGCACTACACAGATTCAATGCAATTCCAATTAAAATCCCAATGACATTCCTAATAGAAATTGAGAAAGCAATCATGAAATTCATCTAGAGGAATAAGAGACCCAGAATAGACAAAGCAATCCTGAGCAGAAAGAGTGAAGCTGGGGTATCACAGGACCTTCAACTACACTACAGAGCAATAGTAACAAAAGCAGCATGGTATTGGCACCAAAATAGACAGGTAGACCAATCGTACCGAATAGAAGACACAGAGACAAACCCACATAAATACAGTTACCTCACATGAGACAAATGTGCCAAAAACCTACAATGGAGAAAAGATAGCCTCTTCAACAAATGGTGCTGGGAATACTGGAAATCCATATGCAGTAAAATGAAATTAAATCTCTATCTCTCACCATGCACACAACTCAACTCAAAATGGATAAAAGACCTAGGAATTAGACCAGAGACCCTGCAACAAATAGAAGGAAAAGTAGGTCCCAATCTTCATCATGTTGGTCTAGGACAGGACTTTCTTAACAAGACTCCTAAAGGGCAAGAAATGAAAGCAAGGATCAATAAATGGGATGAATTCTTAGCAAAGGAAACAATCAATAGTGTGAAAAGAGAGCCTACAGAGGGGAATAAAATCTTTTTACATGCACTTCAGAGCACAAGTCTCCAAAATTTATAAAGAACTTGAAAAATTTACACACAAAATACAAAGAATCCAATCAATAAATGGGCTAAGGAACTGGGCAGACACTTCACAGAAGAAGATATACAGGCAATTAACAAATATTTGAAAGTGCTCAACATCTCTAGTAATTAGAGAAATGCAAATTAAAACCACCCTAAGATTTCATCTTACTCCAATTAGAATGACAACTATCAAGAACACAAGCAATAATCAGTGTTGGTGTGGATGTGGGGAAAAAGGCACAGTAGTACATTGCTGGGTGGAGTTGCAAATTGGTCCAGTCACTCTGAAAAGCAGTGTGGAGATTCCTCAAAAATGTTGGAATGGACCCACCTTTTGACCCAGATATCCCACTCCTTGGTTTATACCCAAAGGACTTAAAATCAGCATATTACAGTGATGCAGCCACATCAATGTTTATAGCAGCTCAATTCACAGTAGCTAGATTGTGGAACCACCTTAGATGCCTTTCAATGATGAATGGATAAAGAAACTGTGGTATATGTATACAATGGAATATTCTTCAATCACAGTGAAGAATAAAATTATGGCATTTGCAGGTAAATGGTTGGAATTGGAGAATATTATGCTAAGTGAAATAAGCCAATCCCCAAAAAACACAGGCTGAATGCTTTCCCTAACAAGTGGATAATGATACATAATGGGGGTGGGGGGTGGAAGGGTAAGAGAAGAACAGAGGAACTTTGGATACTGCAGAGGGAAAAAATGAGAGGGGGGAGGGGCGGGGGTAGGAAAGATAGTGGAATGAGACAGCCATCATTACCCTATGTACATGATGATTACACAAATGATGTGAATCTACATCTTGCACAACCATAGAAGTGAAAAATTGTACCCCATTTGTGTACAATGAATCAAAATGCAGTCTGTAAAAGTAAAAAAATATATAATGACCAATGTGCTACTTGAAAAAATAATTCAGATCATATCATCCTCTATGAAATTCTTGTATTGATTCAGTTTCATTTATAATAAATGTTTTTATGGCCCCCCAAAAATCCCTGTGCTCTGCCACTCATCCCTTCCTTTTTCTTAGTGAGCCCTGGGCAATCATTGATCTTTTTACCTCCATCAAATTTCTCTTTCCTAAATATCATAAAGTTGTAGTCATTCATGAAAAGAATTGTAGCAACTTTGGATTGGTTTCATTCACTTAACAATATATGCTTAAGTTTCCTCCATATCTTTTCAGGGCTTGATAGGCCATTTAATTTTAATAGTTGAATAACTCTCTGTGGCATGGAGGTACAGTTTATTCACTCATCTACTGAAGGGCATCTTGGTTGCTTCCAAGTTTCGGCAATTTTTAATAAAGCTGCATACATATTCACATGCAGTTTTTTGTGTGGACATGTATTTTCAATTGTGTAAAAACCAAGGACCCTGATTTCTGGATCATGTGGTAAGTACCTAGTTAGTTTTATAAGAAACTACCAAACTGTCTTTAAAGTAGTTCTATCATTTTGTATTCTCACCAGCAATGAACAAGAGTTCCTATTGCTCCACATTCTTCTCAGCATTTTGTCTTGCCAATGTTTTCAATTTTAGCCATTCTAAGAAGTAAATAATGGTATCTAATTGTTGCTTTACTTTTTTCCAATTTTAGTAGAAGAACATAGTTTAATTGAATATATTAGTATTTATGGAGAGAAAATTATTATTCAAAAGACATGTGATGAAAAAACTTGGGTGTTTGTAAACTTTCCTAGGATTTCTCAAATCATCAAACAATAGTTTCCCGACACTAAAAGTCAACGTGGTCTTGATTATGATATAATTTTAAGTCCTAGATATCTGGGGACCAAAAGCAGGAGGTTCTAAGATAACTGAATATACTGCAGATGAGTACATCATGTACGTGAAGGTGATGTGACTAATTCTCACACCATTGATCAACAAGGTGTCCTTTACTGGAGCTGAGAAAATATATCAGTTTCCTAGGTTCATATGTTCAACTTCAGAGTCACCCTCAGCTCTGGGACACATACAGTTCCACTATCGTTACTACAAGTATTAATATCATTAATTTATTTAAAAACTGCGCTCCCCCTCCAGCTTTATCAGGTATAACTGACAAATTGTCTGTACTTAAAGTGTATGACATGATAGTTTGCCATACACATACCCTGTGAGGTGATTAAATAAAGTTAATACATCCCTTACCTCACATAGTTTATTATTATTTGTTCATTCCTGTTGTTGATAAGAGCATTTAAGATGTACACTCTTGGCAATTTTCAAGCAAGCAATACATTATTCACTATAGTTCCCATGCCAAGCAACAGAGATCTAGAATAAGATCTTTTATCTTATTTGTCCCCACCTCAATTTTCAGTATTGATTTTTTTTGTACAGATATTTTAATGTTACCTGAAGCCAAATGAAAGTCTACTTGTGCTAGTCCACACATGTTTGCTTTTACTTGGGAGAATTTATAAGGAGTTTTGAGAACAAATAGATGTCTTTTGAGAACAGGACCCATGAGATTTTTTTTCAATAAATGTAGGTATAGATATGAAAAATTGATAAATGGTAGGAGAAAACAATAGACAAAATCAATTTACACAGGCATATAGTTACATTTATATTGTAGTCAATAAGACCAAAATATTGTAGTTACTGCAAAGACTAATCATCAGGTACAGCCATTCTGCAAATTCTAAGTTAATGTGGTGCATATTATGAAAGGATTTCCTGGAAGGTACATTTACCTAACAAGAAACCATGATAATTTTAAACTGGAATAGTTTTAATAATGCAAATTTTAAGAATGCACTTCAACAAAAGGAAAGCATCCAGGAAATAGAAAATTTTAGCTCAATAAATAAAAGAGGGAACCATTTAAAGTACCTTGGTCCAACTCTACAGAGATGCCCACAGAAAAGTAGAGAAAAGAAGAAGATGTCATAAAATAGAATCTGAATTAAAATATGACTCCATGACTTCAAATAGAGTGAAATTCTGTATGCTGTTGTGCTTTTATATAAAAGAAGAGCATGTTTTGAAACACTTAAGAATTACTCTAATCTTAGAAAGGGTGCTTTATAAAAGGCTTTGTGCATTACCCCAGATCTACGTAAGTATAGAACTGAATAAGTTATGAAAAGGAATTTACAAAGCAAATGAGGGCAAAGGCTGGTGGAGGCTAACAAGTCACACATTCCAAGCAGTGGAACAAATTTTACCTCTTAGGACAACCAAAGTAAAAATAGATGACCTCCATATCCTGAGAATTAATTAAATCAGACCCATCCATTCCTGCTTTGACCCTCTCTCCTCTAAGAGACACTGTAATTGGGTCTCAAATTAGTTTTCTTTGCATTCATCTGTCTATCCTTTTACTGCCATTTCCTTCACAAATCAATGCTAACCCTTCCCTGGTTATAGATGCTAACTAAAGTTTCTCCAATCCAGGAAATGTTTGTCATTGATGGCTGTTACAAATTTGATCTGCTATGTCCCCCAATGGCTTATGTGTTGAAGACTTGGTCCCTAGATGGTGTTACTATTGAGCGGTGGTAGAAACATTAGGGACCCCTATTCATTAGGGCCTATTCTGCAGACATGCAGATGGAAATGGCAGTTTCTGCTCTCAAGTATGAATCACAGTGTAAATGTACAAAGAACATATGGAAGACACACACAAGAAGGGAGGAGCACTCACTACTGCCTAGAAATGTCTACCTGAAGATGTTCTGAGGGTCAAGGATTATGACATGCAATTCTACATATTCTGGGGAAATTTTCTGAGTTAACAGCTATTTGAAATTTCCTTGGGCTTTGCTGCGTATCACTTACTTAGGAGTGGTGGCCAATCCTGCAACTGGCATAGGAAAATCAGCAGGCATGCAGCCACTAGGTACCAGAGTGGCATCATGGTATGAAGCAAAGACAGCAGGGGATTGATCTAGGTGTTTATGTGGAGAGATAAGCAGAGACATTTATACTTCTCCCTGCTCCAAAAGAGAGCCATAGATCTGACACTTGGGTGAGAGACCCTAAGCCAATTTCCTGGGTCAGATTTATGGGCTGCCCTTTAAGGATTTAGACCTCACAAGCAATATTTGTTTGTACCTCAATTTAAATTATCCACGATTAATTGCCATGCCGGTTTCAACTGTATTCTCTTCTTTCTCAGGTGTAACTGAACTCACTGGCATTTTGGCTGCCAATGTGGGGCAGGTGATCAAGAAGCATCAAGAAGTATTTCAGATAGTGGGTAATGGAGGCTGAAAGGATGGCACTGTCTCAGAGGTGAGAATGAGGGCACACAGTATGCCTGGAATAGGCCACTAGATTGCTGCACTTGTGGCAAGCTTTGGGGAAGAGCTGCCGGTGACTGAGTTGAAGGATCCGTGGGCTGTTGGAAGTCTCTGGCAGGAACAAAGGCAATTTGCAAAATTGTGGAATTTATACTTCTAGTTCAAAACCAAATGTCGAGAGGAAGAGGAGAAACATTCTGCATATGGTGACAGTTTGAGAGATCTTGTAGTATACCATCCAACAAGATGCAAGGCAGTTTAATGAGTCTAATCAGCAGTATTGAATCCACTTGGTGTAGGAGCAATTTATAGCTAGCATTATTCAACAAACCTGGACTCCACCTCATGCTCAGAGATCCATCTAGATTCTTGCTTTTGTGAAGCATGCTAAAGAAGTGAAGTAGAGAGGCATGCCCTTGGGACATACTGGAGCTTAGGGAACTACACAAACAAGTAGAGCTGAGGCAAGTTGTCAGAAGGAACAAGAGGAACTGGGAAGTGGTAAGTTGCCTTGGCCTCCTAATATCAAGGTCAGCCTCAGCATTGGTGAGAGGTCTAGAGAGGTGGATAGGACAACTTTCAATTAGTGAGAATAACTTCTAAATACTTACAAAGATAAATTTGTTATATTTCTGTGGTATTGTCAGATAAACTTTAAAACCTTTTTTTTTCAAGTCTGCAAGAATACTAGCATGATTAAATGAAACCATTATATGAATTTCGGAAGTACTAACTTCTCAATAGTAATATATTGAATCTCTCTCTCTGCATCTTCCAATTAAAGTCTGTAACTTTCCTCTCATAGGTAATGCAAGTTTTTCTTTTCCTGGGTATTTTATGTATTTTGTGCTATTGTGAATGAAGAACACTTTTCTTTTATATTCTAATTGTGGACATAGGGGAAATTTGGTGATTACTTCATTGTATAAGACAACTTAGTGATTCATTCTAAGAGAAATTAAATTTTATGCTTTTTAAAGACATAGTTGTGCAATTATCTAACTTATCATATAGTGAGAATTTTTGCATAGTGAATTTTCATTTTTAGTTTCATTTTTATTTTTCTGCTTGTTGCTAGTGCTTGCTACTGTAATTTATAGCCAGAAACACAAAATCTTTCATAAAATTGGTAATCAGATTTACAGATTATATGGGATGGAAGCTGAAATCCTAGTTGTATTTAATTTCAGACTTTTTTTATCCTAGAATTTTGTTTCTTTTTCTTAAAAATACATTTTGGTGTTGTGGGCACTCAGGATTTCTGCCTGAGAACAAATAGCACAATGATTGTGCTTTTTAGTGTATTGAGGTAAATTTTTATCTCTTATGATCAATAACATTTCATCCAAATGAGTCACTGGAACTTTTATGAAGAGTTTTATAAGGATGATAAATGTCATGGTTAAGCCTGCAACGTATAAAGTGAAAACTGGGGGTATTTCCAAAAGGGCTGTCAGCTGCATATATTGAAGATGGGGAGCTGAGTTTTTTTTAAGATCATACCAAAGACGGGTTAGAGACGGGTTGGTCTTGCTCATTATTAACAGTCAGGTCAGGAAGCCATTTGGCAAGCTTGTAGGAAGAGACTTTTCCAGGTTTAGCACTATTGTATATTCTGAGGAAATAATAGACACCTCTCCCCATGTTAACTCTGTAATGATTCCTTCCTTCCTTTTCAGGTTGTTTCCTTTTCCCATCCTTCTGCTCCATCCTTGACCCTCATCTTCTCACTCAGCATTCTTATTCCCCTCATTTTCAGCAAACATCATTACATAGATGACTTTGCAATTGTTCAGCTCTAGTCCTGAGAGCTTTACAGCCAGTGCTCAAAGTCTGGATAGCAAACCTAATGAACACCTCCACTAGCAGGTCCTTCAAGGAAACCTCAGTATGTATTCATTATCCTGATTCTTAGACTTTCCGCCTCAAGTTCACTTGATTTCCCATGCTCTAAAACCAAGTGTCATCCCTCATTCCTTTATCCCCTTACTTCTCATGAAGAAAGATACTTGTCAATCCTTGCTGACCTAATATACTTAATGTCTTTTTATTTTTACCCTTCCATTCTAATACCATTGGTACTACCTTACTTGGGACTCATAAGTTAGGTTACCTAGGTTGCAAACGTAAAATATTAAAGTTCTCTCTGCGTGTAGTCTCCTATCTCCAAATAATTTCTCTGCAGTCCCTTAATTTCATCTTGAGTCAATATGGTTATGTAATTTTTCCACTAGGATTGCCTGATGCACCCTGTTGACTTACTAGAGGAATATAAGGCCCTATCACTATCTTCCTTTTGTCCTTTATAGCCATGTCCACTTTAGGCAGAACACATGGAAGCATTCTATTATCTCAGTGTCCTACACTCCCTCAGGTTTCCTGCTTTTCCATAGTTTGATCTCTTACCCCCAAACACTTTCGCTACCCTTCTGACCTAACTACTCTTTTAAAATTCAATTTAGTTTTCAACTCTTCTGAGGACTAGTGCTTAACTTGTGATGGCTTCAGAAATATTTCCATCAATTCTTTGATACTTTCTTCAAGAGATAAAGCTATCCCACTCCACCTCAGTGCCAGCTGAACTTAGGCACTTGCTTGTCATAAATGTAACATGGGGGAAATGATGGCATATATCTTACATAAGTAGTTAATAAAAACCGTAGCTTTCTTCTTGTTTACAAGTCCCTCCTTCTCAAATAACTAACCCCCCACCCCCCACCCCCACCTAAGGAAATAGCTGCTATGCCAGAAGGGACCTTGGGAAGACTGTGTAATATGTCAGTGTAGACAGGACTTTAACTCTCAACAAACCTGCCTTCCATTAAGAATATAGGTGTTCTATATAGGTGTAATATATTATTACACACACAATCAAAGCAAACAGTAGAGAACAGTCTCCAATGGACTCAAACCTTAGACAGTTAGAAGAAATTTAAAAAATTAGAAAAATTTTAAAAATATTTGGCAACAGATTTCGGGGGGAGAAATACACCTTAGATAGTGTAAACTCCACTCTATAGGAGAGAAGAGAGATGTGTGAAAGCTAAAGAAATCCAAGAAAACTTCCTAGAGGTGACAGTGGAGCTGACTCAGAACTAGGGTAAGACAAGTAAAGAAGAGGTCTAAAACATTTCATTGTGTTACTCATGTAACTACTGATGTTGAAATTTCATGTTCCATCATGCTTTTCTGTTTAATAAGTGAACATGTAAGAAAAAGAAAAGATTAAGTCAAACAAGGTTGAATAAATTAAGCAGAAACAAGATACAGAGGACTTTGAATGCAAGGGGAACATTTCAAACAACTATGGTTAGTTGGGGCTGGGGATGTAGATCAGTTGGCCGAGTGCCTGCCTCCCAAGCATAAAGCCCTAGGTTCAATCCCCAGCACTGGAAAAAAAAAAAGAGAGAGAGAGAGAGAGAGAGAGAGAGAGAGAGAGAGAGAGAATAGTTAGTTACCTTTATGTGTCAACTTAACAGAACCATGAGGCACCCAGATACTTATTCATACATTACTCTGGGTGTTTCTGGGAGGGTCTTTTTGGATAAGATTAGCATTCAAATTGGTACACAAAGCAGCAGGTCACCTCCCTTCAATTGGTTGAGGGTCCAAATAGAACAAAAAGACCAGTCCTCACCATACCCAGTGTACAGGATTCTTCCAGCCTGTCTTCCAGCTGAGACATCAGATTTTTCCTGTATTTGAGGAAACATGGGATCTTATCCTGCAGGTCTTTTGTACTAGACCTACGCCATCAGCTCTGCTGATTCTGAGTCCTTCAGATTCACACAGGAACTAAATCATCTCTCCTGGGTCTCTGGTTTGCCTACTTAGCCTATAGTTCTTGGGATTTGCCAGCTTCCATGACTGTGTGAGTCAATTCCTCATAATTCCTCTATCTCTGTTTCCAATTGGTGTTATTTCTCTAGAGAACCCTGCTCATACTTATCCTCCCATTACATTTTTCTTTCTAAAGGTGAAGAATAGAAGGTCTTTATTCATATGTGAATTTTCAGGCTACAGTTTAGCACACCAGAGAAAAAGAGAAAAATTAGAGAAAACACTCACATAAAATGATAAAGAATGTACTCAGATAAAATATCTTCAATAAATATTTTTCATAATACTTAATGACATTATTTTAGATTTCCTAAAATGTCTTAAAATACATTCTTATTTTAAAATTTTTGGCAAATATTGAATTGACCAGTTTTATTCTGAATCTCATACAGAAGCTGTAGAGTTAATGTTTCTAGTTATCTTTGTGACCATGTTCTCTCCAACATAAAACATAAAAACCTAATCTTATTTCGGTTACAGATAAAACTTCTAAAAAATATCTAAATGGCAATGTGCCTCTCTTGCATCATAACTAGTATAGGTGGCCCATTACTGCTTTAATCAAAATTAGTTGTGCACTACGGATTCACCACCTGAGGTAATTATAGAATTTAAGGAATAATCTCACAAGTCTGCTTTTTGACTTCCTTTTTTAAAAATTCTACAAACTCTTATAAAGCCCTCAACTTCCTCCCCAGTTCATTCCTTCTAGGAGGTCCCAGCAGGTGCTGGCTTTGACTAACAGTCTCTAAACATATTCTTTTTAAACCATCCCCCACTTTTGAAGTTACACTTCATTTTAGTGCTGGTTTTTATAGTGGTTGCATAGCAACAGTGTTGGCAAAAACATTATCATTTTTCCCTACACACAAACTGGATTTTTTTAGTTCTAATCCAAAATTCCTCCTTTGCTTTAATGTGGAAACATTTTCATTAATTCACTGGGTGAATGGAGCAGGGTAGCAGGCTTCCTCTTCAGAAATACAGGCAACAAGCCTAATTATGTAAGAAGTAAATCAGAGACAAAACTCTACAAAAATTTGGGGTCTGTAAGTACAATTTAAACAATGCAACACTATTACTTGAATAGTATGGGAGAAGTGACTATTTTCTGAACCCTTTGATGGAATTCCATGTCTGATGAGAAGAATGGTGATGGGGTAAGTCCATCAGCTTCCCATCACTGTAACAAATACCTGAGAGAATCAGCTTAGAAGAGAAAAGGTTTATTTTGGCTCACAGTTTTGAAGGTTTCAGTCCATGATTAGTTGACCCCTTTGCTTTTGGACTTGTCATGAGGCAGCACATCATGGTGTCAGCACATGGCAAAACTCCCCACCTCATGGCCAGGACATGAAAGAGAGGAAGAGAAAGGGGCTGGGGTCCTCATTTCCTCTTCAAGAACACTCCCCCAAAGACCAGAAGACCTCCCACTACCTCTAACACTTCCCAATAGAGCCACCAGCTGGGGACCAAGATGTAATACAGAATTTGGTGGACACTTATCTAGCCATAGCAAGAGGCATGTGACTGGGAACTGTTATGTTCCTAAGAAACTTCATTCCTTTATTTTCAGATTTTTTTAAAATTAAGATATACTTAAGCCTTGAGTTTGTGCCTCCAATATAAAATATGATATGAGCTTTTTTTATTGGTAGAAAGTTTTGGATGAGAAACAAACATGTAAAACTTTACTAAGCTATGCAAGAAAAAAAGAGATGCATCAGACTTTGATCCTCAAGAAGTCTAAGTCTAAAAGGTCTTTTTTGTTTGTATGAACATAAACCCTTTTCCTCCAAGATCATACTTGGAGGCTTTCCATTAGCCAGATTTTCCTTCTTCATTATTTAATCTCTCCCTAATTTTTCCCTCTCCTATTGTTCTCTCCACTGAGTTCCAAGCTATAATTGGTTACAACTAAACCACTAAACAGAAAAGATAGTTTATACTGCCCCTGGTTTTTGATATTTTCTCTTCCATAGCAACCTACACATGCTAATGTTTTACATACAATATCACTTTTAATCAAACCCTCAATTGTACAAGTAGAATATTCAACAAACTTTCAGTTCTTAGAATTTAAGAATAGCTGGCAAATAGCAGAGACTTAATGGAACAATATTTAGGGCTCTTTCTCCTAGCACATATTGTCTTTTGTAAAAGGGATAATATCTGTATGATTCAGATCTTAAAATTAATTTTTTAAAAATTTTCCCATATTTTTTATTATTTGTGATAGTTGTACCTAATAGTGGAATTTGTTGTTACATATTCATACATGTACACAATATAACTGAGTCAATATTACTCCCCAGTATTCCCCCTTTCCTTCCTTCCTCCTCGTCCCTTTACTGATTTTTCAATTTTCATAAGATCCACCCCCAACAACTTTCTTTTCCTGTTTCCTCTCTAGCTTCTATACATGAAAGAAAGCATGTGACCCCTGACCTTCTGAGTTTGAATTACTTTGCTTTACATAATATTCTTTAGTTCCATCCATTTTTCTCCCCCAATTTCTTCTATCACCCATTCATCATTCAAATATATGTTGTTTAATCTCCATATGTTTACATAGTTTCTGTAGGAATTTTTGTAGTTGATTTATGATTTCATTCCATTATGATTTGATAAGACGCAAGTAATTACATTTTTTATATTTGCTATGTATTACTTTTTCGCCTAAAATATAGTCTATTTTGGAGAAGGTTCCATGAACAGCTATTGTTAGTTGAAATATTCTATAGATGTCTGTAAAGTCCACTTAATTTATTTTAGTTTTCATGTCCAAAGAGTTTCTACTGAGATTATGTCTGTATGATCTATCTATTAGTAAGAAAGCTGTATTGAAATCACCCTGTATTATTGTACTGGGGTCTATCTGAGACTTCAACTAAAGTAGTGTCTGTTTTATGTAATAAAACATTTGAGGCATAAATATTTACTATTATATATCTCCATGTTGTATTTTTTTTTCTTTTCCCTGTATGAAGTGACCTTCTTTGTCTCTTCTGATTAATTTTAGCTAGAAGTCTGCTTTCTTAGATATGAGAATGGCTACTCCTTCATCTTTTCAGGCTCCATTTGTATGGTATAGCAACTCCATCCTTTCACTTTCAGCCTGTGACTGTCTTTGCCAGTAAGGTACATCTCTTGGAAACAACATACGGTTGGGTTTGTTTTTCAATCCATTTTGAGAGCTTATATCTTTTAATTGGAGAGTTGATACCACTTACATTCAATGTTAAAGAGAGAAGTTTATTAATTTCTATTATTTTTATTTATTTCTACTGTTTAATTTGGTTTGCTTTTCCATTTGCTTAGCTGCTCTTCAGTTGAGATTTGTTAATTTGTGAGTGAGTTCTGGGATTTGTTTTTTATTTCCTTTGGGTGGAGTATTTCTTTAAGTATTTTCTGTAGTGCCAGATTAGTAGTTAGGAAGGAATTCTTTTCATTTCTCCTTATCTTGGAAGGTTTTATTTCTTATTCAATTCTAAATGGTAGTATTGCTGTATATAGCAATCTTGACTGACAGTTACTTTATTTCAGGACTTGGAACACAACATTCTAATTGCTCCTGACTTTGAGAGTTTGTGCTACAAACTCAAAAGTAATTCTGATTGACTTATCTCTAAATATGATGTAATGTTTTTTTTTGAGGTTTTTAAAATTCTATCCTTGTTCTCTCTTAGGCAATTTAATTTTAATGTTCCATGGAGTGGTTCTTTTTTGATCTTCTCTATGTGGGGTTCTGAAGCCTCCTGTATCTGGATGTCTATCTCATTCTCAGGTTTTGAAAATTTTTTGTTATCATTTCCCTGAAGAGGTTATCCAATCCATTAGTTTGCATCTCACACCCTCCTCAATTCTAATGATTCTTAAATTTGTTCTCTTAATGTTGTACCTGAATTCTTATATATTCTGATTATGTTTATTCTCCTTATTTTCTTTAAAATTGTCTGAATATACAAGGCCAGACACTTTGTCTTCCAGCTATGAGATTATGTCTTCATCATAGACTGTTCTAAATAAAGACTTTCAACTTACCTTTTATTTATTTATTTTTTAGCAGTAGGAATTTTTTATTTTTTAATTTGTTCCTATTAGTTATACATGACAGTAGAATACATTCTGATACAATGTACACAAATGGAGCATAACTTCTCATTCCTCTGGCTGTACATAGTACAGAGTGACACTGATAGTATAATCATACATACATACAAGGTAATAAATCTGACTTGTTCTACCATCCTTTCCATTCCCACTGACCCAACCTCCATTTACTCCCCTCTGCACAATCCTTCTTCCTTACCCTGCCTCATTATGGATCAGCATTTGCTTGTCAGACAAAACATTCAGACTTTGGTTTTGGGGAATTGGCTTATTTCAGTTTGCATAACATTCTCTAACACCATCCATTTACCTGCAAATGCCATAATTTCATTCTTCTTTAAGGCTGAGTAACATTCCATTGGATATATGTACCACATTTTCTTTATCCATTCATCTGTTGAAGGGCATGTATGTTGGTTCCATGGTTTAGTTATTGTGAATTGATATGCTATGAACATTGATGTGACTGCGTCACTGTAGTATGCTGATTTTAAGTCCTTTGGGTATAAACAGAGGAGCAGGATAACTGGGTCAAATGGTGGTTCCATTGCAAGTTTTCTGAAGAATCTCCATACTGCTTTCCAGAGTGGTTGTACCCATTTGCAGTCTGAAAGACAATGCATGAGCACGCATTTTCCCTCACATACTCATCAACACATTATTGCTCATATTCTTGATAATTGCCATTCTGAAAGGAGTGAGATGAAATCTTAGAGGAGTTTTGATTTGCGTTTCTCTAATTGCCAGAGATGATGAACATTTTTTCATATATTTGTTGATCAATTGTATTTCTTCTTTCTGTGAAGTGTCTTTTCAGTTCCTTAGCCCATTGAATTATTGGCTATTGATTATTGAATTATTTGGTTTTTTGGAGGTTAAGTTTTTCAGGTTCTTATATATCCTGGTGATTAGTGTTCTATCTGAGGTGTGTGTGAAGATTTTCTCCCATTCTGTAGGCTCTCTCTTCATGTTATTGATTGTTTCCTTTGCTGAGAAAAAGCTTTTTAGTTTGAATACATCTCATTTATTGATTCTTAATTTCACTTCTTGCACTTTAGGAGTCTTGATAAGGAAGTAAGGACCTAAGTCAACATAGTGGAGATTTTTCTTCTATTTGGTGCAGGGTCTCTGTTCTAGTGCCTAAGTCTTGGATCCACTTTGAGTTGAGTTTCATGCAGGGTAAGAGATAGAGATTTAATTTCATGCTGTTACATATGAATTTTCAGTTTTCACAGCACCATTTGTTGAATAGGCTATCTTTTCTCCATTGCATGTTCTTGATGCCTTTGTCTAGTATGAGATAACCATATTTATGTAGGTTTGTCACTGTTTCTTCTGTTCTGTACCATTGGTCTACCTGTCTATTAACACCATGCTGTTTTTGTTACTATGTCTCTGTAATATACTTTAAGGTCAGGTTTTGGGATGCCTTCTGCTTCACTTTTCTTTGCTTTTTCTATTCTGGGTCCTTTTTTTTCCCAAATGATTTTCATGATTGCTTTTTCTAGTTCTATGAAGAATGTCATTGGGATTTTAATAGGAATTGCATTAAATCTGTATAATATTTTTATTATTATGACCATTTTGACAATATTCATTCTGCCTATCCAAGAACATGGGAGATTCTTCCATCTTCTAAAGTCTTCTTCAATTTCTTTCTTTAGTGTTCTGTAATTTGCATTGTAGAGATCTTTCACCTCTTTTAGTAGATTGATTCCAAAGTATTTTATTTTTTGAGGGTATTTTGAATGGGGTAGTTTTCCTATTTTCTCTTGCAGTGGATTTGTTGCTTATGTATAAAATGCATTTGATTTATGGGTATTGATTTTATATGCTGCTACCTTGATGAATTCATTTATTCTAGAAGTTTTCTGGTGGAATATTTTTGGATCTTCTAAATATAGAATCATGTTGTCAGCAAATAGAGATAGTTTGAGTTCTTCATATCTATTTGTATCTCTTTAATTTCTTTCACATCTTTGATTGCTCTAGTTAGAGTGTAAGGACTATGTTGAACAGCTATGGTGAAAGAGGGTTTCCCTGTCTTATTACAGTTTTTAGATGAAATGCTTTCAGTTTTTCTCCATTTAAGTTGTTATTGGCTTTGGGCTTAGCATAGATAGCTTTTACAATGTTGAGGTATGTTTCCATTATCCCTAGTTTTTCTAGTGTTTTGAACATGAAGAGGTGCTGTATTTTGTCAGATGCTTTTTCTGCACCTATTGAGTTAATCATATGATTCTTGACTTAAATCTATTGATATGATATATTACACTTATTGATTACTGCATGTTGAACCAATTTTGCATCACAGAGATCAACCTCACCTGATTGTGGTGCACTCTTTTTAATGTTTTTGTATGAGATTTGCTAGAATTATATTGAGAAGTTTTGTCTCTGTGTTCATCAGTGATATTGGTCTGAAGTTTTCTTTCCCTGACATGTCTTTGACTGATTTTGGTATCAGGGTGATACTAGCCTCATAGAATGAGTTTGGAAGGATTCTTCCTTTTCTATTTCATGTAATCATTTGAAGAGTATTGGAGTTAATTCTTCTTTGAAGTTTCTCTAGAACCCTTGTAGAACTGAGAATCCATCTGGTCCTGGACTTTTCTTTGTTGGTAGGTTTTTGATGGCATCTTGTATTGCATTGTTTAAAATTTATCAATTTAAATTGTGTATGTCCTCCTGATTCAGTTTGGGTACATCTTATGTCTCTAGAAATTTGTTGATATCTTCAAGATTTTCTATTTTATTGGAGTATAAATTTTCAAAATCGTTTCTAATCATCTTCTGTATTTCAGTATTGTCCATCTTGGTATTTCCTTTTTCATCATGAATTTTAGTAATTTGAGTTTTCTCCCTCTTTCTCTTCATTAGTGTAGATAAGGGTTTATCAATTTTATGTATTTTTTCAAAGAACCAACTTTTTGTTTTGTCAATTATTTCAACTATTTCTGTTGTATTTGCTAAGAGTTGCTTTTTGGCATAGCATGTGGTCTATTTTAGAGAAGGATACATGTACTGCTAGGAAGGAAATGTATTTCCTCAATGATGAGGGAAATACTCCACATACATCCGTTAAGTCTAAATCACTGATTATATTATTTATTTCTATAGTTTCTTTGTTTAGTTATTGTTTGGAAGACCTATCCAGTGGTGAGAGAGGTGTGTTAAAGTCACCCAGTATTATTGTATTGTGGTCTATTTGATTCTTGAAATTGAGAAAGGTTTGACTGATGTGCATAGATCCTCCATTATTTGGGACATATATGTTCATGATTGCTATGTCTTGTTGATGTGTGATTCCCTTAAAAGCAGTATGAAGAGTCCTTCTTTATCCATTCTTACTAACTTAGTTTGAAGTCCACTTTATCTGATATGAGGATGGAAACCCCTGCTTGTTTATGCAGTCCATGTGAGTGAAAGCTTTTTCCCAACATTTCACCTTCAGTCCATGGATGTCTTTTTCCATAAGGTGCATCTCTTGGATACAGAATATTGTTGGGTCTTTTTTTTAAATCCAATCTGCTAGTCTATGCATTTTGATTGATGATTTTAGGCATTAACATTCAGGGTTATTATTTAGATATTATTTGTCTTCCCTATCTTTTTGTTTGTTTTTTTTTGTTTTTGTTTTTGTTTTGGTTTTTAACTTGACTTCCTTCTCCTTTGATTGACCTTTCCTTTAGTGCCTTTGCTGGTTTTCTTTTTTCTTTTTTCATTTCCTCCTTGTTGAAAATTTTGCTGAGAATGCTCTGTAGTGCCGGTTTTCAAGATGTGAGTTCTTTTAACCTTTGTTTATCATGTAAGTTTTTTATGTCATATTCAAATCTGAAGCTTAGTTTTGGTAGATATAAAATTCTCAGTTGGCATCTATTTTCTTCCAGAACTTGAGATATGTTATTCCAGGTCCTCCTAGCTTTGAGGATCTGGATTGAGAAATCAGCTGAGATCCAGAATTGATTTCCTCCTATACATAATCTGGTATTTTTCTCTCATTGCCTTTAAAATTCTGTCCTTATTCTGTATGTTATTCATTCTCATTATAATGTGCCTTGGTGTGGGTCTGCTATAATTTTGTTCATTTGGGGTCCCATAAAGCTCTTGTAGTTGATTTTACATTTTATTCTTTAGCTTTGGGAAATTTTCTGATATTATATCATTGAAAAGATTGTGCATTCCTTTGGTTTGTATCTTCACATCTTCATCTATTCTGATAAATCTAAAATTGGTCTTTTCATGTTATCCCATATTTCTTGAAAGTTCTGTTCATGGTTTATTACCATCTTCTCTGTAGGGTTGACTGTATTCTCACGGGTATATATCTTGTTTTCATTGCCTGAGGTTCTGTTTTCCAAGTAGCCTAGTTTGTTGGTGATGCTTTCCATTGAATTTTTAATTTGGTTTATTGTTTCCTTCATTTCAAGGATTTCTGCTTTATTCCTTTTTATAATCTCTGCCTCTTTATTGAAATGGACTTTCACTTGCTGCATTTTCTCTGATACCATCCTTTATTTTGAAGATCACTCTAACTTTGTACCTTCTAAACTCCTTCTCTGACATTTCTTCTGTGTTGTCTATGGATTCTATTGTTGAAACATCTTGGTTTGTTTGAGGCACTTCGTTCCCTTGTTTTTTTCTTGTTGTTTGTGTGTCCTCCCCTCTAGCAATATGGATCTGAGGCAGCACAGTTTCTACCCTGTAGTCTTACCATGCCCCTGAAGGTTTCCTTTACCTCACCTTTAAGGGTAGACCAACATTCACAGCACCCAATGCAAACAGTATACAACCATAAACCAAATAGCTCCTATTAAGGAATCTACAGTTTTGTCACAATAAACAGAAATGTGTTCAATTATTGTCTAAAATATTAAATAGTAAGTCTGCCAAAACAGTTTACCATTTCAATTAATGAACAATGAGAGAACAGAAGTAGTGTAAGATGTGATGTTTATGAGGGAGGAGAGAAGATAGACATAAAAATTTATAGTAAGAGTGAGGGAGGAATTAATAGAGGTTCACTGTTAGTATGAGAGAAATGAGAAAGAGAATCTGGGGAGACAGATAGGTGAGAGAAAAAATATATACCTTTTATTTTAAAAAGTAAAAATATAAGGTTACACAACAAAACTGTAATATACTATTCAGATACCCCATTCCTCAATAAATTGATGCCTGAAAAATATTTGGATTCAAAGATGGCAGAGGTGTATGAGAGAGAGAGGGAAAAAAATAAAAGGAAATTCTCAATGGAAAATTGAATAATTGCTTCCATCAGCTTTCAAAAATTTTCTCAGCTTCCCTTCTTTGCCAATGCATGTGGATTGTCTGAAGTTTGATGTTAACTCCAGTCCAGTGGGTGCCAGACCAGTTGGGTGGGTGAGCTGATAGCAAGATGCCCTCACACCCTCTCCCAGTCTTCCCACCCATTGTAGCTGGCCTCTTCCATCATTCACACTTCAGGACTCACTGAGGTGGAGAGAGTGCAGTATTTCTCAGTTTCTCCAACCTGTGCTCTCCCCAGGGAACTGCCCCTAGTCTCTGGCTTTCCATAGGCTTGCCAGAGCCAGTCTGGCCCACAGAAATCCAGTGGCAATCTGATGGACCTGGGCTTCAGCTTCCCCAGGCTCTGCCTTGCTGCAGTCCTGAGGTCTCAATGTCTTTTCATCTTGCAGAGAAACCACGAGGGATGCACTCACATAAAAAGGTGACCCTGCAAAGAGGCAGCCAAATGGCAGTCACCAGCACACCCACAAAAGTGTACCCACTCAGGTACCCCACCAACATATCTCCAGGCCCTGACTGGTGTCCCCAGATTGGGATGGTCACACCTCAAGATGGTGGTCGTGGCAGCAGCAAATGCACAGACCCTGGCTGATTTCCCAAGATGGTGGCCGTGTATAACCAAACCTGCAGGTCCTGTGACAGTGGACTTCCAAGGATCAGTGTGCAGCAGGCAGTGGGTGATCTGCTGGCAATCTACAGCCAAACAACAGACGATTGGCAGGTGAACATTGAGCGGTAGATGATAGGTAGGTAAAAGGTTGGAAATAGACTGGCAAGAAGTGGACAAATGAGCAAATGGCAAATGATAGGTGGAGGTCAGTGAGCTATCTGTGCTCAAAAGGCAGGCAATATGCTGGCCGATGATGGACCATCATGGTGGATGAACTGGGGATAAACAGCAGAGTATTTGTGGGCAGCAAAGGCAGCCTCAAAGAACAATAGTTCCTTTGCTTGAATTCCAAGTTACAGAGCAACAGGGAATGCAGCTTCCCTCTAGGTCACCATCTTGGATCTCCTCAACTGACATTTTATTTGATTTATTGTGTCTTTCATTTCCAAGATTTTTGTTTAGTTCTTTTTCAAAATTTCTATCTCCTTATCGAATTTCTCATTCATATCCTGTACTGACTTCCTTAATTCATTCAGTGATTTTTCTGTGTTCTCTTGGAATTCAGTGATCATTTTATGATCATTCTTTTGAATTCTTTACCTGACATTTCATCCACTTCAGTATTTTTGGAGTTGTTTACTGGTGATGTATAAACCTTGATTTTTTTTATATATTTCTTGTACTCCTGTGTTGGGATTTATGAACCAGTTGGGATGGATTTCTCTTCCCCTCTTTCATGTGGGCCTTTTTAGAATACAGGCTTCTCTTGCCAAAGTGTTTTGGAATGCTCTCTGTTGAGATTTCTCATAGGTGTGGTATCTACAGACTTTGTGTTCATTCTGTTTTTACTGTAGGAATGGGTGTCAGAGAGACCTGAGTGTCCACCCTAGTTTCTCCTATTTGAGACCTGTTTCTTATTTGGGTTTTTGTCTCTTCTTCTTCTTCCTCTCCTCCCTCCTCCTCCTCCTCTTTTTCTTCTTCTCTTCCACTTCCTCTTCTTCTTCTTCTTTTTTTTTTTTGATTACAGTATAGCTAAAGTTTGAGTGTCATTAGTTTGTGTGTGGAGTAAGACGTGCTGCCTTCTGACTGAGTTTAGTTCAGCAACAGCCTACCCTGTGAACTTGTATTGTCCCTGAAGAGTCCCAGCACATCACAGAAACATGGGAAGCAAATGCTAGCAACAACCAGTGCAGAGAATATGCAGCATTAGAATAAATATACAGTGCCTACTGTGACATTTGCAACACTAATTACCACAAAAGCAGGAAGAGTGGGGTCAGCAAAAATAATAAGTAGCCATCAACTAGATCTGGCATTAACGTAAACAACAGTCAACTACATCATCCAGTAATAATTGCAACTACACAAATGGTGGGAGCAGAAGTTAAATACACCAAATTGTTCTAAAAGATGGTAAAAACACAGTTCATAAAGGGAAAAGAAAATGTGATAGGAAGGTAGATTCAAATTTAGAATATTCAAAATACGAATAGAGAGAATATAAAAGAGACCTCGTAAATGACAGCATAAAGAGGGAGTAGAAAAAATAGGAAAAACAACATAAAGGGAGAGAAAAAGAACCAGAGAATCTGCTCCTGGTGGGAGAAGAAAAGAAAAAAAAAGAGAGAAAGAAAATAAAATGAAACACAAATAAGCTAAAAACTTTAATCCTTAAAAGATAAGGCAAGGCAAAGTAACTACATTTTCAAAAAATGGTAAAAATAAGGAAAAAATAAAAACAAATGTGTGTATATTTCCATGAACCAATGAGCACAGCAAGAATATACACACACCAAAAAAAGAAAGAAAGAAAGAAAGAAAAAGAAAAAAGAGAAAAAGAAAGAAAGGAAAGACAACATTCTGAATAAAAAATTAATTTTCTCCACTATGGTGGTTATAACTGTTGACAAGAACAATGGCTGCTGCCTATGCTTAAATATCCTTTCCCTTTTTTCTCGGGCTATGTGTGGAGGCGGGGAGAGATGGAGAGAGAGAGGTGTGTGTGTGTGAAGGAAGGTGAGTTTTTACACCTTCCTTCCATTCTGTGTTGCTCACCGAGCTGCCAGTTGAAGTGCTCAAAATTTGCTGAAGCCAGTGGAAAAAGCTCTCATCTTCCCTTCTCACCGCATCAGTTAGTATGGAATGGAAGGTACTGTCAGTGGCAGTTTTGTCTGCATAGAAGAGATGGATGCTCTCCTAGGGTGGGGCTGCTGCAGAATACTGAGAGCAGTTCCTCTGTCTGGGGCCTAGGATCTCATCAGGCTTTAAAAGGGGCTTTACTGGGTGGCATCTACCCTGGAGAGACTAAATCAACAGACCTCTAGGGCCCAGCAGTTGCTGATCTCTGTTGGGAGTCTGAATCTCAGGAGCCTCCCAGGAATTCTCCTCATGGGGCTGAGGAGGCAGCCTTCCACAGGCTTTGCTGCCAATGAACACAGTCTTCACAGACTCAGTCCCTGAGCATACTCATACCCACCTGTTCAGTTTCCCACCCTCTTCATCCTGTTATGTAAGTTGCCAGACTCAAAGGGAAAGCCAGCTGGACACCCCATCATTTTTCCGACTTGAGTCCCCCAGGGCACAGTCTTCTTTGTTCCTGTTTCATTCATGTTCTGCTCGGTACACCCTAGGCCACATGTTAGGCGCTTGCCAGGTCCATAGGCAATGTTTGCTACGATCTCCCAGGTTCCCACAGCAGCAAGCTGCAGCGTGGCTTCCTTAAGACAACTCCTGCCTTGGCTCGCTGTTTCCAGTTGAGAAACAGAGAGCACTTTTCAAATACCAGTTTTCTGTGCAACCTGGGGGCCAGCTCTGTTCAGGTTGCTTTTCTGATCTGCATGTTTTCCATGCCAGACCTCTCCGATGTTCTTCTCTCTTCGTGTTATCCCTCTGTGGTGAACCAGTGCTGCCGCCAGAGCTGCTCTTGCAACTGGCTCGACTCCAGTGTATTCTTTCTTGTTCTTTGTTCAATGCACCTAAAATTCTGAGTCTCTAAGATAGTCTAACTGCCAAATGTGGAATGTTAGTGAAATCCCTCTTTTACCCACCTTGCTGAGAAGCCTAAGCCACAGAGCAACTGGAAATGCAGCCTTTCTCTATTCTGACATCCTCTCAAAAATACATTAGTTAACCTTGTCTGCCTTAGCTTGCTGTCTCCTAGAAAGGAAAAACTAAATATGTTAAATTCACTCCATCAAACTGGCAGATATTTAGGCTTTCAACAAAAGAAAACATCTGCAGTCCGGGAGTTGTAATCATGCAGGGTATCATCACACTTTGGCCCATTTAGATTTCATAGAGTTTTATTTTTATTTATTTATTTTTTTTACTTTTTTTAAAATTTTTTTAATTTTTTTAATTTATTTTTTTATTTGCTTATTGATTCATTGAGCACAAATGGAGTACAGCTATTGTTTCTCTGGTTGTACACAAAGTAGAGTCACACCATCTGTGCGTTCATACATGTACACAGGGCAATGATGTCTGTCACACATTCTGTTATTATTCTTACCCCCCCACCCCGACCCCACCCCTCCCTTCCCTCTATGCTATCTATCCTTCCTCCATTCTTGCCACCCTTCCACCCACATTAGGCATCATCATTCATTTATCAGAGAAACCATTCGGCCTTTGGATTTTTGGGATTGGCCAATCTCACTTAGCATAACAGTCTCCAACATCATCCATTTACCTACAAATGCCAGAATTTTATTCTTCTTTATGGTTGAATAATATTCCATTGTGTATATATACCACAGTTTCTTTATCCATTCATCTATTGAAGGGCATCTAGGTTGGTTCCACAATCTAGCTATTGTGAATTGAGCAGCTATGAACATTGATGTGGCTGCATCACTGTAGTAATCTGATTTTAAGTCCTTTGGGTATAGGCCAAGGAGTGGGATAGCTGGGTCAAATGGTGGATCCATTCCAAGTTTTCTAAGGAATCTCCACACTGCTTTCCAGAGTGGCTGCACAAACTTGCACTCCCACCAGCAATGTATGAGTGTACCCTTTTCCCCACATCCTCGCCAACACCTGTTGTTGCCTGTATTCTTAATAAAAGACATTCTAATTGGGGTAAGATGAAAACTTAAGGTGGTTTTGATTTGCATTTCTCTTATAACAAGGGATGTTGAACATTTTTTCATAAATCTGTTGATTGCTTGTAGATC
>JAJEJO010048013.1:422921-557727 GCA_020662805.1 Glaucomys volans
TTATAGAGGTCTTTCACTTCTTTTGTTAGATTGATTCCCAAGTATTTTATTTTATTTCAGGTTATTGTGAATGTGGTAGTTTTTCTAATTTCTCTCTCAGAGGATGCATCACTTATGAATAAAAATGCATTAGATTTATGAGCATTAATTTTATATCCTGCTACCTTACTGAATTCATTTATGAGTTCCAGAAGTTTTCTGGTGGAATTCTTAGGGTCTTCTAAATAGAGAATCATGTCATCAGCAAGTAGGGATAGTTTGATCTCTTCTTTTCCTATTCGTATTCCTCTAATTTCTTGGGTCTGTCTAATTGCTCTGGCTAGAGTTTCAAGAACAATGTTGAATAGTAGTGGTGAAAGAGGGCATCCCTGCCTTATTCCAGTTCTCAGGGGGAATGCTTTCAATTTTTCTCCATTTAGAATGATGTTAGCTGTGGGCTTAGCATAGATAGCCTTTACAATGTTGAGGAATGTCCCCACTATCTACATTTTTTTCTAGTGTTTTGAGCATGAAGGGGTGCTGTATTTTATCAAATGCTTTCTCTGCATCTATTGAAATAATCATGTGGTTCTTGACTTTAAGTCTGTTGATGTGGTGAATTACATTTATTGATTTCTGGATGTTGAACCAACCTTGCATCCCTGGGATGAAACCCACTTGATCATGGTGCAGTATCTTTTTAATATGCTCTTGTATGCGACTCGCTAAAATTTTGTTAGGAATTTTTGCATCTATGTTCATTAGAGATATGAGTCTGAAATTTTCTTTCCTCAATGTGTCCTTCTCTGGTTTTGGTATCAGGGTGATATTAGCTTCATAGAATGAGTTTGGAAGGGTTCCCTCCTCCTCTATTTCATGAAATACTTTGAGGAATATTGGAATGAACTCTTCTTTGAAGGTCTTGTAGAACTCGGCTGTGAATCCATCTGGTCCTGGAGTTTTCTTTGTTAGTAGGCTTTTGATGACTTCTTCTATTTCATTGCTTGAAATTGATCTATTTAAGTTGTGTATGTCCTCCAGATTCAGTTTGGGTGGCTCATATGCCTCTAGGAACCTGTTGATGTCTTCCAGGTTTTCTATTTTGTTGGAGTATAAATTTTCAAAGTAGCTCCTTATTATGTTTTGTATTTCAATTGTGTCTGTTGTAATATTTCCATTCCCATCACGAATTTTAGTAATTTAGAGTTTCTCTCTCCTTCTCTTCATTAGCGTGGCTAAGGGTTTATCAATTTTGTTTATTTTTTCAAAGAACCAACTTTTTGTTTTGTCAATTTTTCAGATTGTTATTTTGTTTCAATTTCATTGATTTCAGCTCTGATTTTGATTATTTCCTGTCTTCTGCTACTTTTGGTGATGATCTGTTTCTCTCCTTCTAGGGCTTTCAGCTGTAGTGTGAGATCATTGATTTGTTGACTTTTCATTCTTTTATCAAATGCACTCCATGCAATGAATTTTCCTCTTAGCACTGCTTTCATAGTGTCCCAGAGATTTTGATAAGTTGTATCTTTGTTCTTGC
Source organism: Glaucomys volans (assembly GCA_020662805.1). NCBI lineage: Eukaryota > Metazoa > Chordata > Mammalia > Rodentia > Sciuridae > Glaucomys > Glaucomys volans. The sequence goes on from JAJEJO010048013.1 coordinate 424,438, forward strand.
TGACCTCTAAGAATCTTTTACTTTCCCCACTAGTGTCTTCTGTTATCCATGCATCATTCAATAGCGTATTATTTAATCTCCAGTTCTTGGAGTACTTTCTGTTTTTAACTTTATCATTGATATCTAATTTTAATCCATTATAATCCGGTAGTATACCAGGTAGTATCTCTCTGTTTTGGTATTTACTAAGAGTAGCTTTGTGGCATAACATATGGTCTATTTTAGAGAAGGAACCATGAGCTGCTGAGAAGAAAGTATATTTGCTTTTTGATGGATGGAATATTCTATATCTGTCTGTTAAGTCCAAATTAGCGATCGTGTCATTGAGTCCTATCGTTTCTTTGTTCAATTTTTGCTTGGAAGATCTGTCCAACGGTGAGAGAGGAGTGTTAAAGTCCCCCAGTATTATTGTGTTTTGGTCTATTTGGTTCCTGAAATTGAGAAGGGTCTGATTGACGTACGTGGATGCACCATTGTTTGGTGCATAAATATTTATGATTGTTATGTCATGCTGATTTATGCTTCCTTTAAGCAGTATGAAATGTCCTTCTTTATCCCTTCTGACTAACTTTGGCTTGAAGTCTGCTTTATCTGAAATGAGGATGGAAACTCCTGCTTTTTTACTCAGTCCATGTTCATGGTATGTTTTTTCCCTTCCTTTCACCTTTAGTCTGTGGGCATGTTTTTCTATGAGATGAGTCTCTTGAAGGCAGCATATTGTTGAGTCTTTCTTTTTAATCCAACCTGCCAGTCTATGTCTTTTGATTGATGAGTTTATGCCATTTACATTCAGGGTTATTATTGAGATATGACTTGTATTTCCTGCCATTTTAGCTTTTTGGGGTTTTTAGTTTAACTTTGTTTCTCCTTTGATTGACTCTTTCTTTAGGGTAGTTCCTCCCCTTGGTGACCGAGATTGTTATTTTTCGTTTCTTCCTCTTCGAATATTTTGTTGAGAATGTTGTATAGGGCAGGCTTTCTCTTTGTGAATTCTTTAAGCTTCTGTTTATCATGGAAGGATTTTATTTCGTCATCAAATCTGAAGGTAAGTTTTGCTGGGTATAAGATTCTTGGTTGGCATCCATTTTCTTTCAGAGCTTGAAATATGTTGTTCCAGGCCCATCTTGCTTTTAGGGTCTGGGCTGAGAAATTTGCTGATATCCGTATTGGATTCCCCTTGTAGGTAATCTGATGCTTTTCTCTTGCAGCCTTTAAAATTCTGTCTTTGTTTTGTATGTTAGGTATTTTCATTATAATGTGCCTTGGTGTGGATCTGTTGTAATTCTGTGTGTTTGGTGTCCTGTAAGCCCCTTGAAATTGATTTTCCATCTCATTCATCATATTTGGGAAAGTTTCTGATATTATTTCATTGAACAGATTATTTATACCCTTGGTTTGTATCTCTGTGCCTTCCTCAATCCGAATAACTCTTAAATTTGGTCTTTTCATGATGTCCCATATTTCTTGGAGATTTCGTTCATGATTCCTAACCATCTTCTCTGTTTGTTCAACTTTGTTTTCAAGCTTAAATATTTTGTCTTCATTGTCTGAGGTTCTGTCTTCCAAGTGATCTATTCTGTTAATTATGCTTTCTATTGAGTTTTTAACTTGGTTTATTGTTTCCTTCATTTCCTTGTTTCCTTCAAGATTTCTGTTTGTTTTTTTCTCAGAAATTCTCTTTATTGAAATGATTTTTAGCTTCATGCAATTGCTCTATTAGCTGATTATTCATAGCCTGAATCTGCTCTCTCACCACATCATTCTCTTCTCAGATCATTTTAATTATGAACATTCTGAACTCCCTTTCTGTCATTCCTTCTATCATGATGTCTTTGGGTCCTCTTGATATATCATCTAGGTTTGTTTGGAGCACTTTCTTCCCGTGTTTTCTCATGTTGCTCGTGTATCTTCCCCTCTAGTAGTGCAAATCAGAGGGACTGCGATTTCCCTGTACAGACTTAAAGTGTCCCTGCAGATTTCCAGTAACTCACCTGATGTTTGAGAGGTGCTTGATCAAGCAGTGTCCCAAGAAAGCTGCTGTCCCAATTCCTCCAGGTTGGGAATGATCAATGCTTCTGGGCAGAAGCAGCTTGATGTTGATAGACAATCAGATACAGCAAGGTACTAGGCCCCAGGCCAGGGTGTGGACCTGGGCACTAGACCAAGTTGGGGTGGGGGTACAAAACTGTGCTCAGTGATGGAGATACTGGGCTTGAGAGCCCAGGCAGGCCTGAGCTCCTCGCTGGGGGCTCAGTCTGTGGCAGGTGGTCACTCTGCCAGGGAAGCTGTAAAATATTGCTGAAGGGCCCAAACTTCCCGCTGGAGCCAGCACCTCCCTCTGCTCCAGGCCAGACCTCCCCAGGAGACGCCGCACTGTGGCTCTGAAGACCAGAGCTCAGCTCTGAGGACTCAGGCTGTACCAGATGGTCGCTCTCTCTTCATAGAGTTTTAGTAGTAGTAGCACAACAAACTATTTGAATCTGTTGTTTCACTACTGGTTTCACAATATGATTTTGTTGTTATTGTTGTTGTTTTGGTGGTGCTGGGGATTGAACCCAGGGCCTTGTGCTTGACAGGCAAACATTCTACAAGCTGAGATATATCCCCAGCCCATGATTTTTTATTTTAAAGAAAAACCTGCAAAGCATCTAATTTTCCTTGTTGATTGTGTTTTCATGCTTCACAGAAGAAGATAAGAATATAGATAATAAACCAATAAATAGATGAAAAAATGTTTAGTATTCTTAATACCAGGGTAAAATCATGAATCATGGTACATGATGAATTTGTGGTTTTTAAAATTTTTATTTGTTCTTTTTAGATATACATGAGAGTAGAGTGTATTTTGACATATACATACATGGAGAACAACTTATTCTAATTAGGATCCCAGTCTTGTGATTGTACCTGATGTGGAGTTTCACTGGTGTATTCACATATGAGAACAGGAAACTTATGTCTGATTCATTCTACAGTCATTCCTACTCCTATCCCTCCTTTCTTCCTTTCATTCACCTTTGTCTAATCCAATTAACTTCTATTCTTCCTCTCCTTACCCTCCTTTGTTGTGAGTTAACATTCCCATATTTGAAAGAACACTCAACCTTTGGATTTTTGGGATTGGCTTACTTCTCTTAGCATGATAGTCTCCATTTATGGGCAAGTGTCATAATTTAATTCTGACTGAGTAATATTTCATTGTGTATCTATACCACATTTTCTTTATCCATTCATCTGTGGAAGGGTACCTAATTTGGTTCTATAGCTTAGCTATTGTAAATTGAGCTGCTATAAACATTGATGTGACTGTATCACTGTGGTATGTTAATTTTAGTCCTTTGGGTTTATTTTGAGGAGTGGAATAAGTGGGTCAAATAGTGGTCCCTTCCAAGTTTCTGAGGAATCTCCATACTGCTTTCCAGAGTGGTTACACCAATTTGCATTCCCACCAACCATGTATGAGTGTACCCTTTCCCCCACATCCTGGCCAACATTTATTGTTACTTGTATTCTTGATGGTTGCCATTCTGACTGGAGTGAAATGAAATCTCAGTGTAGTTTTAATTTGCATTTCTCTAATTGCTAGAGATGTTGAACATTTTCATTTATTTGTTGACATTTATATTTCTTCTTCTGTGATGTGCCTGTTCAGTTCATGAGTTATTTGTTTTTTTGGTGTTAAGACACTTGAGTTCTTTATGTACTAGAGATTAATGTTCTATCTGAGGTATGGGTGGCAAAGATTTTCTTCCATTCTGTAGGCTCTTTCTTCACATTCCTGATTCTTTCCTTTGCTGTGAAGAAGCTTTTTAGTTCAATGTCATTCCATTTATAGGTTCTTGATTTTACTACTTACACTTTAGAAGTCTTGTTGGGGAAGTCAGTTCTTAAGCTAAAATGGTGAAGATTAGGGCCTACTTTTTCATTTAATAGGCACTAAGTTCTAGCGCCAAGGTCTTTAATCCACTTTGAGTTGAGTTTTGTGCAGGGTGAGAGGGATTCAATTTTATTCAGTTACATATGGATTTCCAGTTTTCCCAGGACCTTTTGTTGAAGAGGCTATCATTTCCCCAGTGCATGGTTATGTTGCCTTTGTCTAGTATGACATGATGAATTTGTAGACAAATTCTGCAGCATTGATGACCTTTTCTTAACTGTTAGTATACTTTTAAGTTGTATAGTTTATTATATGCATACATATTGTATTCATACATATGAATACTATTTTCTGGGTGGCATTTTGATCAGAAATATGGTTCATATAAATACAGAAATTGTGTGGGAAATAGAAAATTCTTGTATTGCAAACAATGGAATTGCATTTCAATTCCTGATACCACAAAAGAGGGAGAGAGAGGGAGATCAGGAGAGGGAGAAATAACAGACACTGTCCTGTGTCTGTCAATACTTGTCCATCAGAGTGGTACATTGTTTATATTTTCAGTGAAGATTTCACAGGGGACTTGTTAGCTCATCCAAAAATGATAGAATACAAATGAATGGTTGAATGAATAAACTAAACCAGGAGTTTTAAATTCCAGTATCTCAGTATGTATAGTCATTTTAAAAATTCCATAAGATTACTAATATGTCTCTTCTATGCTAGATTCTATAAATAATGATCCAATAAAAGTGATGTTTTAGAAAATCACTCTTAAACTCCATGTTAATGGGGGTGTTCTTTGATGGCTCATAGCTTTGCTCTAAGACATTCATCCTTTCCCTTAACTTCTTGGCCATCTCTAAAGATTGACTAACTTTGGCAATTGAGAATCTTTCTCAGCTTGATTCTTGCTCAGGGCAAGTTGGAAGCACACTGGCATTATTGCAGTATGAATATTCTCAGTCTCTTTCAATCTAGATGCAGTGCTTTCTTGCCAAATCAATTTACTTAAAAATTTTGTGACATCCTACAACTCTTATATTTTACCTCAATACCATATCTACAATCGTTTTTGAAATAATCTTCCTTCTAGACTCAATTACTACTTTTACTACTTTTTATATTAAACATATGTGAGATTACACTCTACATTTTTTTTTAGAATCCCTTTTGTCTCACAGAGCAAGTCTGACAGACAAAAGCTAATTCTTTAAACCTTCTTTCAAAAGATCCTCATTATTGCACTCTCGATTTTTATCTCAGTCTTCAGGACTCACTTAACATTAGAAAATTTTACTAACTGGAAAATAAAAAAATGTATCTATTTTCCAACCCTATGTATTTCTTTGAAGTTATACCTCCATGATGGCTAATTTTCCTATTAGCTTATCTCTGTTTTTTCTTTTTTCTTTTTTTTTTTTTAGTTCAGCATTACATCCAGCTAAAAGCAATCAATTCACATTTTCAATATTATTTTTTTTCTTTTCTTTTGGTACTGGAGGTTGAACCCAGGGCACATTACTACTGAATACATCTGCAGTCCTTTTTAATTTTGAGACCAGATCTCACTAAATTGTTGAGGTTCTCACTAAGGTACTGAGGCTGGCCTGGACCTTGCAATCCTGCTGGACCTTTCTAGTCACTGGAATTACTACCATGCACTGCTATGCCCAGTTTATGCTTTCAATATTCTGATTACCATTTTAGTCACTTTCAAAAATTCACAATATATGTTATATTCTTTCTAAGTGTACAAATCAGGACTTACTTCTAAGTCTCCCAGGTCCCTAGGGAAGTGCTCATTTTGGTTAGATTCATTCCTGGGTCCAGTGTCAGCTATGGGACGGGAAGTCAGCTCTGATGATCTTGGCTGGGCTAGCTCACATGCCTGGAGGCAGCTGACCATAAGTTTGTCTAGGATGTCCTCAGCTTCACGTGGAATCTCATTCCTCTTTCTAAGAGAAAAAGTGAGATCATATATGATGTCTTGACACAGATGCAAAGAACATTCTATCATTTCCATATTCTGGACCAAAGTAAGTTCAGAGGCCAGTCTATTTTCAAAGTATGGGAAAACCAATTCCACTTCTTGATAGGAATTTCTCCAAAGTCCCATTGCAAAAGGGCATGCCTATGGGGAGGGGAGAAATTTGCAACAATTTGTACAATCAACCAGAGTCATTATCTCTTCAAATATCACATCTGCTCCATTCGTATTCCTTCTCCTTTTCAACATTGAATAATGAGTAGTATTTCCATGTCTTACAACTTCTCTTTTCCGTTTTCTCCTTTTTCTCTATGTGAAACATTCTAGGTAGTTTCTTTTGACATATTTTAAGTTTATTATTCATATCTAATGTGTTATTCAACTTCTCCATGGTAATTCTTGATAAACTCCCCCCCCTCTATATATATATTTTTTCTGTTATTACTTGTGATGGCTCATGTCTTTGAAACTGATTTTTCTTTGTGAGATGCTCATTTCTCATTATAAGTTTTACAAAGGTTTGAGTACATGATGATGACTCGTTTCTGTTAGATACCCAGATTAAGTATTAGGAAACAAGTTTGAATTTAATTCATCACTTAAGATTTATCTATTGCGCTATAATATGGGCTGATAGCCTTGTGAGGACCTGCTTAAGTTTATAAATTTCAAGGGCATTTTCACCTGGTGACAAAGCAAATTTTCTTTTAGCTTCATAGGAGTTAGGGGACAGGGCATGTTTGCTGCTTAATCACTTTAAAAGAACTTTATTGAGCATATAATTCACCCATTTCAAGGATACTGTTTCTTCACTTACAATATGTTTATGAGATCCACTCATGTTTTAGCTGTTTGAATATATCCATTGACTTTTTCCTCTTTTAATTGTTGAGTAGTATTCCATTATAAAGATATATTATACTCTGTCCACCGTATTTGTCAATTAAAACATACTTTAAGAGAACCAGTTTGGTTTCACTGATTTTTATCCTTTTTGTTGTTTATTTCATTGATTTTTGCCCTGATATTTTTCAGTTTTTACTTTTCCTGGACTTGCATTAAATTTGCCTTTATTTTTCAAGTTATTTGAGTGACAGCTTAGGTCATTGATTTGAGATTTGTTTTTCTAAAGAAAGACATAAGACTCTAGATTTCCCTTTATTAGCTCTTTTAACTACATCCCATACATTTTTGTTTTCATTTTTTAAAAATTATTTTGTGAATATTTAAGGTACATAAAATGATACATATATGCATTTATATATATATCTGTATACACACATATATATGATTATGTTTATAAAATAAATTTATATATGTAACAAAATTGCATATATATGTAACAAATACATATGTCCATTATTTCACAGTTTCCCATTTCTCCTGTGGTAAGAACAACTAAAATCTACTCAATTGCAAAAATCCTGAATACAATACACTGTTATTAACTAAGGTCCCCATGTCATACAGATCTTTGAACATGTTCATCCATGTTTTAATTTTTATATGGTTCAAAATGCTTTCTAGTGTCCCTTGTTTTATCTTTGAGTCATGGATTCAATGTAAATTTATTGCTTAATTTCTATTTATGAAATTTCTGAGTTTCTGCTGTTGAAATTCAAATAAATTTCGCTATGATCTTTTAAGATTTATTCAAATTTGTTTTACATTCTATTTTATGGTTTATCCTAATGATCATGCCATGCATGCTTGAAAAGAATGAATAGTCTGCTTTTGGGGCATTGATGGTCCACAGTTATCCACTAGGTCATATTGATTCATGGTGTTGATGAAGTTTTTCATATTCTTGGTGATATTCAGTTTAGTTAATGTGTCCATTATTGAGATTGGAGAATAGAAATCACCAACTATTATTGTTGAATTATCTATTTGTCCCTCTAATTCCATCATTTTTTGCTTCATGTATTTTGTGATTTCATTGTTTGATTCATGTTTGTTTATATATCTTCCTTCTGAATTTACCCTTCTTTCAACTATGAAGTGCAGTTCTTTGTCTTTGGAAAATTTTTTTTAATCCTAAAGTCTATTTTGGTTAATCTTACTGTTGCCATTCCAGCTCTCTTCAGGTTACTGTTTGCACTGAGTATCTTTTTCAAATTTTTTTACTTCAAACATTTTATGATTTTGAAACTAATTGTGTCTCTTATACTCAGAAGATGTCTTTTTGTCCATTATAATGGTCTCTTAATTTTTTAGCTGAAGTTTTAATACTTTGAAACTTAATGTAGTTACTAATATATTAAGATGTGCATTTGCTATTTTTGTGTGTAATCTGTGTGTCTTATGTCATTTTTGTTCCTCTGTTCCTTCATTACTCCTTTCTGTTCAAACATGTACTTTCTAGATTGTCATTCAATTCTTTAATTTTATTTTTACTTTTTTAAGTTATTTCCTCAGTATCGCCTTGGGAGAATACTTCAGATTACTCTTGATTAAATTCTAGCACAGAAAAGCTTTGCTACAACATAACTCTTTCCTTCAATCCTGCTTTTTGTGCTGTTATTATCATACAATTTATTTCTTTTATAGACCCATGTGATTCATATTTTAAAATTTTTAATGTACCTTTCTTTTAATCAGTTAGAAGAAAGAATTTTAACATGTTGCACTTTCTCCTATATGTTCAACTTTATAATTACTTTCATGTTTTTTTTTGTATGAACATGAGTTGGCATTTTCTCACTTTGAAATAGTCCTTGTACTGTTTCTTGTAGGACAGGTCTATTGATGACAAATCTACTCTTTATCTGAAAGAAGACTTTATTCTCTTTCCATTTTGGAAGGATATTTTTGCTGGATACAGAATTTCTGATTGACCATCTTAGTTTCTATTCCTTGACTATGTTACCCTGCTTCCTTCTGATTTTTGTTGTTTCCAAAGAGAAGTATGTTGATCTTATTGAAGATTCTTGGTATATGTTAAGGCAAAAAGGTTTTCCCCTACTGACTTCAAAACCTTCTCTTTGTCCTAGATTTTCTAACAGTTTGTAAGGCATCTGTATTTATCCTACTTGTAGCTTACTGAGATATTTGGATATACAGATGATTGATTTTCATAAAATTTGGAAACTTTTTTGCAATTATTTATTCTAATATATTTTTTTCTGCCATTATCTCTTATTTTTCTTGGGCTCCAATTTTGCATATCTGGATAGGGCTCCTTTTCTCCTCCCTCTCCCTATCCCTGTCCCTCTCTTCCTTCTCCCTTCTCTCCTTCCTCTACCTCCTCTTTTTCTCCCTCTTCCTCCCTGCCTCCATGATCACTATGGACCTATCCTCAAATTTGTTGATTCTGTCTTTTGCCTCTAGTGAACTATTTTAGTTACTTTACTTTCAAATCCAGAATTGCTGTTTGGATTTAAAAAAATCATTTCTAGGTCTTTATTTCCTTAGAAGACATAATTTTCATCACTTTCTTTAATTCTGCATCTTTAGTTTTCTGCATCTGTGTTTTCTTTAGCTCTTTGAATATATTTAAAATAGTGATCTAAAATCTTTGTCTACTAAGTCTAACATCTGGGCCTCAGAATTATTTTCTATTGGCTGCATGCTTTCCTGTGACTTTACATGTCTTAGAACTTTTTTGGTGTAATGAAAAATTTAAATAATATATTGTAACAATCTCAGAATCAGCTTTTTCTCCCCCAGTTCTTGTTATTGTCTTAGATTATGTATTTCCCTGGGTGTGTAGTCACTGAATTCTTGGCTTACTCCTTGTATTAATCTGTTTCCTGTGGTAACAAAATACCTGGGGCTGGATACTTTAGTGCTTTATAAAGAGGATTTTTTTTCCTCATGATGCTCGTGACTGGAGGCCCAAACAGCATGGTACCAGTGTCTTAGTGAAGGCTTCACTGGCTGCATTACAACATGGCAGAGAGAAAGCTAATGACCACGTACAGAAAGGACATGGCAAGACAGAAGCATTCAGGGGTCCAACTCAACTTGCTCTTTTAAAATTACATCTTGCTCTTGTGGAAACTAACAGAGTCCCAAGAGAATTACATTAATCTTTCCCAAGGGCAGTATCCCTAATGACACATCCACTTTCCAGTAGGCCCCAACTCTTGAAGGATCCATCACCCAACACTATTACAGTGAAGAAGATCAAACTTCCGGCATCATGAACCTTTGATGAGTACATTCAAACTATATCCAAATCATTGCATTCCTTTTTTCATTTTGTTTTTAAATTCTTCTTTACATTTTCAAGCCTGACTTCCCAGGGTATCTCCTTGAATTATCCTTATTTAATGGTTCAGTAATGATCAGTATTTCCTTAAATACCTTTAGCCAGCAGGTTTTGGTTATTTGGTCAAGGAGGTTTATGTGGGGAAAGGACACTCTCACAATTTCAGGTATTTTGTAAGTCAGCCTTAGCTTTCAGTTGCTATCTGCAACAAGTCTCAGGATCAGATATAAGTGAATAACAGGCCACACTTTTCCTAGTTCCTATTAAGCAGGCAAAGAAACCTGTCAATATTCACAACCTTTTAGTTATCTATGAACCTCAGAAATTTTCAAAGTGCATTATGGCCAACTAGTACCGATATCTTCCTTTTAGAATTTTTTGTCAGTCTCCTTTTTGGCCAGGACTTAGGCAGCTATGATGTCAACAATTCCAGTGGGTTGCTATTACTGATTAATGATAACCAATGCCCTGGGACTGAGAATTTTCTAGGAAGCTATGAGAGTAGCCAAAATAAAGGCTATGCTCTGGGAATGGGACTTTTAACAAAATTCCAAAATAGTTAAGTCTATTTTGTTAGGTATAAGATCAGTACTGCTCCATGGGTGGAGAGGGGGGAGAAGGGAACAGCCTCAGGTGAGTCACAGTTCAGCAGGTTTTTTTGAATAAACACTTTGCTCTGTGTCTCAGTGGATTATCAGAGTTCTGAAATTATTGCTACTGATGATTTTGCCATTATATTTGTTGCTTTTGTCAGGAAGGTGGATTCACTGAGTTCATCCTTCAACATTCCCGAAGCCTAACCTGCTGATGTCTTTAGCATGACGGATTGCAGACCTTTGTGGTCCCTTTTTGAGGACCATTTTTGAGAGTTAAATAAACGATGCATTTCTTAGTTCATGAAAGAAAAATCAACAAATACTGTTTGAAACATCTTTTAAGTGAAATTATGCATTTTTATAATCTAGTGGTACTTTTCAGCATCTTAATGCAGCCTGTTAGCAAATCAGGCATAATTTGTGATAACACCAGGAAGAGTTGCACTGATGACAAGAATGAGATTTTTTAAAGTATTTTACCAAATACATGGAATTATATAAAAGATTGTAAGCAATTTACCTTTCAGAGGGTTAGCTCAAATTATGTAATGTTAATGTCTTACATTAGTAGTTTCCTCAAGGCAACATCATGGCAAATATTCGTGACGACCAAAGCTATCCTTTTCTACATGTATATTGGTGGACTACCAGATAACAATTTTGTTATCTTTATTGAAAAGAAATAAATTTGTACTCAACTTTATTTGTTGTACAATATAATTTGGCTATAAAATTATCAACATTATTTTAGTTGTTCTGTTTTTTAATTTGGAAAATAATCGTCTTTCTTTACTACAGATGATTGCATCATTTTTCCATCATGGAGGAATTACTGTACCAATTTTCACTTAAAAATTCAAACTTGGTAAAACTTTGACATACAAATCAATAACAAAGTGTGCGTCTCCTTCTTCTCTCATTCTTGAATCCTCCCAGTTATATGGAACTTCCCTCACGAAGTCAATCCCACGCACTTTAGTGAATAGGGATTTCTCTCCACTCAAAAGGTGAACAGCATATAGAATACCTGAGACCCTTGATTACTTTAGTTTTAGCATATAACTTGCAGAGTCTTTGGGAAGTAAATTGAAGCAGTGAAGATGGGAGGCTGTGGAGTCCATCAGAGACAGAAGTGGACCCTGCTCTGCCACATGATTTTGTACATGTTACTTGCTGTCAATGCCATCTTGGGCAAGTCCTTTAATGTCTCCATGACTCATCTTTTATATGGGGAGAATAATAGTTCAGAGTGGTTCTGGATTGATTACATAAAATATGTAAAGCACTTACCAGATTCATCACACATGTAGGCTGAAGAATAGTCACTGTAATAACCTTGCCCTGGAAAGGAGTTTCTAGGTTTTGAGATAAATTAATAGTTTCAAACTATGAAGTTTTTATATAAAATTTTTATATAAAGTCAATAAAGGGTTGAGGGTTGAAACTTATATCTGTCAGCTGACAATAAGAAAAATTAGAACTTAATACATTATACCATCATTAAGGACAAAAGGACTTTGTTTTCTCATTTCTTCCTGAAGATATTTTAATTATCAAGTAGCAAAAGATTGTTTTTAGTGATGACTTCTACTCATGAACATTGAAATCCACATCATCTCCCTATAAAAAGTGTAGATATCTTGAAATTAGATATGTCTTTGGTACTCTCTAAAGTATTAGTATGTAGCAAGCACTCAAAAAATTGTAATTTAAAAAAATGTTCTCCAGTTACATGTTTTGAAAAGTAGTGGTTAAAAGTGGACTGTACCTAAAGAATAGCAAGGGAGAACCCAGTAACAAGCCTCTCATGTGGAAGATAATCTCTCATTACTTCTTCACTCCTTGACTGCTGACTTGTTTGGTCAATGAAATAAAACAATACATTAATGTGATTTGTTTCAGAAGTATATGTGGGACTACATTGCATATGATCATAATGAAAAGCACTGATGCCAAATATATTTTTTAAAAAGAATCATATTAAACATGCTCATAAAAATTATCATCACGGTAAAAGATTACTTTGTGCCGGAAAGAAGAGTGAACTTAAAATGGGTGCATCCAAAATTTTCTTCTTATTCTTAACCTAGTATTTCCCTCTGATGTCTCATAACAGTCCTCTAATTATTAGTCTAAATTCACTGGGTAGCAACAATGAATAAGTCAAGACCATTGGCATGAAGTTCAATGGGATCCTTTCCAATTGATCTACAGTGCAATCATTCTTTAAAAAAGCATACCAAATGCGTATTAATTACAATGCTAATAATCTAAATGATTAGTGGATTTTCTTTTCAGAAGCAATTTTAAAAGTGGGTCTGGAAGAATCATACTGTGAGGACATAATGGCTTTTATTCAGGAGAGGGACACTGAATGAGCATTCCATTTATTATAGAAAGAAAGCAGCTGGACAAAGGGGGATCTGTGAATGAAGACCATTTTCTGGACAAGCAGAAACTTGTACTGGCAGTAATAATCGTGCCTTCTACTCTGCATATCTACATTTTTCAAAAAGCATTTTACCTGCCTCCATGGAATAGCTCTTTGAAAAGCCATACAAAGCTTGGTAGCAGTCCAGTGTCAGAACATCAGTTCCCCACTTTTTCAGTGAACATATTTCAGCATTTATCCAAACCCAACGTCTAAGAAGCATGAAAAAAATTGGCAATCTTCCATCCATGGATGCTACAGAAAGAAGCATGTTAGGAGTAGTCTCAGTGAAAGCAACCACCCACTGAAAGAAATGGCATTAAGGCTATTTAACTCTGGAAGAGATTTACAAAGCATGTGGTAGAAATATCACATATGTGTATTTGTCTGTTTTGCACATGAATGGGGAGCACTTGGGTGTGTGTATACACAAATACACATATGTTCTATCCTTATTTGTACAAGGGAGTGCTTCCAAGGAAACAAATCAGGCAGAGGATCAGTCTGCAAAGCAATTTGGAAAATTAGTGAAAATGCTCCACCTTCCTTATTGGGGATTAAACTCAAAAAAATGTACTTGTTCTAAATTAGGAAACAAATACCAGCTAATATAGTTCCATACCTGGTAATTTCCTGGCTCCTAGCTGCTGCCTGACACCTCTGTCTGCAGCTGTGCCTGACCTCTCACTCCAGCAGCTCTCTAACGTCCCCAGACTGCCCGTTTTCAGAGAAACATTTTGCCCTGTCCTCTCTTTTTTCATATGTGACCTGATTATCTTGCTTATTTGATTTTTCATTTCCTTAGCCCTTTGTCCCTGGGCATCTGAACTCTGGCATTTTTATTTTAACAGAGGACCTATTTTGTGTTTCTCCATGCCTTGATTACATATGTCAGTAAATAATACATTTATTGAATAACTTAGGTCCTACTCACTGAGGTGAAAGACCTATAAGATTAGAATATTCTGTAGAAATTAACACATATTTTCCTCAGTCCCCTAGAAGAAAATGTGATTATTAAATGCATAACAATACTAGCTACCATGTATTGAAATTTTATGATATGCTAAGTACACTGATTGCTTTATATGCTCTCTCCTTTCATCTTTGTAGAACCATATCAGTTAGATAGTCATGGCTTTTGTGCAATTTACAGGCAACCAAGAATTACACAGAGTGCATAGCTACTAAGTAATAAAGAAGGGAGTCCAGCTCAGGTTGCCTGACTGTCTTGAGAATACTGGCTGTAAAACTTACAGATGTAGCAAACAATTACAGAGATATGTCAGTGGAGCACACACTTTATCAGAAAAGGTAAGGAAGAAAGTAAAGCTCTTTAATCCTCTGACGAAAATGGTACTTTGTGAATGTGGTTAGTGAAATTACACTTCAATTAATTAGACTGGTTGGGCCATTCTAATGAACATGAGAGTAACAGTCCATAGGTCCACATGAATTCAAGGAAAAAAAGACATCCTTGTCTTGATATCCTCCCTTGTCCACTTGGTAAACTGTAATTCACCCTTCAAGGAAGCTTCTCCTGATCTTCCTCTTGATGCAAAACTCCTAAGTCCACATACATGGACATAGTTAAAGTCCCCTACATTTGGCTCCTATTACATGGATTCCATATTTCCATCATTTTCTGTATTTCATCCCTCCCCACTTTCCATTACTTGGTGAGCTTGTGTTTTATGTGTTTGTATTCTCAATGCCCCATATGCAACAATACTGGGAGTAATGAATAAATACCTCCATGAAGGTCAGTTGTCAATCAGACTCAATAAGGCAAAAACCACAAGAATGGGATCATAATTAGAATAAGTTATACTCCATGTATGTATAATATGTCAAAATACATTCTACTGTCATGTATATCTAAAAAGAACAAATAAAAATAAATAAAAATAGAATAATTAAGGCAAAAAAAATTTTAAAAATTCAGTTGGGCTGGCACTTAGGAATTTTCCCTAAAATGCAAACTTCAAAGCTTAATTTCCTCTTCTTGCAAACATTTTCTTTCATTCTGTGCTATATCTTCTCATTTCTTGATAGTGCCCTTGGAGGTATGAAATTTTTAATTTTGATGAAGTGCAATTTACCTATTTTTTTCTTTTGTCAGTTGTACTTTCATATTGTTATGTTTTTAAGATTTTGTCCAATTCGAAATCTTGAGGATTCATGTCTAAGATTTTCTTCTAAACTTTGATCCAATTTGCGTCAGTTTTGGTTTCTGGTATTAGAGAGATCAATTTCATTCTTTCACATGTGAGCATACAGTTGTTCCAACACCACTTGTTAAAAAGGACAAATTCAATTTCCCTGGCAACCTAGTGCCAATACAATTTTATTAAAGGCAGGGTACATTCATTAAATCAAGCAAAAGAGTATTCTTGACCTGAGCAAGTGTGTCAAGTTTCTGATTTCTATCAACTTTTTCCATTATTACCATAATGACTCTAGAACCTCCAAAACCATAATGGGAATTACTTTATTGTCAATAAATAGTTTGAGAATAAAGATATAAATGAAGAGTCAAAAATTGTGTTGGCTTTTTAATTTTCTCTTTGCTCTTGAATACAAAATGCAGGCAGCCTCTCACTTAGCAGCTTGTTAAGTAGCCTGCTGCATAAGCCCTTCAGTGTTTGGTTCCATAATATCATCTCTACAATTCAGTTCCATTATGTCCACATCAACTGAATACAGATAAATGTGATGAATGACTTCTCAGATATTCTGCTTTAACAGATGGGACTCATTTCCCAACAACCACTTAATCCACAGTGGCTCTAATACAGTTCATATATTGTTGCTCATGTGCCACAAACAAAACACATCTATTTGAGAAGAGATTTGCCCATAACTCTGAGAAGTATCGTGAATAAACTGTAGTTCAGTGTATCAAACTGGTTTCCTTAAGATCTTTCACTACTTTATTATAACCCAACCCAAAATAAAAGTGTTTGTTATTTTTGAAATTACTCTCAAACTGAATGAATACTGGAATTATTTTTGGCATTTGGGAAACTAGTAAAATAGAAATTAAAAACTAGTCCATAAGGATTTTTACTCCTTAGATTAATTAGTAAAAAAAAAAAAAATCACCTAAAGAGAAGTCAATTAAAATGGAATTCAGTTAGAAGATAACAATAAGGGAAAGCTTTATGATGTTGGATTTACCAATAATTTCTTTGATATGACACCAAAAGCACAGGAACAAGAAGGCAATTCCTAAGATCAAGATTAAAGACTTTTCATATATCAAAAGACAGTGTCAACAGAGTGAAAGGCAACCCACATTATGAGAGAAAATGCTTTCAATCATATACTGATATTAATATCCAAAGCACATGAAGAACTTCTACAACTCAACAACAACAACAATAAAATCAAGCCAATTTAAAAGTGGGCAAAAGACTTGAATAGAAATTTCTCTAAAGAAGATGTACAGATGGCTAAAAGCCCATAAAAGTATGTTCATTGCCATCACTAATCCTTAGGGAAATGCAAATCAGAACCACAGTGAAATGCCACTTCACATCCATTAGGGATGGCTACTATTAAAAACTACAAAACAATAACAAACTGAAAATAACATGCTGGCCAAGACGTCAAGAAACTGGAACTCTTATGCATTGCTGGTGGAAATGTAAAATGGTATAGTCACTGTGAAAAATGGTATTGCAGTGCCCACCCCCCAAAAAAATATTAAACACAGATCTACTATCAAATCTAGTATTTTGACTCTGAATATATACCCCAAATAACTGAAATCAGGGAATTGAATATGTGTTTTTACACCTATATGCATAAGAGCATTGTTTATAATAGCCTAAAGATGGAAGCAACCCAAATGTCCATCAATAAAAGAATGGATAAACAAAATGTAATACATATACATAAGAGAATATATTTTTCCAGCTTTAGAAAGGAACTAGTAGGTCATACCATGATTCACATTTTACACTTTAAATTGAGAAACGGATGTTATATAACTTGTGTTAAGACCATTCAGCAGTTAAATTTAAACCTTAGCAATCTAAACACAACATTCTTGCTCTTAGCCTCCATACAAGGCCACCTTTGCTATCTACTCATGTAAATCCCCAGAGCTTTAATTACTAAATTAAGTAATGTGAAAAAATTTACTTTTTTATAACTATTATCCAATTTATTTATAGAATCAATCTACCAAAATTTGAATCAGTCTCCCCAAAACCTTTTGAAGCATTTCCTTTGCCAAATATGGGTTTATTTTCAAGTGATGCGCCTATAATAGAATGTTCCTCATTATTTTCAATTCATAAATTAGTAGTTGTTATAGACATTTATTTGCATATATTTGATGGCCACTTGAAATTATTTTCTGAATCTTTCTATTTTCATTATTTTTATGGGGGTTCTGCTCTATTGAATACACTAATTATTTTCCTCTTAAAAATAATGCCAATCATTTTTCTCAGTTGAAATGATTTTCTCTCTTTAGCTACATATTAGTGTTGCTTTACATAGCAACACTAAAATTGGTATGCAACAGTTTGGAAAACATAAAGAAGCAACCCACATTGATGCCCAAGGCCATTAGCATGGTCTAGTCTGGATAATCAAAACACCATCTCAATTATTTTTCAGTCCCCAGTCTTGCTCTTCATTCTGCTATCTCTTCTGCAAAGAGTGATCCTTTTAGTATGAGAATTTTTAATATGCTTAAAATTTTCATGGTTCTCAGTGTTGGAAAAATTGAACCTGAAATTCTTAGCAAGAGCTACAAAACACTTCATACCTTCACCCTACATGGCTAGATTCATTATTCGTCACCTTCCCCTGCCACTCCCAGGCCCACCTCCTCTGCCCTGTGTATGAACACATAGTGGTAATGGATCACTGCATTTTCGATTCTTCCAGGTGTTCCTAACTCTCTGATTTCACTGCCTTTCTTCATGGATCTCTGTATCAGCTTGGTTGGGTCCACAGAGTGAGCATCTCCTATCTTTTGGTCTACCTCTTCTATGAGCTATTGCTTCCTGCCCTTTCTTCACTCAGAAACCAATGTTAATTGTTCCTTTTGCACTTCTCTTGGGCTTCCATTGAAAAACTTTATAGTGTTTGTTTAATGTTGATGAACCTGTTAAATCTATGAGAGATGGACTAATTCCTCTATGCTTCTTAGCACTATAACCAAAGTCACGTGGACAAGTAATTGATGCTATCTCCAATCATTTGACTGGTTACTATATATTTATAGCTTTCTGGCCCTGTGAAAAATCTTTAATCATTCTGAGCTGAAATGTCCTCATTTGTTAAAAGAATAAAAATACGTAAGTAGTAATCCTGTCAGAATTATTTTAAACTTTATATAGAATCATCTGGGTGCTCTTTTACACATATTCAGTAGATATTTTGCTCACATTCTAAAGGGGAATCTAAAGGCTTTGTTTTATGTTCTACTGTTCTGAAATAAAAAATATATACATTTTTGCCCCTTCCATATTATTTTTCTTTTTACTAAATATGAAAGAAATATATATTCTCTTTCCCCCTTTTTCAAACAATTGAGTCTTTATTTTCTTAAAGAGTTTTTATTAAGTATTAGCAAGAAAAAACTTCATCTAACTTGCAGATGAAATGAAATTGAACAGAGAAGATAGAATGATTAATCTTGGGCTTTCTGTAAAAGAATAGCTCATTATATTTAAAATCCTGACAATTAAATAACATGTGGTTTCCTTAAGCTGCTTTTGTTCTATTTGGTATAAGATCTCTCTGTGGCACTCACCCTGGGTTCCCTTAACACTGATTGCTGCTTAGGGGATTCATACTCATATCACTTAAAACTCCCACAAAGTATAGGTACAAAATACATTCCTCTCAGGTTTCTCAGAAAACTAGGAATATAACCACCATATGATCCAGTATGCCACTGGTACGTACCCCAAAGAACAAATGTCAGCATATATAGAGATATATGCACACCCTGTTTAACAGCAACACAATTCACAATTGTCAGGTCATAAAATCAGCCTAGGTGTCCATCCACAGATAAATGGATAAAGAAAATGTGGCACATATACACAATGGAGTTTTATTTTGGCCTCAATCAAGTTATGACATTTGCAGGGAAATGGATACAACTGAAGAACATTATGTTAAGCAAAATAAGTTAGAAAGTCAAGGGCCATATGTTTTATCTCATCTGTGGAAGCTAAAGAGAGAAAATGTGAAAAATGTATTTCATGAAAATAAAAAGGAGATTGGTAGAGTAGAAGAAGGGGATTTGGGGAGTGAGGAGGGGAGAGCAAGAGGAGGTACTAGGGAATTAAAATGATCTAAGTGTTTTATGTCCATGTACACATATGACACAGTGAAACCCACTATTGTATAATTATTATGCACCAATAAAAATATTCCCCCTCTCTTTTGAGTGAAGGAATTCTAAATTTCCCCCCTCCTCAAAGAGTTCAGCAAATCATTCATGCTTGCTATCATCTAGGTCCATGTGAATCTCTGGACTCTGAATATGTCAGTTATAGTCAGTTGTGTCACATATGGGTCAGTAGAATAAATTTTCCTACTTGCTGGTGTGTACATGTGTGTGTGTGTGTGTGTGTGTGTGTGTGTGCATGCGCACTTATCAAATAACCACTGTAGCTATTAATTGATCCAAATTGTTTCATGGAGGGTGAGTGAAAATTAGGTCTGGTGAAATGTTCTAGTTAGAATATTCGCAGCACTAACAGTTTTGTGCAAGAATAAAACGCTAATTGAATTAGTCAAATCATCTCCATTTTACACCAAATCTGAGCACCAGCCCAGGTTTTAGTAAGACCAAACCTGCTTATAAATTAATTATTGACTTAATCATAAAAATTCTTTCTGGACATAGTTACTGATAATTACCAAATTTTCTCATCTTTAGATACTAATAAAATACCACAGAAGAACAATCAATGCTTTCCTATATACTAAGGAACACTAAGAACACATCAAAAGGAGGGGGAATATTTGCACCTATGTTCATCAGGTATATTGGTCTGAAGTTTTCTTTCCTTGATGTGTCTTTGTCTGGTTTTGGTATCAGGTGATACTAGCCTCACAGAATGAGTTTGAAAGGATTCCATCATTTTCTATTTCATGGAATAATGAGGAGTATAGGTATTAATTCTTTTTAGAAGGTCTTGTACAACTCAGCTAAGAATCTGCCTGGTCCTTGGCTTTTCTTTTCTTTATTTTTTTGTTTTGGTACTGGGGATTGAACTCAGGGGCACTTGACCACTGGCCCACATCCCCAGCCCTATTTTGTATTTGATTTAGAGACAGGGTCTCACTGAGTTGCTTAGCACCTCACCATTGCTGAGGCTGGCTTTGAACTCGTGAACTCTCCTGTCTCAGCTGCCCAAGTCACTGGGATTACCGGCATGTGCTACCGTGTGCAGCATCCTGGGCTTTTGATGGCATCTTCTATTTCACTGCTTGAAATTGATCTGTTTTAATTGTGTATGTCTTCCTAATTAGTTTGGGTAGGTCGTATATCTCTAGAAATTTGTCAATGTCTTCAATATTTTCCATTTTATTAGAATATAAATTTTCAAATAATTTCGGATTATCTTCTTATTTCAGTAGAGTTCATCATGAATTTTAGTAATTTGAGTTCACTCTCTCTTCATTAGCATGGCTAAGGATTTATCAATTTTATTTATTTTTTAAAAGAACCAACTTTTTGTTTTGTTGATTTTTTCATTTGTTTCTTTCGTTTCAATTTCATTGATTTCAGCTCTAATTTTAATTATTACCTATCTTCTATTGCTTTTTGTGTTGACTTGTTCTTCTTTTTCTAGGGCTTTGAGATGTAATATTAGGTCATTTATTTGTTTACTGTCTTTTCTTTTAATTAATGAGCTCAATGCAATGAGCTGTCCTCTTAGCACTGTCTTCACAGTGTCCCAGAAATTTTGATGTGTTCTATCAGTGTTCTCATAATTCTCGCAAATCACATACAAAAATATATTAAAAAGATAGTGCACCATGATCAAGTAGGGTTCATTCCGGGGATACAAGATTGAAATTAATAAGCATAATTCATCACATCAATAGACTTAAGACACGGAAAAAGCATTTGACAAAATACAGCACTTCTTCATGTTCAAAACACTAGAAAAATTAGGGATAGTAAAAATATACCTCAACATTGTGTAAGTTATATATGCTAAACCCAAGGCCAACATCATTCTAAATGGAGAAAAATTGAAAGCATTCCATCTAAAAACTGGAACTGGAAGAAGAGGATGCCCTCTATCACCACTTTTATTCAATATTATTTTGAAACTCTAGCCAGAGCAAACAGAAGAAAGAAATTAAAGGGATATGAATAGGACAAAAAGATCTCAAACTATCACTACCTGCCAACAATATGATTCTATATTCAGAAGATCCAAAAGACTCCACCAGAAAATTTCTAGAACTAGCAAATGAATTTAGCAAACTAGCAGGATATAAAATCAACACATTTAAGTCAAATGCATTCCTATATGTCAGTGCTGAATCTTCTGGAAGAGATATTAGGAAAACTGCCCCATTCACAATAACCAAAAAAAACCAAAAACCAAAAAACAAAAACAAAAAAAACTGGAATCAACCTAACAAAAAAGGTAAAAGACCTTTACAATGAAAAGTACAAAACTCTAAAGAAAGAAAGTGAAGAAGACCTTGTAAGAAAAATCTCCCATGATTCTGGCTAGGCAGAATTAACATTGTCAAAATGGCCATACTACCAAAAGCATTACACAGATTTAATGCAATTCCTATTAAAATCTCAATGACATTCTTCATAGAACTAGAAAAAGCAATCATGAAACTCATTTGGAAAAATAAGAGACTCAGAATAGCCAAAGCAATCCTTAGAAAGAAGAGTGAAGTAAGAGGCATCACAATACCAGACCTTAAACTATACTACAGAGCCATAGTAACAAAAATGGCATGATATTGGCACTGAAACAGACAGGTAGACCAATGGTATAGAATAGAGGATGCAGAGGCAAACCCACATAAATACATTTATCTCATACTAGACAAAGATGCCAAAACATTCATTAGAGAAAAGACAGCCTCTGCAACAAATGATGCTGGGAAAATTGGAAATCCATATGCAGCAAAATAAAATTAAATCCCTATCTCTCACTCTGCACAAAACTCAACTCAAAGTGGATCATTGACTTAGGTATTCAAACATAGACCCTGTGCCTACTAGAAGAAAAAGTAGGCCCAAATCTCCACTATGTCTGCTTAACAAGACTCCTAAAGCGCAAGAAATAAAATCAAGAATCAATAAATGGGATGGATTCAACTAAAAACTTCTTCACAGAAAAGGAAACAATCAATAAAGTAAAAAGAGAGCCTACAGAATATGAGAAAATCTTTACCACAAATACCTCAGATGGAGCACTAATCTCCAGATCAGTGCTGAAGAACTATGAAGAACTCAAATAACTTAACACCAAAAAAAAAACAAATAAGGCAATCAGTAAATGGGCTAAGGATTTGAACAGATACTTCACTGAAGAAGAAATACAATCGATCAACAAATAAATACATGAAAAAAAGTCCAACATCTCTAGCAATTATAGAAATGCAAATTAAAAATACTGGAAGATTTTATCTCACTCCAGTCAGAATGGCAATTATCAAGAATACAAATAATAAATGTTGGCGAGGATGTGGGGAAAAAGGTACATTTATGTGTTGTTGGTGGTACTGCAAACTGGCACAGCCACTCTGGAAAGCAGTGTGGAGATTCCTCAGAAAACTTGGAATGGAACCACCATTTGACCCAGCTATCCCATTCCTTGCCCTATATCCAAAGGACTTAAAATCAGCATACTACAGTGATGCAGCCACATCAATGTTTATAGCAGCCCAATTCACAATGGTTAAACTTTGGAACCAACCAAGACCATCCTTCAACAGATGAATAGATAAAGAAAATGAGGTATATATAGACAATGGATTATTACTCAGCCTTAAAGAAGAATGAAATTATGACATTTGCAGGTAAATGGATGGAGCTGGAAAATATCATGCTAAGTGAAATAAGCCAATTCCAAGAATCAAAGGCCAAATGTTTTCCCTGATATGCAGATGCTAATTCACAATAGGGGGGTTGGGGTTAGGGAAGAATAGAGGTTCTTTGGATCTTTGGATTAGACAGAGGAGTGAAGAGAGGGGAGGGTTATGGGGGTAGGAAGGAAGTAGAATGAATTGGATGTTATGACCCTATGGACATATATGATTACACAACCAGTGTAATTCTCCATCATGTACAACTAGAAGAATAGAAGTTATACTCCATTTATGTATGATGCATCAGATTGTATCTACTGTCATGTATAGACAAATACTTAGAACAAATAAAATAAAACATTTTAAAAAGGAAGGGGATCAGAGGGAGGGGAGGATTAGGGCAGCTGATGGGTTTGAAATAATCAAAATATTTAAAAATATTTAAAAATCCTTCTTTTTTTTTTTTTTTTTTTTGGTAACAGGGTTTGAACCTAGGAGCACTAAGCTACATCCCCAGCCTATTTGGTATTTTATTTAGCGACAAGTTCTCACCAAGTTGCTTTTGGGCTCCATAAGTTGCTGAGTCTGGCTTTGAACTCAAGATCTTCTGCCTCAGACTCATGAGCCACTAGGATTATAGGCATGGGGGTAAAGTATTTAAAAATATTTTACATGCTCACTTGCATTCGTCATTTGCAGAGCTGAATGGAGTGGGAACACAGGTCTTGGGGGGGGACTTCCTATATGTAAATCAGCCTCTCTTTTTTCCTTCAGAGCACACTTTCAATTTTTCTGGAATCCTGTATCTCCTTGGCTTGCAAATTGCTTATTGAAAGAAACCCCCCCTTATATTTTAAATTATTTTCTAGTAATATTTGTTCACAATTGGTTATTTGATTTATATACTTATGTCTAGGTTCCATGGCAAATGGAGGGAAGCCAGAGAAAGAAGAATTCAATGAATATCTTGGAACTTCTGAGAAATGCTATAGCAATGGTTTCCAGAAGCAGAAATCCAGTAGTTAGAACAAGAACCTAGAATAGTGCTAAAGGAATCAAGAGATAGTAAGGAACATTTTATTTTCTCAGTTCATTGTCCTACTTAATTTGTATTCCCTGACTTTTAAAACTATTTGAGAGAGTGATGGCAGTAATGATATTTCATTTGAACGGCTTCTATATTCTGGTTCTTAATCTGAATAATTCTGCTTATCCTTAAAATCACCTCCTCAGAGGCCTCTCCTGACTTCTAGATATTGTTAGATAGACTCCGCTCACTTATACCCCCACATTTACCATAATAATTATCATGTTTAGCATGATCACCCTGGAGACCATCTATCATCTTGACTCAAGTTCTATCTCATTACAGTAGGATGACCAATCCCTGAGCTTGGAGGCATCCCAGGACAGAACACAGTCAATAAACATTCCTTTAATAAGTGAAAAATTAAGTGCTGTGTACACTCATAGCTTTATTCTCCAAACCATGTCATAAGCCCTGCGAGGACGGAATCAGTTAGCATCTTCCATTTAGCAAGCACTTAACCAATCAGAACTTTGTAAGTAATGTTAATATGTTCTTTTATCTGAGTTTTTAAATTCATAATTTTCCATCAACCCATTAGAACATAGGAATCGTTTAAGTTCCTATAATTAGGAGTGGGTCCATTCAGTGTGAGTGTTGTATTTCCCATTGCATGTCCTTTTTACAATATACATGGAATCTGCAAACTTTTCAGACTCTAACATGTTATGAATTTTAAATCCAATGAATGGACCTAATCATAGCACTGAAATGAAACATCTTTCAAATCATTAATCATATTCTCTTATCCGTTTGAAAATGCTCTCTTCTGAAGATTTGACTGTTTTTGACAATATCTCTGTCACCCTGTTTCTGAAGTACATTCTGTAAGTCACAGTTTCTTAACTTCCACGCTATGCCCTTGTTGGGTTCGATAATTTTTGCTGTGAGGTCACCCTGTGTGTTGCCAATTGTTTAGCAGTGTCTCTGGCCACTGGAATTCAGCAGCGCCCACACAACTCTTCGATATCAGGCAATTGTGTCTGTAGACCTTACCCAGTGTTCCCTGGGAAGCATAATCACCCCTGGTTGAGAAAAAGAACTTTTAAGTTGATGTGATTCATGATTGTTTCCCATATTCAAAGTCTGACTTCTAAACAGTTGAGTTCTAAAATTAATATTTAAGAGAACATTTTTTCCTGTATAAAATTTGCCTTTCTTTCTAGCAACAGAATACAGAGACTTAACAATGATTTTGCAAATTTAACATTAAAACATTCTCCAGGATCCAACCCTGCTCATGGTCATATGCTATCACTCCAAACTTTTTCCAGATTTGCAATGTTTTAAGACTGTTTTTTAGAAGCAAAAGTCCTATTCTTGTGAGTACAGTGCTCACTCCCTGGGTGATTTTTCATTGCTTCCCAGGAAAGCTGTAAGAATTACTGAAGTTATTTTTGGTCCAAATAATTGTGAAAGGCATCCTTCATCTGTCTCAGCCATTCACATTTGTCATGGACTTCAGAGTTCCTTTTACATTAGCTCCATCCTCTTAGAATTTAGATGAACAAGGACAAAGTTGCATAGGAAAAGATGAGAAAAACTTAAAAGGAATGTCATTTAACTTGCCTTCCCTTTCCCATTGCCTGAGAAAAAAAGTCTCCTTTTTTTGAGTATAATGTTGTGATTATATACCATTTACATTTTAGTCAGGGACTGAAATAATGAAATGCAGGGATCCCATAGAGTATGAGTGTGAGCCCATTTTTTTGAAATGCCTGGGAATAATTTTCATAATACCCTAGAACATAGTCTTGAGGATATATTCAAGGCCTTGGATGACGGGAAATGGAGACATTTGCCTTTCAGACTTTGCCAAATTGATTTATTTGCCCACAGGAAATCCCTAGGAAGGTATCATCCTATCATCAGGTGCCACGTCCAGTTATGCACACTGTGCGGTCTGTGCTCGGGGATTCAACTCTTCTGTAGAAGCACTGCCAGCATCAGCCAGCAGCATGGGAGGCATGGGCAGTGCATGACAATGTGCAGTGGTGGTTCCCATTGGCCACTCCGTTCTTACCCAGGACAATGGTCACAGGCAAGCTATATTTATTGCTGTTGGAATTTATCCAGGCCTCTAGGGCTGTCCAGCTTCTGTTCTAACATTCTTTACCACAGGTCAGCAGCTGCAGAATCAGAGGATCAACTTGCCAACCCTTGTTTTTCTATCATTGGGAGATAAAAGCCACAGAATACAGAAATGAATACTGGAGAAGTCCCCTTTTCAGGGTATCTCCTATAGGCCTTATGACAATTGTACTCATTTGACAAATAAGCAGCTCTGGAAAAAGATCCTGGAACTGTCAGATGGGAGGGTCAGAACTACTCTTGCAGATCACCTAGCCAAATCCCTCATTTTGTGGGATAGAGGAAAAGCGGTTGAATATGTAGTCTGTCTGCACGACCTATTCTTGGCAGAACCTGAATCATTTTATTCCCTAAATGAAAAGGACATGCATTTTGTACCACACACTGCCTGAGTTTTACTTTCAGAGGACACCAGACAATGATGGTGTCTCAGTCAGATTGAGCTGCTATGACAAAATACCATAGTTCTGGAATCTGGAAGTCTAAGGTCAGTGTGCCCAAAGTATGTCTGGTGAGATTCTTTCCTTGGATCACAGCCAGCCACCTTTGTGTGTTCTCAGTTGGCCCTTCCTTAGCTCCTGCGGGTGGAAAGAGGCTGAGAACTCAGTGGTGTCTCTTCTTGCCAGGGCATAACACCATAGGGAGGCTCCCCCATAGGTCCCATCTTTATGGCTTCACGTAAACCTAATTATTTTCCAAAGGTCCCTTCTCCAAAACCATCAAATTGAGGGTCAGGGCTTCAGTGTATGAAGTTGGAGGGGTATACAATTCAGTCTCCAGGAGACATAGAGGAACAGTTTTGGGGCCTGGGCCTCTTTGGAAACAGACAGGCTCAAGAAAAAGGAACTTCGGATTTTTATAAAATAGGATGAGAATGCTAGTTGGATCAGGGGCTGCCAAGATGGGGGAATATCAGTCAAGGCATCTTGAAAATATATAGGCAAAATTCACAATTCGATTTTGGAACTGTTAGAAACCACTGCTCTACCAATCGGAGGTCGTCATACTGTACAAGCCGATGGTATCATTTTATGATGGTACCTCCTGTGATAACAGCCTTTTTGTGGCATTTAAATAGCAACTCTCTTCTTTTTATATCTTACTATGTCTCCCAAAATTGGTTATTTTTTAAGTATAATAAATACGGGCTCCCTCATAATATGATGACAGTGTCTCCATCTTAGTCTCCTTTCTCTCAACTCAGTATAGTCATGGAATGCTTTCCTCCCAGAGCTGTGTGGATTCTCCCTGGAGGGTGGCAACTGGTAACCCATGCTTAGGGAAAAGTTGTACCAGCCACCAGGGATCACAACGAGCAGCTGGAGGTCATAGTACAATTAACATCAGCTGGGAGTTCCCCCTGTGTGCCTCCCCTCTTTTGATTCTCCTTAGCTCCTGGTAGTCTTTTTTGAGTGTATCTTTGTTCCCTTTCTGCCCTACTTCTTTTCTTATCAACACTTCAGTTGATGTCAGCATGCTTTTATTTCCTTTATTTAAAACTGCCCAAAGCCTTCATTGTTGAATTCAAGATGGCATTTGAGAGGAATAGAATCATTTCAAGTCATGGTTATCAGATGTATATGCCAGGAATTTTGCAAAGCAATCTTTTTGGAATCCACTCCTCAAATACACTTGTCATTATTTGTAAAAAAAAAAAAAAAAAAAAAAGGCCTGAAAATCACACACCAAATGTGTGCTTTTCTGATTACTTATAGTTTTTATATTCTCATCTATAATTTGAGTAAGTTGGGTCATATTTTATTCTGTTAAAGCATAAGAAATAAGCGTTGGGGAAAATTAAGAGTGGGGGGAGAGGTCATTGGTTTTCAGTTCCTTTGACTCAAATTCTGCATGCTTTACTATAAACACTGGCTTATTAATTTGTTCCATTTGTGTCACTTTAAGGTCTGTTTAGTGACTCACCATGAAATTCCCGCAAAATAATCCAATTCTGGCTTCCGTTCTATTTCCCTTTTTAGTTAAATAACCACGTAAGTCACTGCAAATCTCTACTAATTATCCTCAAGAGCATCTGCTCCTCGGTCACCCCCCGCCCCCCGCCTTTCCCAGGTTGGCAATTGACCACTCACTCTCATTTCAGGCTGCTTCTCTTGCATGGCAAAACTCAGGTCATGCAAAGCATCATTGCCACTCCTACAATTAAGGATTCCCCATGGCTGAACTCTTACATGTGGGGTCCAGAGAAAATGTTACTATGGGAATAAACATCAGGCCAGTGAAGATCTGAGATAGAACATTGGATAGGAAACTGAACACAATGCTGCTAGAAAATGATCAACATGGATGCTGCAGAATATAGCCTGATGGGGCATAAAAAAAAAATTCAAAAGCCTATTTTAGTAATACTGGCCACGAAGATAGCAGCATTTATTTATTTAATCACTATTAAATGAATGTCCATTTTATGCCAGGCTCTGGGCTCAGTGCTAGGAATAAAACTGTGAAGAACTAAAACACGAAAGAAAAAAAGAATCTCCAAAGAGCAGAGGATACTTATCACTGTCAAAAGTTCGTAGCACATTTTCAGTACTAACCATAGTATTTGTGTTGAAGTAGACACTGGAGAACTCAGGCAAAGTAAAAGCAGCAAAGTGGAAAAAGCATAAGCTGCTTTATTTCAGGCTCTCTGGAAGCCTCATTTTCCTTATCTGTAAAATAAGTGGTGCCTCATAGAATGTATCATAATTAAACTAATTAATACAGGTAAACATTTAAAATAGTGCCTGGTATGTAGTTAGCATTAAATAAAACCAAGTAAAATGGAGCCCAGGAATATTCTGTGATGAAAATGAGCCTGAAGCAGTGTGTGAGTTCAACAGGAAAGATTGTCACACTTGATTAGTGTGAAATGCCTGCAATAAGTGGTAACTTAGGTGCCACTTAAATGTCTTGTCTTGTCTGTAAATTAATTTACACAAACAAGCTGAGCACAGAAAGATAAGATACTTATTAGATGCAAAGAGATGATTTTCAGACAAATAGATTCTCAAAGAAGAGAAAAAAAAACTACCAAATATTTACTAAGTCAGCAATAGTCAGAGGCACTAAGAACAGTTTACCTGACTTTCCATATTTTTATAGTTTAAAGATGAATTCAAGGGTTTATCTGTTGACTCCTTACAAATTTTATTCTCTTCGAAATAACTGTGGTTTTTCAACATAACTGTTTAAACTCAGCCAAAAGTCATTTTCATTCTCTTTCATGTGGTACCATGAAATATTTCTCAAATGATATGCAAAACAACTTTTGTAGTCATAACTGTGCTCACACTAGTAGATTCTAATATTTAGGTTTATATACATTGGCAGCCTTAAATCTATATGCTTTCTTTTTTTGCAAATTACATATTGTTGCTAATAGATCAAGGTAAAAAATTAAATGCATCCATTAAACCTAGTCATTGTATCTTTATTCCTGCATTCACAAAAGAAATAGATTTTTCTTTCTTTATAATTAAGGAAATTAAGACACAGAAAAGTGAATTTTCTGTGTAATGAAGTACAAGAGGCAGAAATAACCCCTGAGAAATGGCTTTTCATCCAGTCTACTAACTGCAGCCTCTGATCAGTTGCCCTAAATTCTGCTGTTGGCAGAGAATGTGGGGGAATCCATGGGTGAACATTTCTAGGGGAGGAGTGTTGAGTCCCTGTTTTAAACAGTGGAAATAAGTATAATCCAGTGCTGTCAATATGTGGAGCATAAGCTTTTTCAGCTGATAGTGTAACAGCTGAGACTGTGAGGTACACAGTGGGTGCCAATAATTTGTTGTTCAATGTAAATGAATAAAGAATGCCATTGGATTTAAAGAACAAACATCCAAACATTTATTTTTACTTCATGGAAAGTAGTGAATGGCAAAGCACCCAGTTATGAGACCCAGGGGATTTATGAACTCGTTAAGGGACAGTTATTTGGTGAATAGGCACACACACATTGCGGGTGTGCCATGTCATGCCAGACACTCTATGTAAAATTAAATCTTGGTAGATAATAAAGAATGTGAGAACTTCAATAAACAAACTGAAAAAACTTCAATAAACAAACTGAAAGGCGGACACATTAGTTCCTCCAGCGTTCAAATTTCACAAGGGATAGAAGATAAACAGAGAATAGAAACAACATCCCCAAAGCCACACAATTTCACTAGCAGAGACTATTTTTGTCCTTTTTGTATATATTTCTTTTCCAGGCTCCCTCTCTAGTTTCCCTTTGGATCATCCCACGTATTCCCTCCACCATGTGGAAATGAGGGCTTGACTGGGGGTGGCACGTGGTATCAGCGGAGCCAACTGGATGCTTTCTCCTGCTGGCAGAGGAGTGATACACTCCTCCAGAAATGGCAGCGACAGCCCTGTGCACAGTGACCCGTCCTCACTGCTGGCTTCGAAATAACCCTCTCTGCTCCTGCTTCTGGATTCCCGTCTGTTTGCCAGTTTCCCGACCACGTGTGCCAACGTCCTTTACTGCATACTAATGTCTTTATTAAGGTACAATAAATCCAACATGATACACATATTTTAAGAACACATTTTCATCCAGTCATGGTGACACAAGTCTGTAATCCCTGCAGCTTGGCTGAGGCAGGAAGACTGCAAGATCATGGCCAGCCTCAGCAAGGCCCTAAGCAACTTAGACAGACCCTGTCTCAAATTAAAAAAAAAAGGGGGGGGGGGGCTAAGGATGTGCTCAGTGGTAGTACTGGGGAAAAAAACATAAATATACATATATATGTTTATGTATATGTATACATACATCTATATGTATGTTTTAACTTGTATACACCCATGAAACCAACACTACAATAAGAATCATCTTCCAAAGTTTCCCTGGACTCCTTGGTACTCTCTACCACCTACTCCTTCCTGACTCCTAATCTCAGGCAACCACTGATTTGCTGTCACATTTGATTAATTTGCCTCTTCTGAAATTTTAAATGACTAGAATCATGTAGAATAAATGCGTCTTTGTCTGTTTTCTTTCCCTCAGCATAAGTATTTTGAGAGTCATTCAAGGTGTAGCATGCATTAGTAGCATATTCCTTTTTATTGCTCAGTAGTATGTAATGTGCTTGTATATATATATGTAATAAATGAACTTACTATGCACATTCATGTACTATGTTTTGTAAAGGTGTGTGCTTTCATTTCTCTTGGATAAATACTTATGAATGAAATGGCTCCATCATGGGGTAGGTATATATTTTTAAATGTTCAAAGTAGCTCAATTCTTTTCCAAAGTGGTTGTGCCATGTACAGCCCATCAAAAATATATGAGAGTTCCAGGTCCTCCACTGTTCCAACACTTGGAATTGTTGAGCTTATTAATTTCAGAAAGTCAACTAAATGTCGGATCCTAGTTCATTGTGGATGTAATTTGAATTTATCTCATGACTAATATTAATCACTTTTATGTGCTCATATTCAATCTGTGTTTCACCTTTGGTGAAGTGCCTCTACGATCATTTGCCATTTATTTATCAGGTTGTTTATTATTGCTATTGAATTTGGAAAGTGCTGTACATACATCTTACCACAAGAATTTTTCTTATCAGGAATATGATTTGCAAATATTTTCCACAGTTTATGACTGTATTTTCAT
This sequence comes from Glaucomys volans, assembly GCA_020662805.1. Taxonomy (NCBI): domain Eukaryota; kingdom Metazoa; phylum Chordata; class Mammalia; order Rodentia; family Sciuridae; genus Glaucomys; species Glaucomys volans. The sequence continues at coordinate 456,399 of JAJEJO010048013.1, forward strand.
TCTCTGTGATGGTTAATCTGAATTGTCAAATTGATTGGATTAAGAGGTTCCAAAGATCAAAAGGATTCTGGATGTGTTGATGAGGGCATTTCTAGGAATGATTGGATTCTGGATGTGTTGATGAGGGTGTTTCTAGGAATGATTGGCATATAAATCAGCAAAGTGAGAGGGAGACCCACTGTAAGTGTGGAAAGCACAGTCTAATAGGAAGAGGGCCTGGATGGGAAAAAAGGTGGAAGAATGAGAGAGCAGTAGATACAAACTCATTTCTTCTTAAGCAGGCACTCTAATTGCTGCTATAATCACCTGAGGGCATCAGGGTCCAGCTCCTTCACTCTTCTAAAGTGAACTCTAACCAGCAAATTCTCCAGGGAGTTTCCTGGCTTTCAGTTCTGGAACTGGGACTCCATCATTGATCCCTCTTATTCTAAGGTTCCTGCTTCTTGGACTACACAGCTATGAATTCCTCCAGCTCTTCAGCCTACTGACAGAAGTTGTGGGACTATCCAGCTTCTTGTTGTGTAAGCCAATTTAATAAATCATATTTTATAAATATATATTATAATATATTTAATTACATATATGTTTGTGTTCAGAGGTGGGTACAGCACTTTCCATTTATATATAATTGAATATAATACAATATATTATATATTCTCTTAAGATTCTAGTCTTCTACAGATTCCTGACTTGTGTGCTCTCTAACCCATGTCTTTCTAAGGTAACATTGTTTTAATTTTTGGTAAACTCCAGTTTAGTGAATATTCTAATGAATTACGTTTTTGGTATATCTAAAAACTCATTGCCCAAGCCAAAGTTTTGTTCTATAATTTCTTTTGTAGTTTTATGGTTTGGGTTTATCTACTTTTAAGTTGATTTTCATCTTATTTTTCTTTTCAATTCTATCCATTTTTGCTTTATGTATTTTGAAACTTATTAAGTGTATAACCACTGTATTTTTGTTGAATTAACCCCTTTATCACTACAAAATAGCTTGCCTTATCTCTTATAATACTGTTTCAGCAAAATCTGCTTTGATATTAATATAGTTACCCCAGGATTCTTCTGGCTATTGTTGACAAGTTGTATCTTTGTTCATCCTTTTACTTTAGACCTTTATGTGTCTTTATATTCAAATTGTCTTGCCTCTTTTTATTCAGTTTTAATATATCTTCTTTTAATTGGTGAATTTAGGACATTTACATTTAAAGTGATTATTAATGTAATTAGGATTAAGTCTGTCATCTTGCTATTTGTTTTCTACTTATATATTATTCTGGGCTGAGGTTGTAGCCTAGTGATAGAGTACTTGCCTCACATGTGTGAGGCACTGAGTTTGATCCTCATCACCACATAAAAATAAATAAATAAAATAAAGATGTGTCCATCGAAAACTAAAAAAAAAATTTAAACAATATATGCTATTCTATTTTTCCTCTTTTATTCTGTTTTACTTTATTGGCTTGGTAACTATGACTCTATTTTGTTAATTTAGTAATTCCCTTAGGGCTTAATTATACACATATTAACATGGTTCAATTCTACCTTAAAGTGATATCACGTCATTGAACACACAGTGTAAGCTCCTTACTGACATACCATTTCTTTGCTCCTAGTTTCTGTGCTATTGTTTTCATATCTTTTATTTTTACATGAGTTATAGATCCACATTTATGTTGTTGTTGTGTGTAAATTACTAATTACATTTTTAAATATTTAGATAAAAATCAATCTTATTTACTTGTATTGGTATTTTTTCTGCATTTCCTTCCTTTCTATGGATCCATATTTTATTCTGGACTCATTCTGTTTCTGCTGAAAGAATTTTTTTAACCTTTCCTATAATATGGGTCTTCTTGGGCAAATTCTTCAGCTCTTCTTATGTTTGAAAAGATTTTATTTTACCTTCATTTTGAAAGATAATTTCACTGATTATACAATTATTGGCTTACAGCTTTTCCCTTTCAGTATTTACTTACATTGCTCTTCTCATTTCTTTCTTCATCAAAGAGAAACTATATTGCTCAGTTTTTAACTTGACTCTTTTTTCTGGATGTTTTGAGTATGTTTTCTTCATTATCGCTGGTTTTGAGCACTTTGATTATGATTTGCCTTAGCGTAATTCTCTTCATATTTCTCGTGATTAGGATTATATGAGCTTGCAATTTGGAATTTTTCATCAATTATTTCTTCAAGTTGTTTTTCTTTACCCCTTTGTTTTTCCTCTTTGGGGGACTTCAAGGACATATTTATTAAGTGTGGAAAGTTGTATCAGAACATGTGGATGCTCATTTACTCTCCCCACCCCATTTTTCACAGGTTTCTTTTATTTTGACTTCAAGTTTATCAATATTTTATTTTGTAACAAAAATGCCTCTAATTCTTTCCAGTTTTTGTTTTATCTCATGTTCATTTCAGTTTTCTACCTAGAAGTTCAGTTTGGACCTTTTCTAAAAAATGCCTTTTTTACTTGACTCCTTGAACATATGGGCTATATTATGAAAACTGATTTACTGCCCTTGTCTGTTTTTCTAGTATCCATGTCAGTCCTGGATAATCTTTTATTGATTCCCTTCTCAGCTTCGTAGATCATATTTTCCTTCTTTGCTTGATCTGCAATTTTCTGTTAGATGCCAGACTTTGTAAATTCTACCTTGCTGGATTTTGCATATTTACCTTTTCTGTAAATATTCTCAAACTTCATTCTGTGAGGTAGCTAAGGTGTTTGGAAAGTCTGAGCAAGTATTGGCCAACATTTTCTGTGAGGGGTAAAATAAGTATAAATTTTAGGTTTTGCAGGCTACACATGATTTCTATGAAATACGTTTCTTTATATTTTCTTTTCTTACAACTCTTTTAAAATGTAGAAAAACTAATAAATAAAAAATATATCTCTCCCCAGGCTGTAAGCTGGTATAAGTACAAGACTCTCCTCATTTGTTTTCTGTCTCTCAGGAACACTGGCTTTCATTGCTTGATGTTCTAGGCCGTAGAAACCATCCTTTCACATATTTTGTCTATTTATGTTTTCTACAGGGAGGTAAATCTAGTCCCTGTTATTCCATTTAGTTTCCTAGTTTCAAAAGATCCTCTTAATTCCTTCTGATTCTGCCTCCATCAATTCTGCAAGGCTAAATGGGTCTTCCAATAAATTTCCTTCTACTAAGTTGAATAGAGTGATTTCTGCAGTTTGCAAATAAGATCCCAGTAAACAGAATATATCAGCAGTGTCCGATTAAGATACTTGGTTTTATTCTATGAGGAAAAGAAAGCAGTGTTTTGATCTCCTGCTGCCCTAAAGAAATTGAGAGGTTTTTCCTTTTGAGTTTTTCTCTTTTGTTTTTGCTTGTCAGACTGTAACTGTGGCCTTTTAAAGATTAGTATATACAAGCCTTATGTGTGAAACATGTAAGAATCATAGAAATTTTATGCACACTTACGTTTATGAAGATAGACATCAACTGTTTCTAAACATGCACCAAATGTATCCCCTCAATGAAGTGATAAAAATCCGTTAGAAATTTTGCTGTTTCTCCCTGTGATAATTTTAGAAAGTCAGATGTACAAAAGCTGCATCAACCTGAAGAAAATGATTTTGTCACTGTCAAAGGCCAGAGATATATAAAGAACCTCTGAGCTATTTAAAATAATACTTTATTTTTAATAGTTAGAAACTGGCATCTCTTTTTTCTTTTCATTAAATGTCTATATTCAGAATCAGACAACTTATAATCAGAGCTTTAAGTTAGGATTTAAAAGGGGGAAGAGAAATGGGAATAGTAAGTTAAACCCTTCAAAAGCTGAAGGCAGTTGGTCAATGATGAAAATAAGTGTCTGGAGGGGAAGCATTTGAAAAAAAGAGGTTCAAAGCTATCCATGGTGCTTCTGGGAAGCCATGATGACCTTGACTTGCACATGAGTAGAATAAAACAATAAAATGGAAGATCAGAAACAAATATTTAAAAGGATTCTCAAACATATAGGTAACCAGCTACAACAATTCTTCTATCAGTGGTACAAGGATGGTCCTGAATGTCATGCCAAGGCAATATTTGTGCCAAGACCAAAAGGAAATATGGAGTGTGTCTTGCTATGGAGCTTACTCTTCTCCCTGTGCCTGGATCTGACACTGGCCACCTGGCAACCAAGGATATTTTAGCAGGGACATTGGTCCAGGTCCCCCAAACTCTGTCACCATGAGATTCTGTGAGTGCTGGACTCCCAGTCCCCAGTAAGTTGGGGGTTGTTGGACTGCCTCCAGTAAGAAAATTCTCCAGGCTCCTCCATCTCTCCTATTGTCCATCTTTCCCATCACTTCCTCTTACCACCTTCAGACATGAGTCCCAGAGAGCAGACTCCCATTACTCCTTTCTGGGTTACTTCAAAAGGCTCTAAGTATTCTCCTTGATTCCACTCTGGCCTGCCTTCTTCACCTGACCCTCAGATGTACTTAAACGTGAGATTATCCTTTTTCCCTGCCCATTTCCCACTGACAGTGAGCCAGACCCTCATGTGGCCCACCAGTGTTGCCGTCCAGGCTTGATGCACCCAGATCTTCACTCTATTGCTCCCGCTTTTTCAGCATGCTCCAGTTAGATGGGCCTCCTTCAGGCTGATCTTGAACCTCTCCAGACTCCTCCTGCCTGAGGACCTTTGTGTGAGTCCCCTCTCACTTTCTTATCTGAAATTGATCATCTCCCAAAAGACAGACTGAACCCAGGCCCACACTTGGAACTGTCTCCTCATATCCTGTGTGTCCACATTGTCCTGTGTTCATCAGACTTGGCGGATGGATTCCTGCCCTTGAAGTGACAAAGCTCAGGGGTAATGACATATATGCAGTGTTTCTGAGAAACTGAAATTGAAAATAAAAATGTAAACATATGGCCCTCAAAAATGCAAGTATACATGCTTAGGTCTCACTGTTAAGGTGAAAATATCAAAGGTTTCACTGTCAAGATATGAGATGGTTTCCAAGGCCAGTTGGCTTGGGTTCTGAGTCCTCATGATCTTGTACAAACCCTTTGTGTGAGTGATGGAGAAGAGAGCATGGAACTTTCTTGGTGTGTTTAATTACTTCTTTATTATGTTGTTTGTTTGTTTGTTTGTTTGTTTGTTTGATAATGTGGGTTCTCTGAGTGCTTCAGACCTCGCTTGCTACTGCAATGACTGCCTGGCAGAGTACCTTGCAGTAAATAAATTATTAAATGAATGTAGTAACTTTAGAAAGTCAAACTCAACAGCACCTGCACCATTGTACTCATAACATATTCATGCTGTGAAGGGAAATTGTTTCTAATCCTTCACATTAAATTAATGCCATTCATCTGAAGTTTACTGCATTAGGCTTTTAAAAATTCAATTTACAAAATGTTCACCTACAGTTTGACAGGGCTCTGAATGTAAGGAATATGAGCCACATGTTTTGTTTCTATGGGTTTAAATAATACATCTAAAATTATGTAAATTAACATTAAAGTTGCTTGAGATTATTCTCTTTTGAAAATATCTGCATAAATTTGAAGTATGAGAACTATTGTTCTAGTCATTTCAGTGATTAGAAGTCTGCAAAATCCCTCCAGGAAAATAAAAAATGAGACATTCATTCATTCAGGAAATAGTTGTTGAGCAATAGCTATGTGAACAACACTGCTGTGTACCCCATTTATTCTGCCCTCAAGGAGCTAATGAGTAAAAGAGGGAATAAGACATATACTTTTCTAACCAGTATCCCAAGTAGAAATTGATGGAAGCCAATGGATTAGGATGGTTACCTTAGGAACTAGAGAGGCGTGATGATCTCAGTGACTTCTTATGACTTTAGAACACACATCTCATGTAAAAGTTTACATAGAAAATAGTAACTCAAGCTGTGTAGAAATTGAGTTAAATGGGTTGATAATTAAGATTATCATAAAAGTTGAAAGAAACGAGAGAAAACTGTCTCTATGACTTGTTGTTTCTCTAGTGGCTGATGCTATTACCCATCTTTACCTCAGGGATTTTTCAAGCTCCTTTAGCTCAGACCCCCTCCACACATCCCACTGAGTTCAGGTATCCAGGACCCCATCCCCCTCTGCGGATCCTGGATCACTGTGTGGGAAGGTAGAAGTGTCTACACAGGGTGATCAGATGGGAACCATGAAGTCTTGGAGCAGACACTTGTCAATGGTGATGAATGTCCCTCATGTAAATTCTTCCCGAGTCGTGATGGGGAATAAGGTGCTGAGGGTCCCATAACATGTGACCAGTGGCTAGTTCCATTCACCCTGCTCATCCCAGAAAATAGTCCTTCCTATCTTCTGCATCTGCCTTAGAAGGAGTTCCCAGGCACCTGAGGAGGAGTCAAAGCTTCTGCTCTCCCTCCTCCTCTTGAATTCTCTGATACTCCTGAAATCTAAGGAAGATGGTTGTTTTTACTTTTACTTGTGGATTTCCAGAGATAAGTTCTCTCTGCAAAATTTGTTCTCTGCAATCACAAGTCTTGCAGATCTATTCTCTCCACATCCCAAATCATGGGTAATTTCACAAAAGTAGTTTTCTTCTGCGAAGTCAGGTTGATATTGATTTTTGAAGCCTCCCCTTGAAGTGAGGCAACATATTTGCATTTCATTTTCCTGCTAAAGCAAAGAAAGGGAAACAAAAATAAATAAAAAGCAGTTCAGTAGCCCCGCCCCTTCGCGCGCAGGTGAGCATGCGCATCACAACCGCCCGCGTCTAGGCGCACCGGACGCCAGGCCAGCACGCGCCTCGGCTTGGGAGGCCGGGCGAGGCCGCGGCGGAGGCGGAGGCCGGGCGCCTGAGGCGGCGCAGGGTTGCCGAAGTCCGTCCTCCGGGTTAGAAGACAAGCGGTCGAGGGGAGGGGACAGCCAGGCAGGCAGGAAGCTGCCGCTTAAAAGGGCTGCCAGTGCTGGGCCCTTCCTCCCTCAGTCCCAGGCCTCCGAGCGCACCTCTCCTGCGGCCCGCTGGCCTCTCCCTCTACTCTGCGCCATGTACTGCCGCCTGGGCGAAGCCTTGCTGCTGCCGCGCGTCGGACCCGCTGTGCTGAGCTCGGCGGCCGCCGACTCTGCCTCGTTGCTGGGCTGGTGCAGCGGGCAACCCGCCGCCACCCCGCAGCCCGGGCTCAGGCCGCCCGCCCGGCGCCACTACAGCGAGGCGGCGGCCGACCGCGAAGACGACCCCAACTTCTTCAAGATGGTGGAGGGCTTCTTCGACCGTGGCGCCAGCATCGTGGAGGATAAGCTGGTGGAGGACCTGAAGACTCGGGAGAGCGAGGGGCAGAAGCGGAACCGGGTGCGAGGCATCCTGCGAATCATCAAGCCCTGCAACCATGTGCTGAGCGTTTCCTTTCCCATTCGGCGCGACGACGGTTCCTGGGAGGTGATCGAGGGCTACCGGGCCCAGCACAGCCAGCACCGCTCCCCCTGCAAGGGAGGTATCCGTTACAGCACTGATGTGAGTATAGATGAAGTAAAAGCATTGGCTTCTCTGATGACTTACAAGTGTGCAGTGGTTGATGTGCCGTTTGGGGGTGCTAAAGCAGGCGTTAAGATCAATCCCAAGAACTATACAGATAATGAATTGGAGAAGATCACAAGAAGGTTCACTGTGGAGCTCGCCAAAAAAGGTTTTATCGGTCCTGGAGTTGATGTGCCTGCTCCAGACATGAGCACAGGCCAGCGAGAGATGTCCTGGATCGCTGACACCTATGCCAGCACCATAGGGCACTATGATATTAATGCACAAGCCTGTGTTACTGGTAAACCCATCAGTCAAGGAGGCATCCATGGACGCGTCTCTGCTACTGGCCGTGGTGTTTTCCATGGACTTGAAAACTTCATCAATGAAGCTTCTTACATGAGCATTTTGGGAATGACACCAGGATTTGGAGGTAAAACATTTGTGGTTCAGGGTTTTGGTAACGTGGGTCTGCACTCTATGAGGTATTTACATCGTGTTGGTGCTAAGTGTATTGGTGTTGGTGAATATGATGGAAGTATATGGAATCCAGATGGTATTGACCCAAAGGAACTGGAAGATTTCAGATTGCAACATGGATCCATTCTGGGCTTCCCCAAGGCAAAGGTATATGAAGGAAGCATCTTGGAGGCTGACTGTGATATACTGATCCCTGCTGCCAGTGAGAAGCAGTTGACCAAATCTAATGCACCCAGAGTTAAAGCCAAGATCATTGCTGAAGGTGCCAATGGACCAACCACTCCAGAAGCTGATAAGATTTTCCTGGAGAGGAACATCATGGTTATTCCAGATCTCTACTTAAATGCTGGCGGAGTGACAGTATCTTACTTTGAGTGGCTGAAGAATCTGAATCATGTCAGCTATGGCCGATTAACCTTCAAATATGAAAGGGACTCTAACTACCACTTGCTCATGTCTGTTCAAGAGAGTTTAGAAAGAAAATTTGGAAAGCATGGTGGAGCAATTCCTGTCGTACCCACTGCAGAGTTCCAGGACAGGATATCGGGTGCATCAGAGAAAGACATTGTGCATTCTGGCTTAGCCTATACCATGGAGCGTTCAGCCAGGCAAATTATGCGTACAGCCACGAAGTATAACTTGGGCTTGGACCTGAGAACTGCTGCCTATGTCAATGCCATTGAGAAAGTCTTCAAAGTCTACAGCGAAGCTGGCGTGACCTTCACATAGATGGATCCTGGTTAACTTCCTCATCACCCTCTTCACCTATAACTTCTGCTGACCTCTCACAAGTTTACATATAACTGCAGATATCTTTCTTTCATGACTCATTAAACAGTGGACACTGTTCTCAACAAGTCAATCCGATTCAGCCCCTTAGAAGAAAGAAATTAAGTTTAGGGGATCGTGTACAATCTGATGAGTGTGAAAGTAGAAATCACCTTTTCCAGAGAGCCATTTAGGCACTTTGCTTTTAAATAAAAAAATCTCTTTTGCCTGACTCTGCTGCCTTGCTCCAGGGCTCTTCCCAACATAGTCAGTGCTATTGCCAGGGAAAGCAGTCAAAAATAGTCACTCAATTTTGCTCTGGGTAAGTCTGGGACGTGCTGTAATTGTGACACATGTGAGAATTAGATATATGGTTTTCAGAAGGTAGTATGATCCTCAAATGAGTTATTGGTTTTACATCTGCATAATAACTCAATTTTACAAGTTTTAAACAAAAATAAAAGCTGTCTTGTATGCATTTTATTCTCAGAGAATAAAATAAGTACATGCTGCTATAATAAAATGGCCTTGAATCACTATCAGAATTTGCTAACTACCATTATGACACATAGTCCAGAGTTTGGTAACCTCTTTACTGTGTTAATTATTTGTTCTTCCCTTTTGAAGACATATTGTGATGACTAACTGAACCGTAATTCAAGTAGAGTGTCCCAAGAAAAGCCACTGGGTTCCCTGTTTGAAGTCCAGCTGGCTCTGAGCACCACTGGTGGCCACGACTCAGCTTATGTGTCCTCTCCTTCAGGTGCTTTGCATTCTGCACCCAGTTTCATTAACAGCAGGTTGAAAACAACATAGGTTCTAGTGTTTATAGAGTTTTTTGGCTAGGGCCTTTTGAGCAGTAGTGTCCCAATAAGTACTAGGTATTTATGTAAGAATGAGTGCTTTTTTTTTTATACCAATAATGCCCTTTCACAAATTTTTAACTACTTTGTATCTGCATGACTTAACCTGATGATAAAAGCAGTTATTAAAAGTCTGCCTTTTCCAAAAAAAAAGGAGTTCACTTTCCATATTTATAAACAAAAAGGAACACCTTTATTCTGCTAACAATTCTGTTAACATTCAAAATAATAATTTGAAGTACTTAAGATCCATTAATAAAGAACAGGATGATTAGTTAGATAAATTGTGATGCATTTATTCAATTGATTTGCTAATCTATGGTAAGTGAGGACATAATAGAGGTTACCTTGTAGAAGGAATTTGAAATCATTGGGAAATTTCTTAGAGGTGGGGAGATAGGGAACATTTCCATCTTTTCTAGGTGAGGGGATTGATAGGTGAAGATAATCTTAAAGGTGTACATTTAGATTTGTGCATTTCACTGTATGCAAACTGTACCACAATGAAAATTGCCTCTGACAGCATCATGAAGAATAAAACAATGTAGATTTATATTTGTTTACTTAGAAAATTGCCTATAATGCATTATTTAGAGAACACAAAGGGCTAAAACACATATACACCTATATGAATGATTTGGTATTCATAGAAAATAGTCTGAAAGCACAAACAATATTGATATTTATTCATTTTATTATAGTTATTATTGAGTATTAATTATACAGAGTAATGGGTTTCATTGTGACAATTTCATGAGTGTGTATAACCTATTTTGATCTTATCCACTCTTCCTATAACCCTCTCTACCCCTGGTTTCCTTTCTCTTTCCTAATAGTCTGCCTTCTACCTTCATGTCATCTCTCCCATCACCCTCACCCCCCAGAATTATACATATGAGAGAAAACTTGTGATACTTGTCTTTCTGAACCTGGCTAATTAGATTAACATGACAATGGCTAGTTCTATCCATTTTCTTGAAAATCACATGATTTTGTTCTCCTTTATGACAGAATAATATTCCATTGTATTTTGTGGAATAGTTTGAGGAGCATTAGTATTAGTTATTTATTAAAAGTTTGATAAAATTCAACTGCCAATCCATCCAGGTCTGGGCTTTTCTTTGTTGGGAGACATTTTATTACTGCTTCAATCTCATTGTTGTTGATCTATTTAGGCATTTTATATTCAATTGGTTCAATTTTGGTAGGGTGTATGAGTTTAGAAATTTATACATTTCTTCTGGATTTTCCAATTTATTTGTTTCATTTTTTTTTTCAAAATGATCCAGATTTATTGGTATGTGTTGTAATATCCCACTTATCACCTCTAATTGTTTCAATTTGGATCTTCTCTGTCTTTCTTTTGGTTAGTTTGGATAACTGTTTCATTGATCTTTTGTATTGTTCTTTTATCTATTCCATTTATTTATGCTCTGATCTTTATTATTTATTCCTTCTACTGGTTAGGATTTTCATTTGTTCTTGTGTTTCTAAGACCTTGAGATGCATTATTTATTTGAGATTTCTCTGTTTTTCTAATGTGACTACATATAGTTATAAAATTTCCTCTTGTAACTACTTTCATTGGGTTCTATAGAATCACTAGATTGTTTTCCTTTTCATTGGATTTAGGAATTCTTTAATCAACACCCCTTATTTCTTCAGTAACCCACTGCTCATTCAATAATGTATTCTTCAATTGCCATGTGTTTGTATATCCCTGAATTTTCCTTATAGTTGATTTCTAGTTTCACTCCATTATGATCTAATAAAATAGAAAAAATTATTTTAATCCTTTTTATTTGTTCAAATGTATTGTATAACCTATAATCTGATCTCTTTTGGAGAAATTTCTGCATGCTAATGAAAAGAACATGTATCCTGCAGCCATTAGACGAAATATTAGATAGATTTGTGTTGTCAATTTAACCTGTAGTGTAATTTATCTCTGATATTCCTTTGTTGATTCTTTTCCTTAAAAATATATCTATTGGTGAGAGTGGAATATTAAAGTCCCCCACTATTTTTTGTTGGGTCCTCTTTCTCCCTTTGTGTCTTGTAACATTTGTTTTATACAATTGAGTGCTATGAATTTCCATGCATGTGTGTTTATAATCACTGTATCTTCTTGGTGGCTTATTCTTTTTATCAAATTTTAGTGGCCTTCTTTGTTTCTTCTGATTGATTTTGGCTTAAAGTCTATTTTGTCACATGAGTATAGCTTCTCCTGCTTGCTTTTAGGTTCCTTTTGTTTGGACTATCATTCTTTTACTTTCAGTCTGTTTATGCCTTGAAAATGAGGGGAGTTCCTTGAGTGGGTGCACACACACACACAGTCAGGTACTGTTTTTTAATCCAATTAACCAATCTTCATCCTTTAATTGGAGAATTCAGGGTTATTATTGAAAAAATGCACAAGTTCCTGTCTTTATGTTCTTTTTATTTTATTCCATCTATATTTCTCTCTTTTTTATCTCAGATATTTGATGTTTTGCTGAAATACTCATATCTGATTCCTTCCAACTCCTCAGTTGCTTATCTGCTTTTCTGGTGAGATGTTTCCTTCCCTTGCTATTATAGTTATTTATCTTGCTTCCTTATTTGGGTGTAGGATTTCCTTGTGTACTTCCATAATGATGGTTTAGGGTTAATGAATTTTAGTTCATATTTATCTTCAAAGATCTTTATTTCTTCTTCAATTCTAGTAGATAACTTTACTGGACATGGTAATTTAGGTTGGCATTTGCATTCTTTTGGTGTTTGAAATCATAATTCCATCTGGCCTTTAAAGTTTCTGCTAAGAGATGTGCTATTATTCTGATGGGTTTGCCTTTACAAGTGACACAAATCTTCTTTCTTATAGATTTTAATATTATTTCTTTGATTAGATTTTTGGCAGTTTAACTATAATTTGTCATGCAGTTTTTTCGTGAGCATATCTATTTGGGTTTCTAAATGTCTGAATGTCCATATCAGTCCAAAGATTTGTGAAATATTCTATTATTACTTCACTGAGTATACTTTCTATGCCATTAGTCTATAGTTTGACTCTTCTAAATCTAATTCTAAATCTAAATCTAAATCTAAATCTAAATCTAATCTCTTCTAACTATCTAATGTTAGGTAGTTTAATACTTTCCCAGATAACTTGTATATTCCATTTGTAGTTTCTTATTTGTTTTCTTTATTACTGTCTGAATGTGCTAATTCATCCATGTTGTCATCAAGCCCTGGTATTATTTCTTCTACTAGATCTAGTCTATTGATGAGGTTTTCAACTGAGTTTAATATTTGACTTATTGAGCTTTTCATTTCCAAGATTTCTATTTGGTTCTTTTTCAGAATTACTATACATTTATTGAATTACTCTTTACTGTCCTTCCTTGTCTTCCTTAATTCGTTTTTCCATTTGTATCTTTTTTGCATTTACTGATCATTTTAATAGTCTTGAATTCTTTGTCCAGCATCCCATCTACTTTGATATATTTAGTTTCAGTTACTAAGAGTTATGAACTTTTGGATGAGTCATATTCCCTTTTTTCATGTTATCTGTGTTTCTATGTTGAGTTTTACATATCTGTTGGAATAGAAATCTCTTCTACTTTTTTGAGAGGCACCTCTTAATGAGCAATGCTATACTGAGCGGTACAAAGATGCACTTTGTATTGTAGTTTCCCTGTGAATTCTTAGCCTGGGATCTGTGGATTTTGACTCTGTGCCTACTCTGTCAGAATCTCAGGGACCCAATTTTTCTGTAGGGTTTTTCCTCTGGTAGTTCAATCAAGTGTAATATAGACAGAATAATATATGAAGCTTACTCTTTTGGGGTTAGTTCTCCAAATTTTTCAGTACTGTGCTTTTTGCAAGTGTGTGGGAGCAACATATGCTTGAACTTCTTGTGGGTGGAGTGACCACAACTGTTGTGTTATTTCTCTCTGTTTTTGCTAAATGTGACTTTACGTAGTGAGTCTTCAAGTCCCCCACAATCTGTGCCTACTTGGAGCTATGTTATCAGCTGGAATTTTGTCCCCCTATTCTTTTTTTTTTTTTTTGAACCAGGAATTGAACTCAGGGGCACTTGGCCACTGAGCCACATCCCCAGTCCTATTTTTGTATTTTATTTAGAGACAGGGTCTCACTGAGTTGCTTAGGGCCTCACTAAGTTGCTGAGGCTGGCCTTGAACTTCTGATCCTCCTGCCTCAGCCTCCCAAGTCACTGGGATAACAGGCGTGCGCCACCACGCCTGGCTCCCTATTCTTTATGTTGAGGTATCTGTCAAAGATTGAGCAGGAGTAGGTAGTGGATGGAGTAAGGTGAAATTTCTCTCAACTGGGCTGCAAGTGTTGCTCAATGGCAAGACACCTGCTCAACATATTCAAAGTTCTGGGTTAAATCATTGAGAGAAAAAAGAAACTTCCAATAGCAACAATAATTTAAAATTTAAAAAAATCAGATATAGACATACAATAAAAACTTATTAAAAGCAACAAGTACAACCCCACTAAGCAGTCAGCTCAGACAACAGAACCCTTCTAAAAATGACTCCCATTATGGAATCATAATATACCAAGAATATGCCAGGAAATGCTCTGAACCTCTTCTCCAGCACCAGTTCACTATGCAAATCCATGGTTTTCTGTCTTCCTAGACTGTGCATTTTCCAGGTACCAAATTCTGGACTTGTAATGATTTCTGGGAGTCTTTGTCACCTAAAGTCCCACTAAAAGTAAGCTTTCTTCCCTCTGCCCAGCAACCAGCTCTTGGTGTCAGGATGCTGTTTTGTTCCTCTTATTATTCTAATAACCAATATTTCTGAGTTTCACCTGATCTCTGAGTCTCTTCTGCTATATTCTAGTATGTTCCTACAACTTCCCTATATTAACATGCAGCTGCACACCTGTTGCTTTGGTTCAGTTTCAGGAGAAGCAGGAGAGAGCTGGGTGCCTCTAATCTGTCATCTTCAATGTTTATTTTTTGATGGAAGAATTTTGGGTGACCTTCTAAAATGTGGTTTTAAAGTATCAAATTCTTAATAAACAGCACATGTTACTTATGTAACAAAATAACTTTTTTTGGAATATATTGAAAAATTTAACATAAAATCAGATTTTTGAAAGCTGAAGTCTGTAATTTGGTGTCTTTTTTTAATGTGAGGGACCTATTGATTATTGCCATATAAGGGATCTCACGTATGCTCCCAGGTTATTCTGTACTTACTCATGTCAGACTACACCATGTGGAGGTGATACATTTACTCAGCTTTGGCTAGATGTCAGGAGTTATGTGTAATTCAAATGCCCCCAACTTTCAGCCTAATAAATGACACATATCAGGTATCCAATAAATAAATAAGAAAGTAATAGTAATGAGTTTGAGGATGACTAATTTGGAAACAGGTATGTGATGAATTAGATGAGGAAGAGACTACAGTATAACCAACACAAACGTAGAGTATCAAATATTAGCAAACTAGCAATAGTAGGAGATGTTCTTAATTTGAAGAATAGCATCTGTCTGAATGGTTAAAGACATCAAACATTTCCCTTGGGACTGGATAAAACCAAAAATGCCTATTGTGTTCAGTTCTGTTCAGCATTATAATGAAGGTAGGACAAGAAAGAGCAATGAGATCTTTTAATTTGTTTATTTATTTTAGTATTCAAAGAAAGAATTTTTTTAAAGTTGTTGAGATTGAATATTTAGAGTATACAACAGAATCCAGATATAAATTATTAAGTACTTAGGAATATATGTTATGTTGAATAATACTTGTGATATACTTATGGAGGAAAAATAATAGAACTTGGAACAATTTTCTGTAAGAATTAACTGAGCAGTCTCTTTTAGTCAGATTTTTCAGTGCTGTGACTAAAGAATCTAACCAGAACAATTTTAAAGGAGGAAAAGTTTATTTGAGGGCTCATGATTTCAGAGGTCTTAGTTCATAGAAGGCCAGCTCCATTCCTCAGGGCTCGAGGTGAAGCAGAACATCATGGCAGAAGTGTGGCAGAGGGAAGCAGCTCACATGGTGATCAGGAAGCAGAGAGAGAAGAGTTTCTACTTTCCAGATACCAACTCTATACCCCAAAGTCATGCCCCCTAGTCCCACCTCCTCCAGCTGCACCCTACCACTTCAGTTACCACTCAGTTAGTCCCCATCAGGGGATTAATTCACTGATTGTGTTAAGACTCTCACAACCCAATCATTTCTCCTCTGAACCTTCTTTTATTGTCTCACACGTGAGGTTTTAGGGGACACCTCACATCCAAACCATAACACAGTCAAAATAAAAAGGGAGTTTCAAATGAGCCCATAATGGAAAAGTGTTCCCATTAACAGAAATAAGGACCCTGGAAAGAAAATGCGTTTGGGAAGCAAAATATTGAATGTAATTCAGGATATGCAATGTTTAAAGAATCCAGAGGCTATCATGTAAACTTGCAATAGTAAATGCAAGTCTAACATTGGAAAATGTACAAAATAAATGATTTATGTCAAGCTAGATATGGATCATCTCCACATGATGTAAATAAACCTAAGTTTTTCTGTAAACTTATATTTAGTCTCCACTGGGGATTGGGTCTGTGAAGGTGTGGTAGTTCACAGTCAGTAATTACAAAATTCAGGCTGAGAATCCTAATTCCTTTTTAAAATTTCCTAAAGCATCAGAAATGCATTACTTTTAAGAAGTATAAAGGAGAGGCAGATGTAAGAAGGGAGAGTGGGTCTTTGAGGCTATTGTTATTTCTGTGAGCTACTGACTGAAGAAGGAAAAGAACATTAAAAAGAGCAACTAGAAACATTACAGCATAACCCAGAACAGAAGCTCCCTCCTTTTCATCCTTTGCCTTCTTTTGAAAACCTGCCAACTTCCAGTACAACCAGCATCTCTGTCCCTAGCTCACCCATGGAGGAGGAAATAATCTTCAAAACTGTGCTGGGAACTTTCTTCTCATCTCCCCTTACTCCAACTAGGTCACCTCCTGCCATTGTATGGTTCTTCTAAAGCAAAAAAAGTATCAGAAATGACAAGATGAAATATGTGTGTGAGGAGCCCAGAGCCTGCTATTTGACCAGTGTTCACAGCCCTACCCTAGTTCCTTGGTCTTCATCTTTATGGACACCTCAGGGTAGAGTATAGGGAAGACTACATCATGAAGTATGCTTTCAATTATGAAAAAAAAAAAGAGTTTCTTCATTCTTAACTTCAAAATGGCATCAATATAGCAGATATAATTTACTGGGTTCAACACCTTTTAGTTGTTCTTCTTGATACTCTTCCTCCCAAATTGCGATATTTAATATTAAGATAAGCTGCTATTTTTATGCAACTACTTGTACCAAGCATTATAGATAATCCTACTTAAAACATAAAATAATCCTGCAAAGTGGATATTTCTGTCTCCTTTTAATTGATTTTTTTAAAGATTTAAATTTAACATCTTTTATTAAAAAAAAATACTCCACAAGCTAGTAACAGTATAGGATGTTTTTAATTTGAGAAAGAGTATCAGTTTGAAGAATTAAAGATATCAAAAATCTCCCCTGAGATTAGTCAAAAGAAAAAAGTGCCTACTATGTTCAGTTCTGTTTAACATTATAAGGAAGGTCTTAGGAAGGACAATAACATAAGAAAGAGTAATGAGTTTGTAAGAATTGAAAGGAAGAAATGAATTACTTAGAATTATGTGTATTAAAATAAATTCAAAACACTACAGGGATTAGAAAGTTATATTGAAAGAAATATCCAAAGAAATGGAAGAGAGAGAAACCAGGTTCATGGATTTGTAAATTCAAATGTAAATGTTGTCAAATCTTCTCCAGCGTAATGTCAAAGTCTGGACTGTTTTTTTTTTTTTTTTTTTTTTTTTTCTAATCTGAATTCTAGTATTTTGTTTTTGGTGGAACTTGAAAACTTCATTCTGAAATAGATATGAAATGCAATGAAAGAAAATAGTGAAGAAACTTTGGACCTGTTGATGGGAAAGAACATACTATACTCTTTTCCAAGATTAAGCATAAATGAAATAAAAGTTTGGTGCTGAAACAAAAGCATAGAAACTAAATGCAGCACTAGAAACACATCTGGGTGTCTAAGGATGTTTGATTCATGATAAAAGCATCCCAACAGAGCAGGGAGGAAAAAGTAATTGTTTCGAGAAATGATGCTAAAGCAATCAGATATCCAAAATGAAAAAAAAAAAAGCAATAAAGAAACATTTCTACCACATTTCATGCACAGAGACACGCACAAACCAATTTATGTTATAGGTAGACCTAAAGGTGAAATAATAAAGCTACTAGAATATAATATAGAATATCTTTATGATCTCCAACTAAGAAATTTTAAAAAATAAAAGACATTATTATTACATTAGTACATTCTTAATTATTGAATTATATCCTTTAGAGAGGGAAAAGGAAAGCCTTTTAAGCATTTTTTAAAAAATCAATTTTTGACAACACCAACAAAAGGGATTATGTGCAGAATGTGGAAATACTTTCAAATTCAATAAGAAAAGTAGAAATAGTTTTTGTTTCAAAGAATGTACCTCAAGATCTGAACAGGCATTTAACACATAAAACACACACACACACACACACACACACATACACATATTGAAAAGGCCAATGGAAATATGAAAGTCTCCTCAGTCTTACTAAATAGAGGGAAGTACATATTTAAAGTTATAATGAATCTGAAATTACAGTTATATCAGTATAAATCCACAAGGTTGCCAAAAATATTAAAATGCCAGACAATACGACATGTTAGAAAGCAACATGTTGTGAAAAATAGCTGATAGAAGGGAGGTTTGCACAACCCCTCTGAATAAAACTTAACAGTGTTGACTAAAGCACATACCTCTTCCACTCCCTAGATCTTTTAGTTTTTTGTTTGTTTGTTGTACTAGGGATTAATCCCAGGGATGCTCAACCACTGAATCATGTCCATGTCCGCAGCCATTTTTATTTTTCATTTTGAGACAGGGCTTCACTAAGTTGCTTAGGGCCTCACTAAGTTGCTGAGACTGGCTTTGAATGTGTGATCCTCCTGCCTCAGCCTTCCAAGCTGTCATAGTAACTTTGTCATAGTAACAGAAAGCCAACTAACATGTAGGGCTTAGGATTTCAACCTAAGAATCTGAATGGTGGAGACAAATATTTAGACTATAGCTTTTCATTATGCTATTTATACAGATCTCTCACAGATAGGTAAAATTAAGCTATATTATTTTAAAATATTTAAGCAATAAAATTGTAAAGAAAACCAATACTCTAAAATTCAGAAGCCTCTTTATCACTGAAGGGAAGGAGGGGTGAAAATTGAAAAGGATCCCCTGGAGGGTTCGTTATCTTTTGTCTTGATTCCCAGACAAAGGTTATTGTTTGATGATCCTTTAAGCTGGATGTTTGTATTCTATGTACTGTTTTTCCAGTTGCTTAGATATTTTTAAATTATGCAATAATCTGAGACTCAGAAAGTTAGAGAATCCAGTGAAAGTAAGTGAGTAAGTAACTGACACTTTGGGACTTGGTCATACTTGCCTGTTTCAAAGCCTGTGTCTTTTTTAATGTATTATTGGTTTTTAAGTTTTGCATCTTGGACCATATATGAAAAAAAGAGAAAAGGAACACTTACTATAAATGCATATTATATTCTCCATGTAAAATTGAATCACAAGCTTTGTGTGATAAATTCAAGAGTCTGCATTTTGTCAAGTATCTGAGAGGTGATTCTGAAGCACACTGAGGCTCAAAAACAACTGTACTGTATGGTACTTCACCTCCCTGCAGGGAGAATGGCTTCATTAATAATCCAGCCCTGCTGAGGTCTCACATCTTTCTCTTTATTCTAAAAGGGATGTTATTTTGACAGTTTGAAAAAAAAAAAAGATATTTGAATGTCCTGGAGCTAAAAGCAGGTAAAAATTGTATCTCAGAGACCAGAGTGAAAAATAAAGCACAGCCACTTGGAGGAAGGACTAGGGACCTGGATAGTGTGCTCAGACGATGTATCAACTGTTTGCATCAACCACGAAGCTCTTATCAGCCTTTTTATAGAATGCAGTGTTTCTGAGTCATAGGAGGAAGCAGATTTCTTATGAATTCTGTGTTTATTCTCATATGTGCCCTTGGAAAGTCTTAAGCATTCCAGTTTATCTTAGCTTTTCTAAAGGTACCTAGAGAATGAAATATCAAGGGACGAAACTAAAAAAAGATTGTCAAATGTTCTCTTCCTTCCTCCCACTGAGGAAGTCTCTGACTTGGCCCCCTGGGTGGCTTCTCTGCAAGTCAGTTAATGGTGCTGTCCTGCCAGACAGGGTGGGTGTGTGACCTAGAGCCTGGAGGAAAGAGTACTGAAGTGGAGTTTAAAAAGAGTGTGGGCTAGGGCTGGGGATATAGCTCAGTTGGTAGAGTGCTTACCTTGCAAGCACAAGGCCCTGGTTCAATCCCCAGCACAGCAGAAAAAAAAAAATAAGCATGGAATAGAACCACAGGTGCATCATTTGAGACAAGTGTGGAAGCAGGTGAAATGAATATGCACGTGGGCAAGAGGTAGAAAAGGAAGTCAAGAAAAACAAGTAAAGAATTCAGGGTGATTTGATTGACTTTTTGGTTGAGTTTCTGTGATCCTTAAAGCACTGCCCTGATCACAATCAGGTCACGTAGAATACAGCTTTATAAGCATTACAGAGCCAGAGCATGAAAAGGTTATCATTGCTCCTCCAGAAGGATGTGGGGTGCTCTGTCAGCACAGGCCATTGGAGAAGGGCCTCAACATGGATGCAGAGCTGTGACCACTGATTCAGCTGTCCTCTGCTGCCTGCACCTTAGAGGCTACAGCCTGAGCTCAGTCCAGCAGTTCTATGACTGCAGTAATGTTTGGAGTTACTTTCTGACTGTGTGAACAATTTGGCTTGAAAGCAGATCCAAAAGGTAACAGTTGTATTTTATAGAGGCATTATCTTCCACAATGGGAGAGGGAGCATCCTTCTATTGACCAAATTATGTCTGATTTTATGTAACTACGGTAGCATAGGCTGGGTATTGCACTGACAGCAAAAGTGCAGAATAATTTATTTTTATATTCAGAATTTTGGAACAAAAACATAAGAAACATTTCAAGGGTAGAATTTTATATTCTTGCATGAGGACTATATATTTGTTCCAAAGAAACCATATTGTATGTGTATAGGCTTTTTCTGAGAAACAAAACCAAATGGTACTATATTTTTCTCCAACTGGAAAATGATTCAGTATTAATAATAACCCATAATATTAGTATAACTTTATAGATTTTTTGGGGGGGTAGGGTAGTGGGGATTAAACTTAGGGGCACTGGACCACCAAGCTACATCTCCAGCCCTACTTTGTATTTTATTTAGAGACAGGGTCTCACTGAGTTGCTTAGGGCCTCTTTTTCTGAGGCTGGCTTTGAACTCATAATCCTCCTGCCTCAGCCGCCTGAGATGCTGGGATTACAGGCATGTGTACTGCGCCCAGCAACTTTATAGTTTAATAAGCTTTTCATGAATATTTTCTTATATGAACACCATCTCAATGTTATAAAGCCAGTTTCATTACTCCCACATCATGCTGAGGAACGTCAGTGCAGATCCTGAGGTTATGAAGTTGAAGCTGCCAACCTCCTGGACGTAACAGGTGGGTGAGCACCAGCTCTTTGGACTTGAGGTCCTCATAGCCATGTTAATGTCTTCACAGCCTCTGTACACACACACACACACACACACACACACACACACACGCACATACACACCACAGATGTTTCAGCACAAGGCAGTGAGTGTTCTTTCAGTGCCTTCCCCATATCTTAACAGTTGTTTGGGTGAAATGTTAACCAACCTGTAAAAATATGTAGACCCGAGAGACTTTGAAATAACCAGACAACATGAACAGGGCATGCTTTACTTCTTAAAACTAGAACTGCCTTCAAACACAATTCTTATCAAAAATATGATGGATGACCACCTATAGTTTTCCTTCAATCTCATAAAGGTCATCATAAGCAACAATAGAAAGAATTCTTTCTTATTTTTATGACACCTACTGTTGCTGGTTATGGGACAGCAAATGGCTTTGGCAGACCAGGGCTCAGATCTAGTCCTTTCCCAAATTTTATCTCCCTTAACAGAGGAACACAGCCTCTTTGAGAACCAGCTTACTGATCTGTGAAATGGAGGAAATAATGTCTCTCCTGCATATTCACAGGAATTTTGGGTAGGACAAATTAAATTAGCACATATAAGATTTTTTTTTCAGTGGTAATTATATTGTACAAATATGAGGCATGATCATTCATCATGAAATGTATTCTGGGTGACTGTATGTGATCCATTATACTTCATGATATTTTAATGAAAGTGTGAGGATACTTTCAAAAATCTAAAAAAAAAAAAAAAAGATTGTAAGAAGAATCTTGAAATCATGTAAAAATTCCCTTACAAAAGAACATGAAGAAAATAGAGTCAGTGGGTCTTGATATCTTTTAAAATTACAATACATTATTTCATTGTACAGGTTGTTCATTCCTTTGGTTTGTATCTCTGTGCCTTCCTCAATCCCAATAGTTCTGAAAAATGATCTTTTCATGATATCCCATAACTCTTGGAGGTTTCATTCATGATTTCTACCATCTTTTCAGTTTGGTCAACTTTATTTTCAAGATTAAAAATTCTGTCTTCCTTGTCTGAGAGTCTGTCTTCCACAAGATCTATTCTGTTGGTGATGCTTTCTATTGAGATTTAATTTGGTTTATTGTTTCTTTCAAGTATTTCTGGATTTATGGGGGGTGTTTTGTTTTGTTTTGATTTTACAGTTCATAGCCACGTTCCTATGCTCAGGTAGTTCTTTTTTTCTATTGTAAGGAATGACACACCATATGCCTCAATATAGCAATCTTTTTTGAATTTAGGACTATTTTTGATGATATATATCAAAAGGAAAATTAGTGGATCCATGGGGTAGGAGAATTTTTTAAGGTTCTTGATTAATTCTTGCATGTTACTTTTCAAATGGGTGACACCACTCAGAATCTCTAGCTCTTTATTGAAGTGTTCTTTTGCTTCCTGCATTTGCTCTTTTAACTGTTTATTGGAGCTGATCATGCATTGCCTGTATTTGCTCTCTTATCTCATCTTTTGCTTCATGGATCATTTTAATTATGTAGACCCTAAACTCCTTTTCTGTCATTTCTACTGCCATCATGTCATTGGATTCTATCAATGTAGCATCTTGGTTTGTTAGGGACACTTTCTTCCCCTGTTTTTTCATATTGTTTCTGTATACTCTCCCCTAGAAGTGAAGATCTGAGGTATTGCAGCTTCCTCCCTATAGGCTTATTGTGACCCTGCAGTTTTCCAACACCTCTCCTTTGAGGGGGAGATCAACACCAGCAGCACCCAATACAAGCAAGATGCAGCCCTACACCAGACAGCCCCCATAAAGACGTTAACAGCATTACAACAAACAGGATGAGTTCGATTATTATCCACAGCGCAACCAATAGGTCTGCAATGAGCTCTACAACTTGTAGTGGTCAACAAAGAGGATGGGGAGCCGTGTAGGATGCAACTGTTAATGGGATAAGAAGTGAGTAAATAGAGGTACCAGATCAAGGGAAGTGTGAGAGCGGGATCAAAAGAAGTTGATCTTTAACATGAGAAAAGGAAGAAAGAGGGAAAAAGGTACACTTATACATTGCTGGTGGAGTTGCAAATTGGTGCAGCCACTCTGGAAAGCAGTATGGAGATTCCTCAGAAAACTTGGAATGGAGCCATCTTTTGACACAGTTATATCACTCCTTGGTTTATACCCAAAGGACTTAAAATTAGCATACTACAGTAATGCAGCCACATCAACATTTATAGCAGCTCAATTCACAATAGCTAGATTGTGGAACCAACTTAGATGCCCTTCACTAAAGAATGGATAAAGAAACTGTGGTATATATACACAATGGAATATCATTCAGCCATAAAGAAGAGTAATATTATGGTATTTGCAGATAAATGGATGGAATTGGAGAATATCATGGTAAGTGAAATAAACCAATCCCAAAACAAAGGCTGAATGTTTTCCCTGATAAGTGGATGATGATACATAATGGGGGTGGAGGGTGGGGGGTTAGAAAAGAATGGAGGCACTTTAGATTACATAGCAGGAAATGAGAGGGAGGAGGGTATGGGGGTATGAAAGATGGTGGAATGAGACAGACATCATTACCCTATGTACATACATGATCACACGAATGGTATGAAACTACATCATGCACAACCATAGAAATGAAAAGTTGTACCCCATTTGTGTACAATGAATCAAAAATAGTCTGTAAAATAAAAAAAAATAGAATGCCATATAAAATTGAGATCTGTATTAGATATAGGAGCTAAGTTTTAATGAAAATAGAAAGCTGAATTTGTTATAAATTGGAATTCAGATCTCACTCATATATTAATTGCAGGAAAGCAATACTGCTTTGAAAGTGCCCATCAACTTTCTGGTATTGAATGATAACATTCAGTAACAAACAATATAATTTGTTTGTTCAGCAGCAACAATAGGGAAGCTGTGAATGACACAGGTATAATGTCACCATTGCACTTCTAAGATGTGTGAAGTGCTATCATCCTTGAGTGAACCACATAATTTCCTTTCCTCACTGACAGATCTGTAACAGAGGGAATAAAGAGACTGAATTAGCTCCACAGAGCATAACATGCCTAGTGGCCATAAAGCACTCAATGGAGACATTTTCTTGAAAGAATAAAAAACCACGGTGGTCACAGGAAATTATTTGTAATAAGAAAATGAAAACAGTGTTAAAGTTGATTTTGTTTCCTATGCAATCCTAGAACTTAGGCAATAACTCTATATGGAAAATAGCTTATTAAGTCAAGTAAAGTAAACTGATGTTAGGTAAGACTAAGAAGTGATAGGGCATGAATCTAGCATCAGCTGGCTTTTGTGACCTTATACAATAACACAGGGTTTCTACTTTGGACCATTATGTACAAAGAAGGGTATTTAATGGTGGTGGGTGGCAAATAGTGATATATTCAGTGTATCACTTTCACAACAGTCAGAAGTCTTCAGTGACCTAGTACAGGATTCTGTATCTTTCTGTTATACAACAGTGACTTTGATGAACAAAGACCCACTCATCAAATGCCTAGTATATTCAATACTGGAAATAGTAGTGAATAAATTAAGTAGTATATCAATATACAGAATAAAGTTGATAGTAAAGAACTATGATCTAAAATAAATAGTAAAATCTGATGGTAATAAAAATAAAATCCTACATCTGTAAAGTAGGGACGGTAGATGATCTGTCTTGATGAAAGGACAAAACAGAAATTCAGACTAAGTGCCTCGTCCAGACTCTCATAGGAAACAAAAGATAGAACTAGAACTAGAACCACTGGACTCTGGGACATCAACAATTATTCATCTCTCATAAGTAGTAGTTGTTTATAAATCTACCCTGATCTAGTTCATTTCTTTCTGTACCAAAAGCCCACACTGGTGCATCACATCCTCAGGAAGAGAGAAGAGAATTCTGAAAATTATTGGATTTGTTTCATAGAAGAAAAAAACTTATCGACTCTTGGGGGAAAGTTCAGTGTCCAAATCCAAGAGCTTCAAAAAATCATATCAGATGATTTTTCAAGAGAATGTTTAGGTTGCAAGATTAGCTAGATGTGAATTCTGTTTTTATGAAGGTCATTACCCTATTCTAGGGTGATTGTTTTTTGTTTGTTTGTTTGTTTGTTTGTTTGTTTGTTTGTTGGTACTAGGGATTGAATCCAGGGACATCCCACCATTGAGCTGTACCCCCAGCACTTTTCTCTTTTTTGTTTTGAAACAGGATCTTGCTAAGATGCCCAGGCTGGCCTTGAACTTGTGATTCTCCTGCCTCAGCTTCCCAAGTCACTGGAATTACAGGTATGCACTATCATGCTGGACTCAAGGGTAGATTTATAAGCAAATATTACTTGTGAGAGATGAATAATTGTTGACACCCCAGAGTTCAATTAAATGCTTACTGAATGCACATAGTTATGCAAATGAACACTATTTTGAAACAATTCACTATTGTGTAAAACGTATGCTGACTTCTGCTCATCAGGAAAAAACCCAATGGCGAAGATATAACCCTGACCTGCGAATTGTTGCAATCCTAGAAAACAGAGGCAAAACAGATGCTGAATCACTTTTTAACTTCCCAAAGTAGGTTTCCACATGCAACTTTGTTTTCCTTATGCATGTCTTCATACATTACAGAAGAGCCGTGAGTCATATTGAAGATTATTCATTCATTCATTCAAGAATCTACCATGCGCCATGCCCCGTGCAGGATCCTAAAGATGTAGCCATGGACAAGACCAAGCGTGGTCCCTTCCCTCATTGAGGGAATCACAAACAGGTCCTGACAACACAGTGTGATTAGTGCTGTTACAGGGAATGCTCTGGGGGGTCTCTACACACAAAAGGGCATCTAACCCAGTCTAAGGTGTATGAGAAGGGTTCCCTGAGGAAATGACATTGAGTTGACAACTAAAGATGACTAAGAGAATTGATCCACAGGCAGGAAGGGGAAATGGAATATCATTCCAGGCACAGTACATGGAAAAGTTCAGAAAGAACAAAGGCCTAAAGAGTTTGGACTTTATCCTACAGATATGAGAAATTGCTAAAAATAGAAGCATACCAAAATCGTTTTTTTAAATTGTGAGATGATTACACTATCTGTACTGTGGAAAGTGGAGTGGGGTATGAAGGGGAGTGCTATGGACTGAGCGCATGAGGATGGAGAGAGGTGGAGCAATCGGGTGATACTCAGGAGACAGAATGAATGACATCCAAGGCGATAGCTCCCCATCATGTGAGGAGTGTGGGAAGAGACAGAATCAGCTTGTGGTTGACAAGGGTGTGATATAGACACTCCATATATCAACAATAGACAGGGATCCCCAAGGACACTGTGGCTTTCCTTCCACTCCTCAGCAGAGTTGACTGGAACTGAGTGAAAGTTCTTGCTCATTGAGATTAGAAGTGCTAGCCAATGCTCGGCCAAAGGAACTGTGTGTCTTCTATCATGCATTTGTATGAATTTCTGATGAGCACTGAGTTAATTAAATTTTTGATATATCTGTTTTCAAACAATATCATGGCTTAGAATTTAGCACTCCCTAAAGAACTTTTATAGACAGAATTAGCATTATAAGGGGCGGTTAGAGAGAAGTAGAAGCAATTTGCCAAAATTATGGCTGGTGGCGTGTGTGTGTGTGTGTGTGTGTGTGTGTGTATGTGTGTGTGTTTGAAGTTCATCATATATGTGTGTATATATATGTATATATGTATATATGTATATGCATACATATAAAATCAGGATTGAACCCAGGGGTGCTTAACCACTGAACCACATCCCCCAGCCTTTTAAATTTATTTTTTAAATTTTGAGGATCTTGCTAAGTTGCTCAGGACCTCACTAAGTTGCTGAGTCTGGTTTTGAACTCACAATCCTCCTGCCTCAACCTCCAGAGCCACTGGAATGACAGGCATGGAGCTCTGTGCCCTGCTTATCCTTTATATTTTAACTGTTATCAAAATAAAATAACAAATCAGATTAATCCAAGACCTTTAAAATGAAAACTAACACTTTCGTGCCCATTTTCCCCACCCCTCAATCCTGTTCCCCAGAGGTATTCATTTTCAGCTCCTTCAGTTCTTTATTCTACCATTTACCTCTTCTAACATCCACTCTGCTATATATCTCTTTTAGGAATAATCTATTGGCTTCTGTTTAAATACACATAAATTTCAATTAATTTTCCTCTTCCCAACTTTAATTCTTTCCGATCTACAAAATAAGAAAATAGCAAACTATTTCTAACTATTTGATCACTGTGAGGTTCAGATGAGATTTCCCCAAAACCTGATATCAAATAATTCAGAGCACCATATCAAATTTTCTTTTCATCCACATAATCACTTTTTCATCCACATAATTCACACTTTCAGCTGTAGAGACTCACCAAATTTCAGCTGGGCACATGACTGTTCAGGGGTGACCCTGTTTGTCAACTCCCATTGCAGCTAAGTGTGGCCACATAACTCTATCTTCACTGGTAAAATAGGGATGGAAACAAAATCCAAGTTTTAAAAAAGAAATTTTACCACTCCAAATCTTCCCTTTCTTAGTTCTCAAAACCTGGAAAACATATATACTAATATAGACATTTTGACCAAAACAAAGTCAACACTTTAAAACACATCAAGACAGCAGGATAGAAGGATCCCGTCTTAGAATGATCTCACAAGGCAGTTATTCTCACAAACTCCATATTGGTTCACTGATTTGTGTATCTACTAAAGAAAACATAACTTTACGTTTCATTATGTACTCCTATAGCCTCTAAGTTATTATGTGAAAAAAAAATATTTACATTGTGTAATTGAACCACCAAATTTCTAATTATCCTTGTTGCAGTATCTCAGCCTGTTTATCACCTATTGTAACCATCTTATGATAAAAATCTACCTAATGTTCAGTTAATAATGATTTGACTCATTCACATGGAGTCATTCACAACAGCTCTACTCATTCACTATGCCCTACAAAGTTCTCATCCCATCTAAAAATTAGAGCAAGTCAGCCATGCAAATTAGCACAGAAGTAGCAATTTACTAAATAGATCCCTTGTGGTTTAAAAAGTTAAGATAGCTTCTAAAAGTACCTAGCCATGCCTGGTCAAACCTTAAACCCTGGAAGGGCTGGATCTTTATAAACTAGTACTTTCAAGCTCGAACATTTTTTAAATTAATTAATTAATTAATTTATATTTGTTCTGTTCAGATTTATATGACAGTAGAATGAATTTTGACATATTATGTAAAAAAATTAAATTAAATTAAATTAAAAATTTTAAAAATTACTTCACATTGATATATGTGATAAATTGAGTTGAATCTTCATATGGAGTAAGAAAATGAGGCCTATATTGTGATTAAAAAACTAATATTCACAGCAAGAAAACAATGTATGTGTTTGTGTGTGTGTATCTCTATATATACACACATACATATATACTCCATGTGCATACACTTGGAGTATAAATTAGGATCCAATTCTTGCAGTTGCACAAATGTGGATCTTCTCTGGTCATGTATTCATGTATGAACATAGTCAGATTAATTCTACTTTCTTTCCCATTCCCGTCCCCCTCCCTTCCCTTCATTCCCCTTTGTCTAATCCAATAAACTTTTATTTTTCCCTGTGCCCATCCCTCATTGTGTGTTATCATCCACATATCAGAGAGAACATTCAGCCTTTGGTTTTATGGGATTGGCTTATTTTACTTAGCATGATAATCTCCAGTTCCATCCATTTACCAACAAATGCCATAATTTCATTATTCCTTATGGCTGAGTAACATTCCACTGTGTAGATATACCACATTTTCTTTATCCATTCATCTGTTGAAGGGCAGTTAGGTTGGTTCCATAGCTTAGCTACTGTGAATTGTCAAGTTCTAACATTTTGATACCAGCTTTACAGCATAAAGCTAGTTGGTCAACAGTGAAATCATTCAAAGACAATTGGTTGCTCAGCTTGACAAATATTAATTGAATGCCCAATATACATTTCACATGGACTTAGTAGACAGCCCCTGCTGAGGTGAGGAAGGAGTTCTCTTCTGGAGCTAGATTAGGGGATGAAGACTTTTTGGTAATAGTAACCCCCCAAGGCCTAAAATAATGAGATTTTGTGGAATACAGGAATAGCGGCATTAAAGAAGTGCCTTGGGATACATGGTCCACACCCATCTTTAACCAAAGAGAATGCTTAGGGAGAAAACCCAGAAAGTCAGCAGATGACAGACACATCCAGAGAAAGGCTTACTTCAGTACTATCATGAAAACAGCCTGGCTGGTGGCATACAACCTCACAATGGCAGAGAGCCCTCTGCTCTTGATGGATCTCCTCAAGGAAAATTCTTAAACTTAAATAACTACTTTATTATTTTATTAATCTACCTCAAAGTTTTTTCAGCTAAGTTAGTGACAGTTTGCATTTCTGAATCCCAGCATCCAATTGCTCTAGGCAAGCATAGTGATCCTGCTGTTAAAGTGAAAAATTTGGACATGGTACCTGATGGGTATGTAAATAGAAAGACAGTGAAACAGGTGATTTGAAATGGAGACAGTTCTAGAAACTCTACATATATAATTGGCATTAAAATTTAACCTTGAGCTAATGTCAAGCTACTGGCTACATAAAACCTAGGAAAGAATAAGAAGAGCTGCTTTCAAATTAGAATTAATACAGGTATTGCTTATCCTTTTTTCAAAGCTGGAATTCAACCTCATAGGTATTTTGTGGAATTATATTTTATAAAGGTGAGTGGTTCATTGTGGTTCATTAATTGTTTCAATAAGATTTGCATTATTCTGCCAAGCGAGGGAGAGAATATTCTTTCAAATACTGGTATAACGGATCATACCTGAACACAGGCTCCAAGGAGGAGTAGTTAATGTTGTAGAACAGGGAGTACCTTCAGAAGTTTTTGTACATCATGAGCTTCCCCTGTGAGACTGGGCTGTAGATTCACCCAGGGACAGCCAGCATTTTGTAAAATGTGTCAAAGGTATGATTAACCTTTCTTAGAATTCAGTGGGAGACCAATTAGAATGTCTTTTATCAAGAACACAGGCAACAACAGGTGTTGGCGAGGATGTGGGGACAAGGGTACACTCTTACATTGCTGGTGGGAGTGCAAGTTGGTACAGCCACTCTGGAAAGCAGTGTGGAGATTCCTTAGAAAACTTGGAATGGATCCACCATTTGACCCTGCTATCCCACTCCTTGGCTTATACCCAAAGGACTTAAAATCAGATTGCCTCAGTGATGCAGCCACATCAATGTTCATAGCTGCTCAATTCACAATAGCTAGATTATGGAATCAACCTAGATGCCCTTCAGTAGATGAATGGATAAAGAAACTGTGGTATGTATATACAATGGAATATTACTCAGCCATAAAGAAGAATAAAATTATGACATTTGTAGGTAAATGAATGATGTTGGAAACTGTTATGCTAAGTGAGATCAGCCAATCCCATAAATCCAAAAGCCAAATGGTCTCTCTGATAAATGAATGATGATGCATAATGGGGGGGGGGAAAGATGGCAAGAATGGAGGAAAGATAGCTAGCATAGAGGGAAGGGAGGGGTGGGGGCGGGTGGGGGGTAAAATTAATAACAGAGTGTGTGACAGATACCATTGCCCTGTGTAAATGCATGAACGCACAGATGGTGTGACTCTACTTTGTGTACAACCAGTGAAACAATAGCTGTACTCCATTTGTGTTCAATCAAAAATAAATAAATAAATAAAAGAATTTCAGCACCCAAAAAAAAAAAAAAAAGAATTCAGTGGGAGAGAGTATTAAGTATTAATACTTAATGAATAAGCTCTGACCAAGAGCATAAGCAACTGTAAACTTTCATAATAAGGTTTCTGAAGTAAAAAGAAAACCTTTCAGTGCAAGTCAGACAATATAACAAGAACAATAAGAGACTCCCAGAAGAGAACTCAGACTGAGCCAGACCTATTCCCTAAACGCTGACAGGTTAAAGCTAATCATTCCCCCTAGGGAGTGAAGAGGAGGAACAGGAGACTAACACAGCTGTGCGGCTGATTGTAGTGTTATGAATGTCATGGATGCTGTTGTTGATGTGGGCACTTATTGGGTAACCATTATAAAATTGTGGGTTTAACAATCCTTTAAGCGTTTTCAAATAAAAAAACAGGGAATATGGTACCTGACCTCCAAATACCAGATTTCAGTGTCCTGGGTAGATAAACACAAAAAATTCAGTTCTTACTATACATATGGCCTACCTTTTTGTCTTTCAGGAAAGTTTAGGGGTATCAAAGAAGTTTGTGAGTTTTTGCATTCCATTATTCTGGTTCATTTGTCACAGCTGATTATCTTAGATTGGGAGCAAAAGTTGGAGTGTCCATATGTCTCTTCACTGAATCTGCAAGCGATGGTCTGTGCATACTTCAGTATAGCAAATTACTTAATACTGTGATGTATTTATCTCTTTATTCTGCTGTGTCACAAGAATATGATTGGAGTGTGATTCTGTACCAGTGTATTTTTAGTTTTGGATATAATGCATGATAATAAAGGGTTACCAAGAGTAAATTGGCTAATGAGGCACTTTCTTCAGCATCACCCAAAAGTTCTTAAAAAAAAAAAAACAAGCATTATTTGGAAATTATTTGCATGCACATGCAATTCATTCCTTTAAAATGTAAAGTTTGGTGACTTAATATAATAAGATATGTGTAATCATCACCCCTATTTTTGACCATTTTCCTCACCTCTAAAAGAAACCCCCTCTACTTACAATCCCCCCTATAACCAGTGCAAAGCAACCACTCATCTACAGTAGACTATATAGATTTCTATTTCAGATGAATCATACACCAGATGGCCTTTTGTGATTGGTTTCTTTAATTTAGCAAAATATTCTCAAGATTTATCAAATGTGATAGTATTATTAGAATTTCATTCCTATGCAATGATCAAATAATTTTCCATTGTGTGGATATACCATCTGTAGTTTAATTATTTGGGCAGTTAGGATGTTTCTAACTTGTGGGTATCAGTTTGATACCATTTCATTTATTGATTCTTGATTTTACTTCTTGCACTTTAGGAGTCTTATTGAGGAAGTTGGTTCCTAAACTGACCTGTTGGAGAGTTGAGCCTACTTTTTCTTTTAGTAGTTGTGGAGTCTCTGATCTAAAACCTAGGTCCTTGATCCATTTATAGAGTTGAGTTTTGCATAGGGAAAGGAATAGGGGTTCAATTTCATTCTATTACGTATGAATTTCCCCTTTTTCCAGCATCCTTTGCTGAAGAGGCTATCTTTTCACCAGTGTATGTTTATGGCGCCTTTGTACAGGCTAACTGTATTTATGTGGTTGTGTCTCTGTGTCTTCTATTCTGTTCCATTGGACTTCATGTCTATTTTGGTCCTAATACCATTCTATTTTTGTTACTATAGCTCTCTAGTATAACTTAACGTCTGGTTTGTGATGCGTTCTGCATCACTTTTCACACTAAGGATTGCTTTGGCTATTCTGGGCCTCTCATTTTTCCAAAAAAATTTCAAGATTGCTTTTTCTATTTCTGTGAAGAAAGTCATTGGGATCTTTATAGGAATTGCATTAATCTGTATAGCCCATTTGAAAGTATGGCCACTTTGGTAATATTAATTCTTCCTGTCTAGGAACGTGGGAGGTCTTTTCATTTTCTAAGGTCTTCAATTTCTTTCTTTAGTGTTCTGTAGTTTTCATTATAGCCATCTTTCACCTCTTTGTTAGGTTGATTCTCAAATATTTTTTCTTTGGGGATATTGTAAAGGGGATAATTTTCCTGATTTCTCTTTCAGCTTGGGGTATCATGAATAATGCTGCTAATTCACATACAAGTGTTTTGGAAACATGCCTTTCACTTCTCGTGGGTAAATGTGTAGAAGTGGAATTACTAGAACACAAGATAATTTTTCATTTCAACATTTAAGGAATTGCTAGACTAAAGCATTTTCACCATTCCCACAAACAGCATGTAAGAGTTCTGACTACCCTACATCTTCACCACTACTGATTTTGATCTGACTTTTTGATTCTAGCCATCCTAGTGGGCATAGTCTCTCATATTATAGTTTTAATGTGTTTCCCTGCTGACAATTGATGCTGAGCACCCTTTCATGTGGTTGTTCATGTTTTAATGAACCATTTGTATATATTTCTTGAATTTGTATGTATTTCCACTTGAGACCATCTGCTCATTTTTAATTGGGTCATATGTCTTTTTATTCCCCAAAGTGCCCTACAATTAGATCTGATGCCCCATATTCCATGAATACACAACTTCTCTTTTCCTTCTTTAAAAAGTAGTTGAACTAGGGCTGAAGCTTGCAGCTCAGTGGTAGAGTAGCTGCTAGCATGTATGAGATCCTGGGTCTGATTCCCCAGCATTGCCAAAAAGAAAAGTTTCACTAAAGGTGAAAACCTTTGTAGAACTTTTATTTCCATGTGGTAAACTTCTGCTTTTCTGGAGAGCATCAGAGATTTTTATTACCTTCCTTTAGGCTCCATAACATGACTAAACAAACCTGACACGATTCTCTTCTGCACTACTAGTTAGAGTTTTCCGACCAGAACAGGTTTTATGGATCCCTAGGGTGCCAGCTAACAGAGAATGGCAATGAGCTGGAGAGCTAAAGTGAGCTACTAAAGAGATTACAATTTTTTTAGTATTTCTTTCACATTCTTTCAATACCAATGAATTTTTCAGTCACTTTGAAATTTTTCCTTGGGTATTTTGGATTCAGACAGAGTAAAATGTATTTTGTAAACCTTATGGAGCTAATTGGATTACAAATGAACATTCACTTTTCTGTGACTTCTGTGTGTTTGGCATATTTACAAAGATTACCCTTCATGTTAGATATATTGCACAAGTGTGTATGCCAAATAAGTCACATCAGCAGATAAGAATAAAAATAGGTGAAAACCTATTTTCACCTAGTGAATATGAGAAATGAACAAAAACAATGCAATGTTAGATTGCAAAAATATCATCATAAGTATTTGATCAGTAAACAAAATTTTAAAACTTTAAAAGTAGCAAGTGCATATGAATAAAAATCATATTGGGGATGTGATGAAAATAGTAATTTATCCAAAGTTAGTTGTTAAACAACCAATAAAAAGTTAAGAATTGTTATTTTTCATGAAGAATCTTTACAGCTTATTCTAATAATTTTGCTTCTCATTGCTGGCAGAACAGAATCACAAACATTTCACCAGGTGTAAATGGGAGGTCCTGTGTAATCTGTATCCACGTGATCCCTTAGGCCTTCCTTGCTCCTTTCTTCCCTAACTGTCTGAATTCCATTCACATTCATTTTCATTAAATTTTTAACAAGATGCATGAAGCTGTTTCACATCAAAAACCCTTATATATAATACTTATTGGAATTTATGGTAATTTCTATTTGTATTAAATGGTATTAGGTCCAAGGAACCTAGTGATAAGCAAATCCTATAAGGACTCCTATTCAAGAAGTTCCCAGCAGAGATTCATGGCATTGAACAATAACACAAGAACAAGAAAGAAACACAGCAACCCTTACACAGGTAGTTTCCCTTGATCTAATCTGAACTCTAGTTAACTGAGCTAGAACTTGAGGACTGCACCAGTGAACTAATTGGGCTTCTTATTTCCTGAAATAAAACCTCTTTCTTTGAATTTCTATACACTAACAAGTGCTATGAAAGAGAGAAGTAAAGAGACAGAGCAAGTAAATGTGGGATTTTCTAAGAGTTGCCCTAGGCCTGCTAAACACTCAGGCGAATGGGTAGAAAAGAGGAGAAGCAAGCCATAAAAATTATGTGTATTAAAAACATAAAGCCACTTCCCTGCCCACCAACATATGGCTAGTC
Organism: Glaucomys volans; assembly: GCA_020662805.1. Taxonomy (NCBI): domain Eukaryota; kingdom Metazoa; phylum Chordata; class Mammalia; order Rodentia; family Sciuridae; genus Glaucomys; species Glaucomys volans. The sequence goes on from JAJEJO010048013.1 coordinate 491,526, forward strand.
ACTGTCCTGGATTTGCTGGTCCTCAATAGTTCCTCTTCCCTAGCAGTGGTGAGATCAGGTTGCTGGTTGTATTAGAGAAAATTCTTGAAAATTGTTTCCAGCATCAATACAACCCTCTTCCCTCTTTGCTATTTAAAAAAATCATAGCAGGCTTTTAAAAAAATTAAAAACCAAACAACAGGCAATGGGTGGGGGAGATCCATAAAAATAATTTTCCCTAAGTAACATATAGAACAACCCAGACTAATTTACCAATAAATTCATTTAAGGACAGGTACTTCCTAAGCAGGGTAGGATTTTTTTAATACTCTCTTTTAATTCATGCATTGTAGTTAAACATAGTATTGGGGTTCGTTTTTACATAACCATATAAGCATGGGATATAATTTGCTCCGTTTCAGTCCCCAGTACTTCCTCTTTCCCTTTCTCCTTCCACCTCCTGACCCCTTCCACTACTCTGCTGCTCTTCCTTATATTTATTTATAGTTTTTAAAATTAGTCCTTTATAGATATATATAAAGGTGGAATTCACTGTGGAATATTTATACATGTTCATAGCACAATTTGGTCAATTTCATTTCACCATTCCTCTCTTTTCCCATCCCTCTTTCCTCCCTGTCAATCCCCTTCCTCTGCCCCACTGACCTTCCTTTATTTTCAAGGAATCACCCCTGCCTCTTTTTTTCCCTTATTTTGGTCTAGCTCCCAGGTATGAGGAAAAAAAATCAACCCTTGACTTTATGAATCTGGCTTACTTCAGTTAGCATGACTTTCACAAGTTCCATCCATTTACCAGCAAATGCTATAATTTCATTCTTCTTTATGTCTGAGTAAAACACCATTGTGTATATCTCTATAGTGTATATATACATCATTGTGTATATATTTTTTTTTTATCCACCTGGGCCGGTTCCATAACTTGGTTATTGTGAATTTCACTGCTATAAACAGTGATGTGCCTCTATCACCATAGCATGCTGATTTTAGTTCTTTTGGATAAATACCATGTATGAGATAGCTGGGTCATATGGTGATTCCATTCCTAGTTTTTTGAGGAATCTCCATACTGCTTTCCAGAGCAATTATATTAAATTGCAATCTTACCAATAATGTATGAGTGTACTTCCCCCACCCTACAGTCTCACCAGCATTTACTATTTGTATTCTCAATGACTGCCATTCTAATTGGAGTATGATAAAATCTCAGTGTAGTTTTGATTTGCATTCCCTGATTGCTAGGGATGCTGAACATTTTTCATGTGTTTGTTGGCTATTAGTATTTTTTTTGTTTTTGAGAAGTGTCTGTTCTTTTTTTTTTTTTTTGTAGTACTGGGGATTGAACCCAGGGGCACTCTGCCACTGAGCCACATCCCCAGTCTGATTTTTTTTTTTTGTATTTTTATATAGAGATAGGGTCTCACTGAGTTGCTTAGGGCCTCGCTAAGTTGCTGAGGCTGGCTTTGAACTTGTGATCCTCCTGCCTCAGCCTCCCAAGAGCTGGGATTACAGGCTTGCACCAGGGCACCCGGCTGTCTGTTAAGTTCTTTTGCCCATTTATTAATTGTTTGGTTTTGGTGATAAGTTTTTTTTTTTAATTCTGTATATATTCTGGCTAGTATTCCCTTATGAGAGGAGCAGCTAGCAAAGATCTCACATTCTAAACTCTCTCTTTACACTCTTGATTATTTCCTTTGCTGTGCAGAAATTTTTTAATTTGCTGGCATCCCACGTATTGATTCTTGGTTTTATTTCTTGAGCGTTAGGGGTCTTGTTAAGGAAGTTGGTTCCTGCACCTATATATTGGAGTGCTGACCCTATGTTTTCTTCCAGCATTTCCCTGCATCTTTATGACATCTAATCACCCCTGCCTTTCCCTTATTTTGCTGTAGCTTCCCTAAATGAGAGAAAAAATATCTATTCTTGATTCTCTGAATCTGGCTTATTTCACTTAGCATGATGTTCTCCACTTCCACTCACTTATCAGCAAATGCCATTACTTCATTTTTCTTTATGACTGAGTTTATATATATCACATTTTCTTTATCCATCTGTTGACAGGTACTTGGTCTGATTCCATCACTTGGCTATTGTGAGTTGTGCTGCTATAAACTTTGAAAATTATTCTGCCTGGAGTGAGATGTAATTTCAACGTAGTTTTGATTTGAATTTCTCTGAAGACTTTTTAAAAGTGTGTGGCAACTAAAGTAAATCTCCTCAATTTAACTTATTAATGGTGATAGTAAAACAGAGAAATTCAAGTTAAACCCCATACTTCACACTCTAGGTAAACTCCAAGTTTAAAAAAAAGAGGGGGTGTGGGGGTTATGAATTCTTTTAAGTGCTTTGAAAATGCTGGAAGAAGCATAGGTGAATGTTGGTATCAACAGGATGTGGACCCCCAGGACAACTAACAAGGAAGAAAAAGGAGACAGATGTCAGCACGTGAAAGTTTGCCTTCCATGGACAAATTGTCTTCATCACCTGAAAAGAGAAATGGGACAAGCTTTCATAGTTATATATATGACAGAGAATTTAAATAAATATATGTCACTATGATCCAAGTAAATGAATAGTCGAAGGAAAGGTATAAGGCAATTCACAAATGTGAGTTATAAATCTAGGGGAAAAATTTATAATGCATATAATTGATTAAAATAAGAATGTTCCTAATTATTAAGGGAAAGAGTGAATACCCAAGGAGACAAAGAGGTAAAGCTAATGTAGAGAAACCATTCACAAGTGTTTCTTAAATATATAAGAACAAGTGTATCAGAAAATAGTATATCACAAATAATTATTAATAATTCAGATTTTTTTTCAGGTATTTCTCCTGTCTCTCAAATTCTGAGGTCTTCTAGCTTCCCCTCCTCTCAGCATCTTCAATCAATGTGAGAAAACAAAGACAAAAGGGGAGGGTAGAGCTCATAACCTTAGGAAGGGTTTGCAGGGTTTCTCTGTTGTTTCTGGAGAAGACAGATTGTGAAGTATCTGTGGTGTGTAAAAGAAAGGGCGAGGGAGAAAAGAGAGTTTCCGAAGTATTATGGAAAACTGATGTAAACCAGTAGGGAGCTTACTTGATATATTCCATGGGTTGTTTATACTTAATTTTTTAGATTTCTCAATGCCCCAGAATAAATAGTGTGGATCATGGCCACATGTTTTACACATGACCCCAGAGATACAGAACAGCCATCTTTATAAAGATAGGAGATATTCACCAGGAAGGGAGGAAGGAAGAAAGGAAGCAATAGAGGGAGAGATAAAGGGAAGTTGAAATGTTTTTGTTACCACTTAGGATAATATATCCAATAATTTTTAAAATTTCTGTTTGCATTTTAGATGTTCTATATCTATTTTTGTTATTTTTCCCTCAGGAAATATAGAAAAGTAAGAGAAAAATACAAGACATTTTTTCAAGTTTTGTTACATTGATTTCTGGAGGAAGCTTAAGGTATTTTTAAAGCTTTTTTTTACATCAGAAAAGTCTGAATAAAGAGAATTGACAGTCATTTTTTTAAAAGAAATAATTTTTATCGTTTTCATATCTATACTTAATGCTTAAGATTCACATGATATATGCTTTAGCTTTAGAATATTGAAAAGGAAAATTGCAGTTTATATTTTTAAAAAGAAAGGTGGTAAATCTTATTAAAATCTTTGACGCAAATGTCAAGAAGAAGGAACATCTTTTTTTACAGAGGAGTTTCGAAATATATCATTGAGTTCTGTCTCTTTTTTTCTCTAAATCAGTACAAAACTTTTTCATTATAACTAAATGCCTTTTAACCTTTTCTATAGTGTTTTGTTGGACTCCAACAATGAAAAGAATGATATCCCAAGTGCACTTCAGCCATGCTTATTCAGTGCTGGCGTGCTAAATGTCCGTGCACCGATACTTTTTAGCATTTACATCTTTACCTTAGTCCTCATAGCAAGTGGAGAATGTATGTGAAAGATATGCCTGAAAAAATCCAAATGGAACAGGAAATGTCATGGGTACAAGATACACAAAAACTATAAATTCTACTACCTTTGGGCGATTTATCATTATACCATGTATATAACCTAAGACTACATCCATCCTGTGATCACTAATGTCCTTCCATTTCTTGGTACAAAACCAGCTTCCTCAGTGGTCGTGCAAAAACACCAAATTTAAAATATCAGAAACCAATTTGTGTATAACATTTAACTTCCCGTAGACCTGTCTAGCAGAACCAGTATTTTAAAACCTATAGAACTTTTGCCCATCCGATTTCATGAATGCAAGAAGGAGCTAGTGAAAGACTAATGACATATAGTGGGCATTGGGGAACACTGAAATATTAATATTCAGTGGAGTTTGGAAGCAAAAATAAAATCTCTTAAGCCTCAAATTCACCGTAGATATTATATGTGTCATCTGCTATCTAAGATGGTTTAGATTCTTCCAGTGTCATATTTTAAACTACATATAGTACTCAATTAATGCTAGGTAGATGGATATATACTAATTCTGTTATATTTCTTAGAGTAATTCTATGAGAAAATCACTAGTCTCATTTTAGCAATGAGAGTTCTTAGAAGAAAGGCTATTCCAAATGGTAATAGATTATCTCAGGGGAGGTATAGGAAATGATATATGCTGACTTCTCTTCTGGGTAATTCACATCAGTATGTCAAAGGCTTTGAGACATCCTCTGTAAAGATAAATTTTATATTTGTATAACCCACTGTTCCCAAAATTACTATGATTTTTTCATGTAAAATATTTCCATCCATATATATTTCAAAAGCACTCTTTAGGTTCCTTAGATAAAGGGAAATGCCCTCATTCCAGTATTAAATCACCTTGACATTGACTGGCTACCATCCTCAAAACACTTAACAATGCCACAATGATCCAGTTCCAGCCAATGACTGTAACCAGTGATCTCCAGCAGCTGACGCAGCAGATAATCAGTGTACACTCTCCAAAGTCAAGGCTCGCAATGCACATCCTGTTCTCTTATCTATCAGAACAAAGAACATAAGCAGAGATTCTAACATTGTTCCAGGAAAAATGTCATGAAATGATAAAAATGATCAACCCCAGAGCCAATTCATGGATGTCAGAAACCTTTTGTAAGCAGCCTCTATCTTAAAAGAGAATGGAAAACTAGATCAAATTGATGGGGCAGAAGAATCAAAACAGAGCATCTATCACATTCTCCCCTTTCTAAGTCAAACGGAATTTTTTCCTATTGACTTTGGTTATAATAGGGAAACGTGGATAAAATTAATTCAATGAAATGTCATAGGATGAAATCATCTGAGGAAACAAAAAGCACACAGTCACTCTCTGGAAGATGACAAATTTTCTAAGGTCTTCACAAGGAAGAAAGAAAATGAGAAAAATATTTCCATATTCAGAATTTAAGTGTGATTGTAAGAGAAAAGATGATAGCTTAATTGCTAAATTTCTTCATAAAATTTACTTCCTGTTTTCCCCAACTCATTCTTTTTGCTCTATTTTTGTTCTTTTTGATTTGGGGACTCTATCAATCAAGGTTGAGCCAGAGAAACAGAATCGAAAAGAAATACATGTTAAGAGATTTATTGCAAGAAATTGTCTTAAGTGATTGTGGGGATGGCTGGAAATGATGAAAAGCCATAAAGCAGGCATTGGGAAAGGACGAGCTAAAACTCACAGGCAGAACTAAGGCACATCAGAGTTCATCAGGACACCCGAATCTTATTTTAAGGACTTTGAAGTGACTGAACCACATCACACAGATCATAGAGGGTTCACCAGGATTATCCCCCTTTCTTAGGGTCTTCTGGTTATGGAATAGTTTTTACATATTCAAATACCTCACAACAATGCCTACAATAGCATTAGCATTTGAATGAATGACAGGATTATGGTCCATCCAAGTTGACAGATAGAACTGATCATCACAGGAACCTGTGGGTTCATAGATATATTAGATTTTTCTAAAAGATTTGTGACTCAAAATGTATAGATTCTAGATATCCATTAACCAACCACACCCCCTTAACACACGCACATCAAATGATGTGATAGCATGCAATATCCAACACAATTATGGGATATTTCTCAGGTATAAACTGGATGTTACACAACAACAGCAACCTAGTGGTAGACTATCCTGGACTGCATGACGGCCCTTCCATCTCATCAGTGGTTTAGGATCCTATTTTATTGCACCTTCTGGTCCATTCTGTTTTCTTCCATCATCAGGGTTAATCGACCATCCCAAGATAATTTCTGGAGCTCTTAAGTATTCATTTCTGTTCCCTAAGCAGCATAAAGAAAAAAAAAAGCCAAAAAAGAATAGACGGCTGGCCCTCTTCCCTTTAAAGATCTTTCTGGAAGTTCCACACTTTGGCTCTACTTCACTGGTCAGAATTTAGTCATACAGCCACAGGGGAGGGAATACCGCCTCCTGGAACCAGAGAACAGTTGGGGTTCTGTCACTAAGAAGCAAAGGGAAAGCAAATGTTGGAGTAAGCAACCCAAGTAAGTAGTACCTCTGCATCAAGGTGACGTTCAAATTCTTAAGAACATGCTACAGTTTGGATCTGAAATGTCCTCCAAACACCCATGTGTTAGATTTGGTCCCCACCTTGTCAGGAATGGGAATGGGGAGAAACATGAAGAGGTGAGGCCCAGTGGATTAGGGGCATTGCCTAAAGGGGTTGTGGGACCCTGGCCTCTTCCTCTACCTTTTACTTCTTGGCCGTCCAGTGGGCAGTGGCTTCCACCAAACACTCTCTCTATGCTCCACTGCCTTGGCACAGGCTCAGAGAAATGGAGCCAACCAATCATGGACTGGAACCTCCAAAACTGTGTGCCAAAGAAACCATTTCTCTTTGTAAGTTGATTATTAGAGGATTTTGTTATAGTAAGGGAAAGATGACTAACAGAGCATTTGGTCTATTGCAGTTATGCCAGTGGTAGCCTCTGTGAGATTGATTTCTAAGGGTGAGTTGAGTAGGCACGATGAGTATTCATCAGGTGTACGTGTGATGTTTTCCTTTAGCTCTTTCAACTTTGCCAGTTAGCAACCTCTCTAATTTCTCTTTTTAAACATGAGCCAGGAGCAGTGGTCCATGCCTGTAAAGACCTCAGGAGGCTAAGGCAGGAGGATCACAAGTTCAAAGGCAACCTCAGCAACTTAGTGAGATCCTGTCTCAAAATTTAAAAAAAAAAAATTTAAATTTAAAAGATATGGGAGCTGGGGATGTGGCTCAGTGGTTAAGTGACTGAACATTGGTACCATTCAATTCCTGGTACCAAAAAAAGAAAAAAAATATGAAGCCATTGTACCCAAAACTTTAGACTTCATTTGAAACTCTTATGTTAAAAAGGTTTCCTGACCAATAACCAAACTCTTTGAGATTGACATCAATTAGTTTGGTTCTGCCTTTGTGCCAATTTCAACAACTGGGCATCTGTCTTGTTCCCAAACATACCATCCACTTTGTATCTGGTTTTGTAGAGTGAACTTGTGTGCATTTTTCTGTTTTTATATTCCTTGCTTATTGGTATTCGATACTTTCTGCTCTAAGACAGAGGAGAAGGGTTGTCCTACCTTCCTTTTATCAGAATCAGGTTTTTTGTTTCTGATGTTGTTGCTAAAGTGAATTAATTTCTTCTTCTCTTTTTTTTTTGCCAACTTTGATTTCTGAAAATTATTTGAAACCATGAACTATATAATATTTGCCATCTCCCAGGCTTATAGTTACCCAGAATAAAATTTTTCTCTTTAAATATTGACATAAAGTTATTGCTCTTCTATTCCATGAGGGAGATTTAAATATGACAATAGCAAAATGTACTATGCAGTGAGTGGTTACATTTTGGAGAGGAATATAATTTACTTTTAGGTTATCAAACCTGCAAGAAGGAGGTGGTGTATAAAGAACACAATTCAATTCTATTTGTGTGAAGAAATGCCTCATTTGTTCACTACTGATTTCTTTGGTTAATGTTGAAATGCCTTTGTACAATAATGAGGTTGAATACCTTTTCCTTATTGCAGGAATTTGTAATCATTTACAAGGTTGCAGAGTAATAATTTTATTATTGCTGTTAGGAGATGAGTCCATTAGGAAACAGCGATTGCCAACTGTTTATCCCTTACAGTACCATATGAAGAGAATTATTACACCAATCACTGTTTTCCGTGAGAGATTGGTCCTTAATTGGTGATACCGGAGTACAATAACAGCTAGCAAGGAACTGCTTAAAGCTATATATTTTCCCCAGATGGTCATAAAGAGACTATGTTCGTCTTACAGTCTAAGTAGCACTTTAGCCCTGCATTTTATATTCTCCACAATTTCTTCCCTTTGTTATGGTCTACTCCTTTTCTGGAAGCATCTTTGGAAAAAAACTGTCTGTTGTATATTTCATTTTGCTAATAATATGTAAGCAATTCATACATTTAGGTCACCATTTAGATATTATGTTGCTTGAGATTCTTCCCCCTTCTTTGCAAAAAGTAAATGACTGATTTCAGCTAAAAGAAAAATGTAGAGAGCTGGAAAGAGCAGCATTCCAACACCCACAAGAAGAAAGGTCTAAACGAACTGCAAATTGTTAATGACTTTTCCTAAACTCAGCAGAGAATGGAGGTAGCAAAGTCAAACACAGAAGGCTATGTGTCACATTACTCCACCTGCATGATATTCTGGGAGAAAAAGCAAAACTAGAGGGATGGAAATAGTAGGGTGGTTGCCAGGGCTTGAAGTCTATGGAAGAGATTGACTGTAAAGATGGCAGAGGGAACTTAGGATGACTGAAGTAGAGTCACCAATTACTCATCTTAGCTTCCCAGGACCATTTCAGTTTTGAAATTGGAAGTCCTGTGCCCCAGAAATCCCTCCTTCCTCTGGGAAAAATCAGAATCACTGATGACCCTAGATCTAAGTTCTCTGTATGATCTATATACATGACCGTATACCTTTGTCACAATTCATCACACTGGATGTCACAAAAGGTTGGCTTTATTGTATTAAAAGTATTTTTAAAATCAACTAATATGTTGCAGATCTCAGGACATAATTAAGCTGTGACAAGGAAATTTAACAGTATTAGAAATGAAAAATATATAATAAAAAAGTTGGAATCTGCCCACCTAGGTACAAATTTGGTCATCTGCTCACAAGAGCAGATATATTGAATTTTGAAGAATGCTTGATAGGAATCTGCAAATACATGCAGAACTATCATGAAGAAAATAGTTTAAACCATTTCAGGTCTAGTAGTGTGATGTATTCAGTAATAATAGAATTGTGCAGTACACAGCATAAAAAGCTGTTCCAGGGTCATGCACAATCAAATCTTGAGATCTGATTTGATTTGATTCATTCATAAAATGAAAAAGCTACAATAGTGTCTCTTTTGCATGTATGTGTGGAGACAATGGGGTCAGAAACTTATAATCTTTGCATTTTAACTCTGGCTCCAAACTAACTCTGTAGCTCCTCTATGGCTTTGGTAAGCTCTGTGCTTTGATTTTCTTTTTCTTTTTTTTAGAATAAATATTATAATGGCAAATACCCTCCATTGCTGGTAGATAGGTAAAATGAGATCACATTTACAAAGTATAATACAATACTTAGGTACATCATAAATATGAATGATGTATCCTGTGTAGTTCAAATAGTTTGCTAGCATTATTGTTTGGCATTTCTAGTTTTTGAACTCATTTAATAAGGAAGACTATGTAAACTAAAATGTCACAATAGACTTTTTTTGCAGTTCCAAAAAAATAATTGCAATTCTTGTAAATTTAACTTTATCACCTTCATTACAAGAATGGAGTTGACAAGAACATAGAAGAGTGTTACAGGCAAGAAATAATTACATAACAGGAAAACCAAAAAAAGAAAACAAAAACAAAATCTCAACAATTTCCTTCTCTGACCTTGAGTCAGGCCCTTTATGCCACAGAGTTTAGATACTTGCAGTAATAATGACACACCAGAATTAAAGGATTAAGATACTTCTTTCTAATCCTCTATTATAAATCTTTTGAAAGCCACTAGAGACAGATGTGCAGTTAAAGATTGCTTAAGACAGAAAGCAGGACAGGTTAACTCTCCTGATTTATTGTCACTGGGGAAATGTGTGCATTTTACATTCTGTAGGGGTCATACATAGTGTTAGTTGTAGAAATTACACAAATAAATATATATAGGCACATGGATTAATGGGAAAGAATTGAGGGTCCAAAGGTGAGGGTTCATAAATAGAGACAATTAAATTTGGGCAAGGGTGCCATGACAATTCAACAGGGGAAGAGAGGTCTCTTCAAGCAATGGTGCTGAGACAACTGCTTACCCACATACAAAAGAATGACATTGGGCCCCTACTTCACACCAGAGACAAAAACTAATTCAATATGGATTGAAGTCCTCAACATATGAGCTAAAATTATGTAAGACTCTTAGAAGAAAATGTAGGCATAAATCTTTGTGACCACAGATTAGGCAACCAGAGACATGACAGCAAGAATACAAGTAAAAAAAGAAAAAGGAAACAGTTTCATCAAAATTTAAAATGCTTGTGATATAAAGGATGTCATTTCTCTTTGTCCTTGAGAATGAGAGAAAATATTTGCAAGTATATCTAATAAGGGATGTGTATCTACAACGTGTAAAGATACTTGATAACAAGAGTTAGCAAGGATGTGGAGAATTTAGAAGACACACAAATCTAAATAGTCAAATGGCAAATGAACACACTTTTCTATAATAGTAGAGGAATCCATGAACTCCCTTGGAGCAGGGTGAGAAGAGGCCACACTGACCTGTGCTTTGATGTTTGTGTGCATTTACTCTTGCAATGCGGGGGAGGGTTGGGTCTGTAAACTCAGCACCCATGAAGCACTATATCCTAAGTTTGCTCCTGAAAACAAGTATATGTTTCAAACTGAAGTATAAGTTAAAAACCCTTTGTCTTTTCTTCTTCATAATTTTTTAAAAGTGAGTGTGAAATAGTATGTTTTGCAAATGTGTACAGTGTAATCATACATTTTCCCAAGATCATAATTCCTCTGATTATACTACTTTATATTTTACAAGATAATATCACACATGTACTTTGATATATCTACAGTCTGCATAGATATACTTAGTGAGTATTTGTATAATTTGTAGGGAGACAAAGTAATTCTATCATAGCACATATTAACTGCATGAAAAAAAACATAAAAAATGGATCAGAAAAATCCTCTCCATATCTAACTAATAAAGCAAAATCAGGGAATATTTAATTATAAGGAGAACTTAGCAGTCTCCAGTCCAAGTCTCCTTGAGACCCAGCGATCTCACTGACCACATCGTTGTTGCTGGAGCATCCAGTTAGGCCTTCGCTGATGAGAAGCTCAGTCCGTCGTGGAGCTGCCAGTCCAGCACTCACCAGCTCTAATCAAATGAAGAGTGTGTTCAGAATCTTTCTCTATATAATGGTTCCAGTAATTCAAGGTTTTCCCTTTGCAGCCACAAAAAAAAATACTTCCATTCCATGTTTCATATGCTGTTATTTAAGCTGTACTTACTGATCTATCATTCTTTGGTAATTTTTCAAGCTGTTTCACACATATTATCTCATTCTGTAATTAGAGCAACCCCATGAAGTTTACAGGTGTATGATTTTCTCAACCTTATAGATACAGTTCTTAAAGAGAGACAATAGAACTCCATTTAAGTGGGAAATTTTTATTTTGTTAGTTTTTGTATTAATATGTAGATATTGCTCATCATTGGACTACTTGATAAGGACAGGATCTCTATTAAGCAACCTGTGAAACCACAGCTGAGAATTGTTCTGGCAGCCACTGAACCTGGATAGGTGACCTCTTCATCCACACCCAAAATCCAAGCCTTCCCCTCTGGCAGTACCATGATGTCTTATATGGGCACATCCCCTGGTGGAATATGTCACATGTCTGCACCTTAGTGACGAGAAAAGCCAGGAAATGTAGTTTTGTTGGATTTTACAGAGAGAATGCAAGCTTCACAAATGGAAGAAAATATCAAAAGGTGGAGAGAGCAAGGGCATTGTTTTAAGTTGTCAGAAATGACAGATACCCACTGTGGCCGTCTATTTCATTTGCCTGCCTTTTCCTTCCCACATTGTCTTGTAAGTCTTTCTGTTCTATTTCTATGCAGTTTTAAACTTGCACATGGAACTTTACATTGACATCTGTTTACCTCAAATTTGCCAGCTTGGGCTCACAGCTTCTGCCTTTTAAGATCAGGTTGAAACCTGTCTGTCACTCATAAGAGCACTCCCACCCAGTCTTCCTTCTCATGACTTTTTTTCCCCCCCTATCTGATTGTACACAGGGATATCAGAATCTCTCTTCAGTAGTGATGATGGTCTGAAAATATTATTACCAAGTGTAGTCTGGCGCATTCTCTCTGTTAGAAACCCTGCCTTGCTGTAAAGTTACTCAAGCGTCTAAGAATTCACCTCCCCACATCTTACCATCTTGTCCTTAGGAAGGTCACGTGATGTCAGGTTACCTTTGTCAGATGCCTTGAAATACACAGTATCTCAAAATCCACAGTATCTGCAGAGATCCTTTGTTCCATTAGCATAGTAAACCTACTTAAAAAGGAAATAATCCTTATTTTGCTATCACTTTTCCTTGAATAATCTGTACCCATGCCTAAGGATCGTTTCTTCCTCTTCTCAGTATTTAACTGCCCAAAAACTTGTTCCAGAGTTTTAGTAGCATCAAAAGTTTAATGATTTTTATATAGATAGTCAACAAGACCACCTCCTCTCCTCCCTCTGCATCTGGGTTTCCTGGAGCAGGAAAGAAAGAAGAAAGAAAAAGAAAACAAGAAAGAAGAAAGAAAGAAAGAGAAAGAAAGAAAGAAAGAAAGAAAGAAAGAAAGAAAGAAAGAAAGAAAGAAAGAAAGAGAGAGAGAAAAGAAAGAGACAGAGAAAGGAAGGAAGGAAGGAAGGAAGGAAGGAAGGAAGGAAGGAAGGAAGGAAGGAAGGAAGGAAGGAAGGAAGGAAGGAAGAATAAAGACAGAAAATTAAAAAAGACTTGAAATACCAGATTTTCCAGTTTTAGTCTCCATCAATGTCTCCACCACTTACTTTATTTGCAATAGGTATTCTCCCAACATTTCTTTTCTATTCCTACCCAGAACATTTTGTTTTTCTAACTGATAAATGTTTTTTAATCAATGCAAAAGGAGTGGTGAAGGGGAAGGAGTTCAGAAATTTAACCAATTCAGAAAGCTTCCAGTATTCTAGAAATGATTTGATCAGTTGATTGACTCATTGATTCATGTGATATTGATGGAGTGCTGTAGAGGATATCCTCCTCTTGTGGCTTTTAGTCACTGTTTTTTTGCTCCTGAGACAGAGGCGGAAGGAGGCCTGGGGAAACTATTGAGGAATATTACATGGACTACTTGCCCCATGCTTAGAGCTGAGTGCAGAAAGAAATGGCCTACAACAAGCAGGGCTAAAGGTGTGGGGAAAGGGTGCACCTTAACAAGCCATCTGAGCTGGAATCCTGCTTTTAAAAATGCCAGACTAGCCATGGGCTTTGTGGCTTTATGATCTGAAAAACTCCATTTTTTCTTAATCTAGTTTATGGCCCATTTTTGTCACTCACAATAGCAAGGACACTGAAAGGACACAAAAAACGATTCTGTTGTCAGTCTTACTTTTAAGTATATCTGAAGGATCTCTCTCGCGCGCGCTCTCTCTCGCTCTCTTTCTCTCTCTCTCTCTCTCTCTCTCTCTCTCTCTCTCTCTCACTCTTTCCTTCAAAAGTAAAGGCAGGAGACACAGAAGCTATGCCAGGAGCTATTCTGTTCTCTATTGCATGGATATAGACTGAATAATGATGCATGATTGTAATGAAGCTAAGAACATTATGTTTGAAGTATCATAAGAGTACCTGGGGGAAAAATGACTAAATGTAAAAACACAAAAACTACCCTCTGCCATCCACCTGTCTCATCACCCCCTCATCTCCTGCTGGAAGCCTTTGGCCTGAGACTTGTTATAATCTGAGTGCTTTGATCACTACCTGCTCCTGCTTCCAGATCATGCTCCCAAATAAGCTTCAATTCTCTTGACAGCACCCTAGAGTCATTGGCAAATTCACTTTGTTGTTCCCCTAGAAATATCTTATAGGTAGGATTTTAAGGTACATTGTCTTTACATTGTCTTTAGCACATACATCATTTCCATTATGAACTATGAGCTTATGTTAATTTCAGTGAAAGTTAGTTATCTGTTCTGTAGACCTTCACTATAATCGCCTGTCAGCTATTTTTTTCTCATCCATGTCACAGATGCCTCTGTGTAGGTAGTCACCTTGGTTTACTCAGGGAAGGCAGGGAGCATAGGAATGAACCTTTGGCACAGTGAGAGAAAACAGCTACTTGGTTTGGAACAAGTCTTGATGACATTAGTCCATTGGTTTACTGAACTCTAAGTTGTATATGTTTAACCTTTTAGAAAGTGGGGTTTTCCTTCAGATTCATCAGCCCAATGTTCTTTTAATTAAAAAAAATTCTGTATTTTACTTAACCATGTGTGTTATTCACACAGAATTTGACCTATGGTTCTTGCCAGTGGCTAACACTTTCAAACGTTTCATACAAGTTGCATTAAAAACACCAGTTCATGGGGGAATGGCATTGATTGATTGATTTGAAGGTAACAGATTAACTTAAATTTACTGCCCACAATTTATGAAACCCAGGAGGACCACAGCTATATTGTAAATAATACTTTTATACAACAAGCTGCTAACAGGGTTTCTGGTACACAGTAAGAGTCAAACAAGTTTATAAATAAAAACATACACATGAATAAATAAAAGAACAGATAATTGTATATCACTGAGGAAGGTATATTGAGTGAATAATTTTTATAACCTATATAATATTGGTATATAACATTTTTATAACCTATGTAGTGTTGCTTCATGAAATATGTTGGGGTGTCCTTTAAGTACATAAGGAAGACAAAACTTAAGTCTTTTCTGTTACTAGGAGAACTTTTCCATTTGGGGAGTTTCTACCACAGCGGATGATGTCACAGTGTTTTCTCCAACACTGTGAAAACCTGCTCCATTCCTTATTATTGTACCCTTTTGCTGTCTATTTCTGTCGATTCCACCTATGGTACCTAAACTGTTACTCACAAAGCATTTTTCATAATCTTAGCAGAAAAAAAATAAAGATTTTCCAACTTAATTATCATTAAGGGCACTATGGGAAGATGCATTGTTTTCTAAGAGAAGAGAAAAATAAGGGACTCAAAGAAAAAAGTTGTGAATCACCTAATAAAGGCCCTTTAAGGAATTAATCTTTATACTATGATTAAGAGAGTCTGATTCATTCTGATTTCATTTTTAAATTTCCTTTAAATACGATGGGGAAGTAAATCAGAATAGGAGGTGATAAATGAATAAAAGAGTCTTAAAATATAAGAGGCAAGTATGTGTCTATGAAAAATAGCAGTATAATATTCTCATAAAATCTGAAGATGTTTTCAGTTATTATTGCATTCAGTTATTTCAGTTATTATTGTTTCATCTCTTCGAAATCAGATTGCACATGGTACAAAGACACAGATCACTCATATCTGAATAAAGAACTTTTTAAATTTTATTGTCATGCATCTCTCCTCTGCCAGGTCCAAATCAAAACCTTAGCTGGGTACGGTGGCGCACGCCTGTAATCCCAGCACTTGGGAAGCTGAGGCAGGAGGATGGCAAGTTCAAAGCCAGCCTCAGCAACTTATCAAGGCCCTAAGCAACTCAGTGAGACCCTGTCTCTAAATAAAATACAAAATAGGGCTGGAGATGTGGTTCAGTGGTGGAGTGCCCCTGGGTTCAATCCCCAGTACCAAAGGAAAAAAAAAAAAAAGAACCTTTAAATGCACACCTTTCCTAGGCAGGTTATACAAACAAGAATTTTGACTTTGGGAATAGACTGATGCATTTAACTCTTAATTCTGCCACATGGACCAGATAACATCACCTCACTGAACTGCTGTTTTCTCATGTGAAATGTCAAAATAATAACAAGATTGCTTCTTTGAACGGCAAATGAGATAATACTTTTTAAAGTGCTTAGCCTGGCATCTGACATAGGAAGTGATCAGTCATTAAAATTATAACCGCTATTTACCATAGAACATAGATGAAGTCTTACAGACCTTGAAGCAGTAGTATTGTCTATTTTCTGAAATATTATTAAATGTAAGATGATGAATTTTTAAGTGTAATCAACAAAGATTAAGTCAGAACAATTGCATTTTTCCAAATTGTTATTTTGAAAAAGTTCAAACAAATAAAAAATTTTCTGGAAGAGTACCATGGACAACAGAAATTCACCAAGGTTCACCAGCTGTTCCCCTTTTGCCCTAAAGATAGGATCTCTCCCTCTTTGTGTTCTAATACATCTTCAGGAACTTCCTAAAAATAAGAACCTTCTCCTCCATATACACATTATAGTGAAATCTTACTGGAGGAAGTAAAATTCCTTTTTCTGTTAAGAGGAATTTCGCATTTTCCTGCCTGGAACTTTAAACAATGCTTGGAGGTAAGCAGCCATGGTGTAGTCTGCCAACATTTGCAAATTTCTACAGATGATGAAGCAGGACGGGAGACACACTCCCCCACCAAGTGCTCCAGATCTGGGCTCCAATCCTGGGATTCCATATTGAAGGACAAAAGGGAAACATTTTTCTAGTTCGAGGGACTGTTTTTCATTCCCTTGTACATACTGCTACAGGCAATCCTGATTGATACTCTAAGTGATAGTTTCAAATAAATAAATTAACATATCTTTTAAAAATATACCACTTCAAATATTTTGTATCTAAATTGCAAAGGCAGAAACATAGACTAGTTATAGCATTTAGCTGCATTGTAATAAAAAAATTGCACATAATTAGAAACACCACCACCTCAAGTTTCTGGTACATGGAAAAAGACACATTTGCTGAAAGAAACTGTGCTCCTTCCCATCTGATGGCTTTTCACCTTCTGTCCTCCCAGATAAACTTTCCTCTGTACCTTCCACTGATATTACCCTATAATTATTGCTTATTGAGGTATCTTCCTTGCAAGGCAAAGACTACATTGAAGATAGACAATACATGTTAGTCATTTTGTATACCTAGCACTTAAAACAGCATCCAGCATCACTACTTCATTAATTTCCTTATTAATTCTGGAATTTGGGGGGGGGGTGTTCTTTACAGTACTAGGGATTAGACCCAGGGGCTCTCGAACACTAAAGTCCATCCCCAGCCCTTTTCAGTTTTTTAATTTTTGTATATTTTGAAACAGTTCTTCCTAAATTGCCCAGGTTGGACTTTAACTTGTGATCTTCCCACCTCAGTCTTCAAGTAGCTGGGCCTTTGAGTACATGCCAACCACATCTAATTCTTGAAGTTAAAAAAAACGTTGTGGTTTATGGCTGATAGCCTATTAAAGACAGGGCACTCTTCTTGGTGCTGGTGCAATGAGCAAAGCAGACACACATTTTTTGCAAAGATTTTTGAAATTTATGCCCCATCCATCTTGGATCAATGAAAAAAGTCACATACAGAAATCTCCTCTACATTTATGAATACACAAAGACAAAACGGAGTAATATTGGAAAGGAATTTATGAAAAAACAATTTTTTCAAGATATATTTTGGTCCTCCCTATAATTTCACTTTTCATGTTGTCCAGACAGTGTTTATTGCACATTACTTTTAGCACATGTTGATGAATCCCAAGGCAATGATTTCCAGGACAGTTCTTGAGATCCACAGACACGTAGATATAGTAGGGACCACAGAGACACCTGTAAATTCAACAGGCCAAAAGTGGAATTCCTTTTCCTTCATCCCCAAACATAGTTCTTTTCTTTTGTTTAATTTATTCATTTTTAATTTTTTCAGACTTCATTTAGATTCATTGTACACAAATGGGGTACAACTTTTCATTTCTATGGTTGAGCATGATGTACATTCATACCATTCATGTAATCATTCATGTACATGGGGTAATGATGTCGGTCTCCTTCCACCATTTTTCATGGCCCACCCCCTCCCCCTCTTCGTTCCCTCTACGTAATCTAAACTTCCTCCATTCTTAATTGACCTATCTCACAAAAACACATCCACCCACACATGCATAAAATTAACCATGCTACTCTTCCCATTCAGAGTAATCCATGACTTTCCCAATAACATCCAATTACCTTGCACAGTCTAGAAAACTTGGTCCTTACCAGGTGTGGTAGTGGTGCATGCCTATAATCCCAGTGGCTCAGGAGGCTGAGGCAGGAGGATTGTAAGTTCCCAGCCAGCCTGGCAATTTAGCAAGGCCCTAAGCAACTTAGTGAGACCCTGTCTCAAAATAAAAAAGTAAAAAAGGCTGGTATGTAGCTTAGTGGTAAAGTGCCCCTGGGTTCAATTACTGGTACCAATAAACAAACAAACAAACAAACAAACAAACAAATAAATAAAAAGAAATAAAAAGGAAAGAAAACCTGGGCCCTCTGAGCTCTACAGCTGCACTCCAGCCCTGCCTGCATGTGTGCCCTTTGATCTCACCAGATCTCATGCAGTTCTCTTTCTGGAAGGCTCTTCCCTTTTCGCACATGACCCACACCTACTGGAGAATCGCCTCTGCTTAAAACTTGTCTCTCACAGTTTCTGTCACTATCCCCACCATTAGAGGCCCTGCTCCTCAGAGTTTCTTTGCCCCTTTGACTATGGTGATAGCATGTAAGAAAATATTTTTTTAAGTGCTTACTTTTCTAAGGACATGCTTTTCTGATCACGTTGATAATAACACATGATAGCCCTAAGTAAAAGTAAAAGAAAAAACTTTTGTCTTCCCTGCCCAAAAAGCCACACTTTTCTTGTAATACAAAAACATTAGATTTTTCTTATTTTTAAGTTTTTAACCTTGTGAAATGGTCAAAAGATAAGAAATCCTGTCTTCTAGGGGAGAAAAAAAGTAGTTTATGACGCATTTAAACTCCTATTTAAAGGAAAATAAAATTAGTAAATTTTATTAGTAAATTTTATTTCTACATTTAGTTAGGTAAATGTGTTGCTCAAAAGCAGACTGAACTGTACAAGTTTGAATTTTTATATTCTTGTAGTGTTTGAAGATACAGAAATGCCCCCAAAACAGTTGGTTTTCATATGAAACTGTCTTAGAAAATCAAGTAATCTTTTCTTTACCCTACAGATACACAAGTCTACAATACCATAGAAACAGAAGACCAGAAAGAAGATGGGACTCTAAAATTGTACTGTATAATTTCCTGCCAAATTTAACAATTCTTGTTATGAAGTAACTTATTTAATTCAATTTCAGGAAAATAACATCAAAAATCCTTGATTTTTTTCTACTTAACACAATATGCATTATACTTATATATTCTGCTCATGTATGTGAAGGAATACTCGAGACATTTAGAAATGTGATGGAAGAAATAAACAGAAACCTCATAAGTCCTCTGTAGTTCCTCATAATAGTGTCTGTGAAAAGTTTTAGAGATGCCTCTGTCCTAAGTTTTCTGATTCTTATTTTTATCCCTGTATGATTGTTTTAAAAAATTCTAGCATATCTTGAATACTCATATTTTTTTGACATGCACACTAGACTTTAATTTAACGTGATGCACAAAAAAGACAGGATGCTTCTTCATTTTCTCTTCCTGGACACTTGAGAACTCCATCAGTTATGTGTGGTGATGGAGGAGGCTACAAAAGTGGTGTTGAGTATGTTTAAAAGCTTGCAATGACACAGACTTCTCCCCAAGCAGACTGGGAGCACCGCCAGATAAAAACTGTATTGCAGTGGTGTGTGTGTGTGTGTGTGTGTGTGTGTGTGTGTGTGTTAAATTACATTCTATATCTTTATATCCGTCTACCCACCTATCTCTTATGCCAGTTCCAAGGAGCATGTTGCGTGCCTAAAAAGCACACGTGGAATAAGTTGCTAGAAATGTGCCCTATTTTAAACAGGACCATCTATGCAAAATGTGTTTCTCAACAATACTGAGCTTTGTAATGTTACCTGGAGATGTTTATGCTGTGCATGAGGTCACCTTAGGGAGCCAGGGGGTGGAAGTGAAGCCCATAGCAAAAGGCTATCTTCATTTCTTGCCCTTTGTAACTTTATTCAAAGGATATAATACTGCACTGCACCTAATGTCCAATCTCTAACCTAAAGAGATTAATGGCAATGATGTCTCCTTCAGTCTAAGGAAACTCCCTCTAAGAAGCCTTTTATTATTCAATAAAAGCTGTCCTATATTGGTAAACTACTCTAAAATTATACAACTCCAGCCAATTTTCCCTCCATGTTTTCGGTCCCACCTTGGTTTACTGCCCTTACAAACACAAAACCACCTCACCCTGTCTTTCCAGCCCTGAAAGAGTTAAGAATTAATGCTACTTCCCATCGGAGAAGTGGAGTCAGCCTGTGTGCTCTCCCAATGTGTCACCAAGTTTTGATCGATGATTTAGTTATTTTCACTCCAACTGTCAAAACGAACATTGAGCTGAGCTCATTGTTCTTTCTGCAGTGCTGAGGATGGAACCCAGGGCCTAGTGTATGCTGCGTACATGCTCTTACCAAAGTGCAAAAGAGCCACACACCTGCCCAAGTCCCCCACATGGGTTGCCTAGTTCAGAGCTGGGTATGAACACCAGCCCAGAAGGAAGACAAGTGGACAGCACAGCTGAGGATTTCTAGAAATTCTGTGGTGAGATAACATGATAATTCAGTAAAACCTGAGCAGTTCAGGTTGCAGGTGTGTTTGATATTGTTTAAAATCATTTAATTTCTTCAAGCGTCTGCCAATATGTCAAGGATTTAAAAGACAGCCAGAGGAATGAGAAGATGTGCGCCATTTGGGTACAGTGTGTCAAAATGCATTCTACTGCCATGTACAACTAATTAGAACAACTTAAAAAAAGATAGGCACAAACTCCAAGGGACCACTGCATCTCTCAATAAACAAAACTTAGAAAAGTTTCTCATTTTTCTTCTCCTTAACCTAGAACTAACCCTGACCTAAAGTTTTTTTGTACTAATAGAGAGTTTAACAGTTTGGGTTGTTTATTATTGCCTAACAAATCACCCAGACTTGGTGACTTCAAACAATAGAAACATTTACTTTGCTCATGTGCATGTAACTTGGTGGGTGTAGGGACGACTTATCCCTCCCACTCTGTATCTGCTGGAACAGATGAAGAACTCGAGGGCTAGAATCATCTGTAGCCTTTACTTATTCCCAGGCCTGGTCTTGACACTGATTGTGGGTTGGAGCTTTAGCTGGGGCTCTGAACCACAGCACCCAATCTAGGTTTTCTTAGGATGTGATTCCAAGAACTCATGTCTGTGAAGAGAGAACCAGCTATAAGCTATGTCACAGTCAATGACTCACCACGAAAAGTCACGCACTGTTATACCTGCTACTTTCTATTTGTCAAAGCAGTCTCACAGGCTCAGCCCTTTAAGAGAACGGAGAATGGATCGCACTTTTTCTTAGTAAGGGATTACCATGATTCTAGAAGACCACATCAGACCAGAAATACTGCTGTGATTATTTCAGGAAATCATCCCATGCTACAGTCTGCCCTTTGGCCACACAACAACTCACATCCCTCCCACAGGCAAATGACATTTCAGAGAATTTTTCTATTTGTTCTTTTTCTGATGAATTTTTTTACTTTACATTTTAAAAATTTTATTAATTGGGCTGGGCATGGTGGTACACGCCTGTCATCCCAGCGTCTCAGGAGGCTGAGATAGGAGGATCAGGTGTTCAAAGCTAGCCTCAGCAAAAACAAGGCACAGAGCAACTCAGTGAGATCCTGAATCTAAATAAAATACAAAATAGGCCTGGAGCTGTGGCTAAGGGGTTGAGTGCCCCTGAGTTTAATCCCCAGTACCTCCCCACCAAAATTTATTAATTGGATTTCAGTTTTGAATTTAATACTTCCTTCTATGGTTGGGAAGTTATGCATATTACTCTTTATGATTTTTCAAATTATGTACTCAAGACATTTTTACCTGCATACTAATCTGACATTTTTAAATTAATGAATAGCTTTATATTCACCCTGAAAAACAAGATCTTAGCACAATTTATCTCTGATTATCCCCTCCCAGCTTGATATGTGTCTTAGCTTATGCTGCAATAGCTAAATACCATGGTGTGGGAGGGCATTATAAACTGAATGTGGTGTCCTGCAAAAATTCCTATGTTGAAACCCTACCCACCCCCAATGTGATGGTTTTAGGAGGTATTTCATTTGGGAAGTAATTAGAATTAGGCAGAAGCCTCACAAATGGAATCAGTGCCCTCGTACATGTCCTGAGAGCTTGACTCTTCCTGCTCTCTGCCTCCTGAAGAGACAATGAGAAATCCAGCAGTCTGCAACCAGGAAGATGGCCCTCATCAGGACCCAGCCATGTTGGCACTCTGATTCAGATTTCCAGCTTCCTGAACTATGAGAAATAAATTTCAATTTTTAGGTGCCACCCAGGCTATGATGATTTGTTATAGCAGCTCAAATTAACTAGCTCAGTGGCTTTAACAATGTACATCTTTTTCTCATAATTCTAAAGGCCAAGAGCACCGTGCTAACAGATTTGGTGTCTGCTGAGGGTGCTCTTCTTGGAGCCCATGTGACTGCCTTCTTGCTATATCCTCCCATGGCGGGAAAGAGCATGCAATGGATGGGTTCTTCCTCGTCTGGCAAGGTCACTAATCCCATCATGGGGACACTACTTGTGATCTTATCTTGATCTAATTACCTCTCAAAGGCCTCACCTCCAAATAACATCATATTAGGATAAGGCCTTCAACATATGGATTTACCAGGGGATATGAACATCCACTTTGTACCAATGTGCGATTACTTTCTAGTACTTTAGACCTGGCCTATTTTTTCAGGTTCTGTGTTCTTATTTTTGCTTTAAAAAGTAAGAAAAAATGCAGCTGATTATTGTTACATTAACCCATATTTTTATCAATATTTTCCTATCACTTCTTTTTGATTGGGATATAATTTACATATAACAAAACAGCATTTAAAAATGTATATAGTTCAATGAGTTTTAGTATAGCCATAATTTTGGGCAACTGCCTACCTATATGTAATCTCAAAACATTTTTGTCACACAAAAATAAATTATACTGATTATGGAACTCTAGATTAATCGATATTTTCTCTTGGCAGGCTGAAATTAGTGTTTTCTAATATTTTGGTTTCTGTTGTTACTGCCGATCTCAGTCTAATTGCCACTCTTTCTATGTAACCTTGAGCCTTTACTCTTGCCTGTCCAATCTAGAATTAATTCTTGAATTTTTTTTAAAGCATTTTGGAATATTGCTGGAGTTACAATGTATCTACAACTCAGTCAGGAGAAAACTAGCATGTTTACTTTGAATTGAAGTTTCCTTTCAATTAACATGGTATATTGTTCCATGGCATATTTTATTAAAGTTTTATAATTATCCATACATTATTCTAGGTCATATTTTGTTAGATTTGTCCTTAGGTATTTATAATTCTTATCCTCTTACAATGGATGACTATCTTAAAATTATATTTCTAATGTTTTTGATTATGCATGCAATTATAATAGACCATTTTATATTTCTCTTACTTTCAGCAACTTGCCCTATTCTCCAATTATTCTAATTATTGATCTGCATATCTTGAGAGGAATTTTTATGTAGTAATTCATATGATCTGAAAATAATAAAAAAATGCAAATTGTATTTCCTTCATTCCAGTGTATATTCCATTTATTTTTGTTATTTTTTTATTGTGCTAGTGTTAGCACATTTCTGTTCAATGTTTAATAGAATGGACAAAGTTAGACATTATTGTATTATATCTGAGATATCTGATTTTATATCATTTTATTTCCATTCTGTGTACAATACCATGTTATGGCATACAAAGCAAATTATTGTATTTCATTCATTGCCCATGTCACAGAAATAGAATCTAGAATTTTGAAGTAATGTCTTCTTTTATCTTTTTTAGTTTTGTAGTGTTTAATACAATAAATATTTTGTTTATAGAAAATTAAGCTATTTTTTTCTGATTTATTTTAAGTATTTTAGTTCTGGGATGAACTTCTTAATGACTGTTTTAGTCAGTTTTCCCTTACCGTAACAAAACACCTGAGGTAATCAACTTATAAGAAGGAGAAGTTTACTTGGGCTCATGGTTTTAGAAAGGTTTATTTGGGCTCATGGTGGGTTGGCCTACTACCTTTGGGTATTTAGTAAGATAGCACAACATGGCAGGGAGCACATAGGAGAGGAAGCTGCTTGCTTCATGGCAGTGGAGAAGCAAAGAGAGAGAAAAAAAGGGATTAGAGTCCTAAAATGCTCTTCAAGGGCATGACCCTGATGACATAATTTCCTTCCACCTGAAGACGTCACCATTCTGGTAGTGTCACTGGCTGGATACCAAGCCTTTAACACATGGGCCTTTGGAAGACATTTCAGACGCAAATAGCCATGGCTGTCAAGGTTATTGGGTAACTCAGAATTTGTGCTTATTTTCCTGATTAACTAATGAATGCACAATTCTGGCATTTTCACACTAAATTTGTATCATTTTAAATATTTCATAAAGTACATATTTCATGAACATTATGAGTAGCATAGTGATATTTCTCTTACCTTCAAAGAATTAAAAGGGTATATTTTTGGAAATTGTCTAGCTTTATTATCACTCTAGCAAGATCTGAAGATCATTTGTAGTGTTTAAAGCATAACTTTAAAATGTGGTCGAATCTGAATTAACGATACCAACCCTAGAACAATATAACCCCAATCTGTTTAAGTAGAATTAAATTTATGATAGTGACTTAGGGACACGTAAGCAGCACTTGAATATTTTCCTCATACAAACCTTATTTAAGCATGAAATACCAAAACAAAACTAAGAGGCTTAATTTATTATAGTGTCATAACTTTATGAAATTTTAAATTAATCCTTTTCTACCTTCAAATACAGAGCACATAACACATTTTTTTTCCATCAGATATTTCCATTAACTCATTTATTATGTGCTCACTAGCAAGCTCTAACAAAGTGAGCTAAAACGTGGAGATAATCCTTTATAGACTCTCATGGTCTCTGTAACCTGGAGATTTGAATAACAACCTGGTTTGCTGATGGCATCCTAGCTTTGGCTAAAGGCCATTTGGAAAATTATGGAGAACTTCCATGATGGGTATTAACCCATCATGGCTATGCTTGGCTATCACTGTAATTTCTGAACTCACTTCCTACACTGCAATCTTGCAGTTGCCACACTTGCATAGGTACAGAGCTGGTTGCATCAATACAGCAGAAAGTAAGTAATGTATTTATCAAATGAGGGAACACTTTCACCTTCAACTGAAGAACTGGAAGAATAAAATTGTGTTCTCAACCATCACACACTATCCAGAGACAACCCGGAGGGTAGCTGGTGCCCAGGTCAATCTATACTAAACAAGTCATTTGGCTTATAAGGAATTTCACTTTTTCATATTATTATGGGTTCTTCAATCTCTTAAGTTAGGTGAGAATTATTACTCAACTCTAGTTTTCATCTGGCACATACCACTAGTAGACTATACCAGGATGCTTATTTCAAATATCACAATATGGTGTGCATTAAGTCAGAGTATTCCACTAGATCCATGATCAACCTGGTGGGTGAGACAGAAAAATTCAGATTGGATGTGCTACCATGAAAGTACTCCAGTAAATGGGATGCACACCAGTTCCTCTTTGTTTTGGAAGACTCTAAGTTATAGAAGATAAATGCATGTTTTTGCCATCTTAAGACACCTAAGCTCAAGATTTCATTATTCTCTAGAGACTAACCTACTCTCAAAGTAGTTCTGCCTTCCTTTCAGTAGTTCTGCTTTCCTTTGAGCAAAATATTTTCTGCCTAGGATAAGAGCTAATGAGTGCAATGAGAGAGGGGTGAAGCATTCATATTCAGGGTGGGCCCATGTCAGGTACGCAGAGAAATCTCTTTCAAAGTGCATCCCACTATGGACCTTTTTAGTGTTGGTGGTTAATATTGTCACAGACCCATGAATAAAAAACATCAAAAAAAGTAAACACAGTTCTTTGTCTGAATTAAAGAACCTGCACAGCAGGGCTGAGATTCATTGCACAGCAAACTTCAAGGTGGGGTTGCCTATTCTGGCCCTGAAGGTGAGGCCTCCCTCTTGTCCAAATTTTTTGGAGGAGAGTTTAAGGTTCATCCTTCTGGTGGAAATCAGGTACATGAAAATGTGCAGTGAACTAGGAATGACAATGTTGTTTTCATCAGCTTTTTTGCCACATTGACCAAAAGTCCTGACAAGAATAATTTCAGAGGAAGAAAGGTTTATTTGGGGGCTCACAGCTCTCAGTTCATAGATGACTGACCCCATTGCTCTGGGCTGGAGGAAAGGCAGAACATCTGGCAGAAAGCATATGGTGGAGAAAAACATCTGGAAATAATGCACCAGAAAGGAGAGAGAGAGAGGGAGAGAGAAAGAGGGAGAGAGAGAGAGAGAGAGACTCCCCTCATCAGGGACCAAATAAATATCCCCAAATGCATGCATTTGATGACCCACCTCCTCCAGCCACACCCTTTCTGCCTACAGTTACCACCCAGTTAACCCCTATGACTGGATTAATTCACTGCTTAGGTTAACATGCTCATAATCCAGTGAATTCACCTATAAACTTTCTTGCATTGTCTCACATATGAGCTTTTGGGACACCTCATATCTAAACCACAAGACATGCAAATCATCAGCAAACCAGATGCCCTCTTCTCTCCCAGTTTGTCCTCTCCTTCCTAAGCCTCAGTTCACCATTTCTTGTCATTCTATTGATTTGGGTAATGTACCATCTACAGGTTATTTCTGAACTAAGAGGACTGTCATCAAGGATTGGCTCTGCCATTTACTTCCTTTTCTATGTTAGAAAAGAAACTAATCCTTCAAAGACTCATTTCTGTAAATCAGGACAATTATGATACCTTAGTCTTACCCTTCAGTGTGTAATAACACCATAATTATTGAGGCATAAATAGTATCTATGCTCACTAGTTATTGGCGGGATCAGAACTTTGGCCTTGGGCATCTTGAAATCTGGAAGCCATCTTAGCTAGCAGTTATACATAATTATCTAAGAGGAGATAAATTACTGATATTGCTGTCCAAAATTTGACAAATTTACATGCTTAAAATATATACCAACTCCGAAGCAAAGTGCCTCTTGCTGAGATGTGTATTATCAGTCACTGCCGCATAACACACAGCCCCACAAATTAGTGTCTTAAAGCCCAATACACGTGCATTATTACTCATGAGCCTCTACGATGCTTGGGGGTTCTGCTATCTGGACATGGTTCACCTGATCTTATCAGGAATCTCTAAAGCACTGTGGTCACCTGGAATTTGACTGTACTCTGGCAGATCTGGGATGGCCAAGGCTGGAATGCCTATGACCAGATGACAGTCCCCTTCACATGTCTGTCACAAATCTCTAGTAAGCTTGTACAGAATGTCCTAATACTATAAAAGATATGTGAAAAGTAAGACTGTGCAAGATAGCAAGCAGAAACATCTCAGCTTTTTAAGCCTCACCTTTGTTACAATTGCCCTCCTTCCATCATAAATTGACACTGTCCCCTCTCCTATGTTGAAGCCCTAATGTCCAATGCAAGGGTATTAGAAGGTGGGGGCTTGGGAGGTGATTAGGTTTAGAACTCTGATTAGGTTTGGGACTCATTGCTTTATTATGAGGAAAGAGACATCAGAGCTTCCTTTCTCCAACATGTGAGAAGGCAGCTGCCTGCAAGCCAGGAAGGGTCCTCATAAGAAACAAATCTGCCTATACATTGATCTTGGGCTTCTCAGTCTTCCAGACTGTCAGAAACAGAAGTCATGTACAAGCCTCCAGTCCATAGCATTTTGACATGGCAACCTGAGCTGATCATAACTCCTGTTATGGACCAAAACAAATACTTACCATGTTCAGGATGAAATTAGGAAGAACAACAAATAAGCAGGCAAAGGGCACACATTCAGGGCAGGTATTATGACAGCTATTGATTCAGTCAATGTACTGCTCTCTAAGTTTGCATAGGAATGCTGCAGTCTGTGGGAATCTTAGGGTTTGTCCTTCTGCAACTGTCCCTTAAGCATATATAGCAGATAATCAATAACTAATAGCCATTGTCATTATCTCTCTTGGGCAACAATGCTTGGTTTGCCCAGTAATGACAGTTCATTTCCTTTACTTTTTCCCCATTTCATGTTTTAAATGTGACAAGGGGATAGCAAAAACTTAACAGCACATTCTAGCTATCAAGTATCTGTGAAAAGTTAAAAATTTGTGACTCAAATGCTAATCTTTAACTTCCAATTTTTTATTATGTATGGAATATACTCAATGTAGGAAAAAAGAAACAATAGTAAAAATAATCCATGGTCTTTCTACATAGAAATAGTCACTATTAATGTTTAGGAAAATATTCCAAGATTTTTTTTCTAGCATATATAAATATCTAAGTATGTATATACATAAATAATGTATGTTTCCTAAAATATGTGATCCTATTGCTTTCATTTCTTCCAGAAAGACTGAAATAAGATGCTATGCAATGCATTCTAGAGAAGACAATATTTCCCTAACCTGCTAAATCTCAATGTATTACCTATAAATATTTGCCAATCTACTTGGCAAAAATGGGAATTCTTCATTCTTTGAATTTACATACTTTTTATAATTTGTAAAAATAACTTTTTATGTTTGGCCCTCCAGCTGTTCATGTATTTTCTTTTGGTTTTGACTTCATGTCTTACTAACTATCCCATGACTGTGTTTCTAACTTTCCTTTAACTTATTGATTTATTTTTAATTCACAAATATTTTCATTCATGATAGCATTGGATTTGCATATATGATGAAATAACCCGTGATTCATTATTTACTCTTTAAAGTAGTTTAGGATATTTTATGACGAAAAGTAAAATGTTATCAAGATTTTCTTCTGGATGCACTTCTTGGGTTTAGCCTCAGAAAAGTCTCATAAGGAAAAGATGCTTTACTTCTCATAATGTATCAAAATCACCCTATTTTCTTCCTACCATCTGATATTTACACAAGGTATAGCTAGTTCCAGCAAGAGACTCGAGTAAGTCATTCTCTTATTGAGCTATTTCTGGGGACAGGGATGAGTAGAAATCCTTGCTTTCCCATGCAATGATGATGGAACATAATAAAAAGGAATGTTATTTCACTAAACATGGAGTCGCATTCAGATGCATTTTAGAACAGGCATGCTGGAAAGTGACCCTCCACGTGAAGACAGCCACAATACATTGCAATCACATCATTCACCTTCTTGAGCCAACTTTATATTTGTACTGACAGACAAAAATCCTGGAAAATTATGGTGGGCCAATAAAAATAACTTCCTATTTAAAGAAGATTCTACACCTTTTATATCAAAGGTTCTCATACATTATGTGTCTTTGGTCCTCAAAAGAAGAAAAAACAAATAGAAAGAAAGGAAAAAAAAATCTTTAAAAACAATTGTCATGAGACAGGTGTGGTGGCTTATACCTGTAACCCAGCAACTCGGGAGGCTGATCCAGGAGGATCACAAATTCAAAGTCGGCCACAGAAACTTAGCAAGGCCCTAAGCAACTTCCTTGTCTCAAAAAAACAAAAACAAAAACAAATTTAAAAGGACTAGGGATGTGATTCAGTGATGAAGCACCACTGAGTTCAATCCCTGGTACAAAAAGAAAAAGAGAAAAAAAGAAAGAAAAGAAACAATTGTCATTAAAATAATTACCATATAATAAAAATTCATATACATCAGTGGTGTAATTTATTTGTCCTAAGGCTATTGCATACAAGACACACACACACACACACACACACACACACACTCACCATACAAATTCAATTCAATCAAATGTATTGAGTACTAATTGTTGTCCTCTTCCTAGTTTTCATGGGGATTGTACTCTCAATCTAGCTGGTGACAGGTCATGAAAAAATAAGAAAGGAGAGAATAATAAATAGTAATACATTTTTATGGAAATAATTAAAGTGCAGTAATGTGACATAATGTGACAGAATTGACTGGATGGCTAGGGACAGCGTCTCTGTACAGATGCCATTTATACTGAGGTCTGGATGACAGGAACGTCACTTACTCCTCTTTGTCTGATGGCCAATAAAGGAATTTTACTTTTCTTGTAATTCGATGATACAAAATTACCATATGAAATTATTGAAAAAGCATATAATGATTGGAAATGTTTATTTTCTACTATATTTTGTTTGGTCATACCAAAATTATTTGTGATTACACCAAAAAAATCTTTAGTTCATATATTTTCCATGGTAAATTTATGTTTTCCATGAGGTCTCTATCAACCCAGAATATTCAGCATCAAAATCAGGAGGGACAGAGGAAGGCCTGCCCTTATGTATTTTCTATGCTATAAGAAAATTACATACAGATCCTCATGAATTTAGAAAATTAGTGCAGTTACATAAATATAAAGATGAGTCTTAATGACTATGAGTATTAGAAACATAGAATGTATGACTTGAAAAATCATCAAAATAAAATCTATCATATTACATATAATAAAGTATTAAAAATAAAATCTAGTAATGTATAAAAAGAAGTATAGACTACATTGAAGTAGAATGTCTTCCAGGAATGGAAATCTGGCTTAACACTTGAAATTAAATTAATGTAATCTACCATATTAGCAGGTGAAGGGAAAAAAACCATATCAATTGAAGCAGAAAAAGTATTTGGCAAAAAAGCAACACATTCATGAAAATCTCTCAACAAACTAGGAATAAAAGAAACTTCCTAAGTTTGATTATTAAAAAATCCCCCAAAAGAAGCAAATTCCATCCTTAAAGGTGTTGGACTGAATACTTCCTCCATAACATTGTATGCAAGGTAAATTGTCTCACCATTCTAATTCAACATAGTTCTAGATGTTCTTAACTGCACAATAAGGTGACACAAAGGAATAAGAGGCATACAGATTTTACAAATTATTTCCCCCTATTTATGAATCATTTGATGATTTCAAAATTAAAACACCAAGAAATCTACAAATAAAAAACTGCTGGTATAAGTGAGCAGAATAATATTTGTAGGACATAAAATTCACACACAAAAAGTCAATCATATTTCTATATAACAATCAATAATGATCATGGGGAAACTGAAATGTCAAAATATATGTTGGAGAAAAGATAGCCATTTTAACAAATGGTGCTGGGAAAACTGGATATAATATGCAGGAGAATGAAACATGATCCCTCTCTCTCCCCTGTACAAAAGTCAACTCAGAGTGGATCAGTGACCTAGGAATCAAACCAGAAACTCTGCAACTGCTAGAAGGACTCAACACTCCAATATATTGGCACAGATAGCAACTTCCTTAACAAGACTCCTAAAGCACAAGAAATTAAACAAAGAATCAATTAATGGGAAGGCATCAATTAAAAAAGCTTTTGCACAACAAAGGAAACATGAGCGTGAAGAGAGCCTACAGAATGGCAGAAGATCTTTGTTGCTTGCTTTCCCAGACAAGGGATTAATATCCAGAATATATAAAGAACTCAAAAAACTTACACACACACACACACAAAAAAAAAAACTAATAAATAGGCAGTGCTACTGTTGTATGCTAATTTTAAGTCCTTTGGGTATAAACCAAGGAGTGGGATAACTGGGTCAAAAGGTGGGTCCATTCCAAGTTTTCTGAGGAATCTCCACACTGCTTTCCAGAGTGGCTGTACCAATTTGCCACTTACTAGACTGTGGAACCACCCTAGATGCCCTTCAACAGATGAATGAATAAAGAAGCTGTGGTATATATACACAATGGAATACTACTCAGCCATAAAGAATAATAATATTATGGTATTTGCAGATAAATGGATGGAATTGGAGATTATCATGCTAAGTGAAATAAGTCAATCCCCAAAAAACAAAGGCTGAATGTTTTCCCTGATAAGTGGATGATGATATAGAATTTGGTTGGCGGGGTGGGGAGTGAGAGAAGAATGGAGGAACTTTAGATTACGAAGAGGAAAATGAGAGAGGGAGGGAAGGGGGAATGAAAAATAGTGGAATGAGACAGGCATCATTACCCTATGTATATGTATGATTACATGAATGGTATGAATGTACATCATGCAGAACCATAGAAATGAAAAGTTGTACCCCAATTGTACAAAATGAGGTCTGTAAAATTTTTAAAAAATACATTTAAAAAAATTAAATGAAAAACTTTTTTTTTTAAATTTTGATTCATTGAACACAAATGGAGTACAGCTATTGTCTCTCTGGTTGTACACAAAGTAGTCACACCATCTGTGCATTCATACATGTACACAGGGCAATGGTATCTGTCACACATTCTGTTATTATTAACCCCCTACCCCACCTGTCCCCCCCTTCCCTCTATGCTATCTAGCCTTCCTCCATTCTTGCTCCCCCCACCCCACATTATGCATCATCATTCACTTATCAGAGAGACCATTCAGCCCTTGGATTTTGGGGATTGGCTAATCTCACTTAGCATAAGAGTCTCCAACATCATCCATTTACCTACAAATGCCATAATTTTATTCTTCTATATGGCTGAGTAATATTCCATTGTGTATATATACCACAGTTTCTTTATCCATTCATCTACTGAAGGGCATCTAGGTTGGTTCCACAATCTAGCTATTGTGAATTGAGCAGCTATGAACATTGATGTGGCTGCATCACTGTAGTAATCTGATTTGAAGTCCTTTGGGTATAGGCCAAGGAGTGGGATAGCAGGGTCAAATGGTGGATCCATTCCAAGTTTTCTAAGGAATCTCCACACTGCTTTCCAGAGTGGCTGCACCAACTTGCACTCCCACCAGCAATGTATGAGTGTACCCTTTTCCCCACATCCTTGCCAACACCTGTTGTTGCCTGTGTTCTTAGTAAAAGACATTCTAATTGGGGTAAGATGAAATCTTAAGGTAGTTTTGATTTAAAAAAAAATTAATGGGCAAAAGAACTAAGCAGACATTTCTCAAAAGAAGACACAGAAATGGCCAACAATGTTTTTAAATATTAAACATCTCTAACCATCAGAAACACATAAATCAATGACACATTAAGATTTCATCTCACTCCAGTAAGAATGACAATCATAAAAAATACAAATAATAAGTTAGTGAGGACATGGGGGAAAAGGTGCATTTATACATTGTTGGTGGGACTGCAAATTAGTACCCTCATTCTAGAAAGCAGTGTGGAGATTCCTCAAAAAACTAGAAATGGAACTATCGTAAGATCCAGTTATCCCACTTTTGGGGATAAAAAAGATTTGATAAAAGATTTGAAATCAGCATACTGTAGGGATACAGACGCATCAATGTTTTTAGCAGTGCAATTCATAATAGCCAAGTTATGGAACCAGTCCAGGTACCCATCAGCAAATGAATGGATAAAGAAAATGTTCTTATTTACACAGTGGAGTTCTACTCAGCCATAGAAAAGAATGAAATTATGTGATTTGTTGGTTAAAGCATGGAACTGCAGAATGCCATGCTAAATGAAATTAAAACAGATTCAAAAAGTCAAAGGTGAAATGTTTTCTCTCCTATGAGGAAGCTAGACCAAAATAAGGAAAATAAGTTAAAAAGAAAACAAAAACAGCAGGGTCTAGGACTGCTGGGGTGGGGTGGGGGCGGATCCCATTAAGAAAGAAAAGAGATCAATGGAATATGGAAAGGGGATTGAGGGGGAGGGTGGAGAACAGGAAAATATACAGTGGAATGAATTTGACCACATTTTCCTGTGTACACATCATATACACTGTGAATATACCACAGTGAATTTCACTTTTATGTACATCCATAAGGCACTGATACAAAACAAAACTATGGACTAGTAGGATAAGGAGAACAGGGGGAGGGAGCGGGGCAGGAAAGGGGAAGTACTGCAAGTACTGGGGACTGAATTGGAGCAAACTAGACTCCATGCTTGTATAATTATGTCAAAATGAAACTAAATATATTATGAATAAATCATAATGCACTAATTTTTAAAAAATCAATAGTAATAAATAATACCATCTATAGACATTCAAAAGCAAAGGAAATATCTTGTAGAAATATAAAAATATGTACAGAATTTTTCATTAAAATTACAAAATGTTGGGCTGGGGATATAGCTCAGTTGGTAGAGTGCTTGCCTTGCAAGCACAAGGCCCTGGGTTCAATCCCCAGCACCGAAAAAAAAAAAAAAATTACAGTGTTAATAAAAGAAAAAGAGTACAAAATAATTAAAGAAATTGGCATGTATATGGATTGAAAGGCTCACCATGATGAATATTAATGCTACTGATATTATCTGTTGGTTTAATGTAAATTTTATCTAAATTTCATCATTTTTGTAGAAGTATACAAGATTATTTTAAAATTTACATTGAAAGACCAAGGACTTAGAAAAACTGAAACAATTTAAAAAAAAAACAAAGATCAATTACTCTTCCTGATGTTAAAATTTACTATTATAGTTAGAGTAATCAAGATTGTGCTATTTCTACAGGTAGAGATACATGTATCAATGGAGAGGAATTTGGAACCCAGACCCACACAAATGTGCTCAAACTTTTCAACAGATGGTGCTGAATCAAAGAGATCTCCATAAGTAAAAAGTAAATTTCAACCTAAAAGTCATGCTTATGCAAAAATGAATCCTAAACCTCATCTTCATACAAAAATGGAGCTTCAAAGTAAACATAACTATAAAACTTTTTTTGAAAATAATCGCAGTTAAAATCTTTAGGTCCTAGGACTAAGTGAGCCATTACTAGACTTGATGCCAAAATTATGATCCTTTTAAAAAAAATTCAATAAACTACCTTTAATCAAAGTTTGAATCTTTTGTTCTCGTATAGATCCTGTTAAGATCACAGGAGAAAAAAACAATCACAGACTGAAGAAAGTATTTGCAAACTATATATTGTACAAATAAACAATATCTAGAATACATTATGAATGATTGAAACTCAATATTCTAAAAAATCCAAGTAGAAAATAAATCCAAAATATGAACATCTTACTAGGAAGAATGAGCATCAAATAAGCACCTGAAAAATATGTTTAGCATCATTAGCTATTAGGGAAATGAACATTAAAACTGTGAGTTCAGAATGACAAAAATAAAAACACAATTTCAACCAGAGTTTCTCCATTTCTGCTGGCCAGTGGGTCTGCGTAAGCTGCAGGTCTCGCGGCTGTGGAATACGGTGCAGCTCTAAACGGTGGGCTATGCCCTCCAGTGTTGCAGCAGACCCAGCAGCTGACCACCAACTTCTTTCCAGGTTCTGTCTCACAAATCTGAAGAAAGAAATCGTCAAGCAACAGAAGGCAAGACTGTAAGGAGTATTCAAGAATAGAAACAACTCTCACAGGGTGAGACAGGACCTATAGCAAGTTGCCACTTGAGCATGCTAGGGTGGGGGTTTAGATACCACTTTGGGCAATACTTCTGGTCCAAATTTATGCTAATCAGGGTTTGGAAAAGTATTGATGCTATTGGTTAACCCTTGAGTCTGAACTTCCATTCAGGTCTGCCCCATTTCCATTTTATCACTGCTCACTGCAATCCCAAATTCCTAGGATGCTGAGATTAGTGGATTATGGATGCTGACGGAGGGTAGGCAGGGTCTGTGGTTTTGTGTGGAGTGGAGTCTGCACTGACCTGGGCCAGTCTGACTGCAGGGTCACAGATCAGTGACCCCTGGTTTACATCAGTCATGGTTCACCACCCCTCAGGCCTGTGCAGCATGGTGGTCTCTGCTTGTCCCACATGGATGCACAGTGCCCAGGACACCTGCTCATGCTTGATTAGGGGTAGGAAGCTGGCAATGCAGCTGGGCCCTGGTGTACTCTAGCCCACTCCAGTTGCTGTTCCATTGCCACTGTTCCTAGGACAGGGACTTGTATTCACAATGACAGTGCCAAATACTGGGCAAAATGAGAAGAAGCTCATATGTTGTTGATATACACATAAAATGGTTTAGCCACTTTGGAAAATTGTTTATGGTATTTTTTAACTAACTATGCACTCACCATATAACCCAGTAGTTGCATTCTTTGGCATTTATTACAGAAAAAAATGAAAATATATACACTCATGCAAAATCTGGGTGCAAATGTTTTTATCATGTCTATGCATAATACCCAAAAAAACAGAAAGCCAAAATGTCCTTCAGTGAACAAATAGTTAAACTATGGTTAA
Source organism: Glaucomys volans (assembly GCA_020662805.1). Taxonomy (NCBI): domain Eukaryota; kingdom Metazoa; phylum Chordata; class Mammalia; order Rodentia; family Sciuridae; genus Glaucomys; species Glaucomys volans. The sequence goes on from JAJEJO010048013.1 coordinate 527,903, forward strand.
TCCATTTAGTTATCAACAACTAAAAAGATCTGAGCTAGTGATACATGTGAAAACTTGAAGATTTTCAAAATCACTGTTGAAAGAAAAAGATTCATTTAAAAAGTGTGCATATTATATGGTTCCTTTACAGAGCATTTTTTCTAATTTTTCATTTGCTCTATTTCATTGTACATGACAGTAGATGCATTTATACATTTTGATAAATCATACATAAATGGAGTATAATATATATAATTTCTCATTTTTCTGATTGTACATATTGTAGGATCACACCGGTCATACAGTCATATATGTACATGAAGTAATAATGTCTATTTCACTGTACTATCCTTCCTACCCCCTTACCCCTTCCCCTCCCTTCACCCCCCTCTACCTAATATAAAGTAACTCTATTCTTCCCTAGCACTCTCCCCCATTGTGAATTAGTATCCACATATCAGAGAAAACATTTGGCCTTAGATTCTCTGGGTTTGGCTTATTTCTCTTAGCATGATACCCTCCAGCTCCATCCATTTACCAGCAAATGCCATAATTTCATTCTTGTTAAAGCTGAGTAATATTCCATCATATACATATATCACATTTTCGTAATCCATTCATCTGTTGAAGGACACATAAGTTGGTTCCATAGTTAAACTATTGTGAGTTGAGCTGCTATGAGCATTGATGTGACTGCATCACTGTAGTGTGCTGATTGTAAGTTCTTTGGGTATAAACCAAGGAGTGGGATAACTGGATCAAATCGTTGTTCCATTCCAAGTTTTCTGAGGAAACTCCATACTGCTTTCCATAATGGTTGCACCATTTTGCATTCCCACCCATCCTCGCCAACATTTACTGTTCCTTGTATTCTTGATAATTACCATTCTGATTGGAGTGAGATAAAATCTTAGAGTAGTTTTGATTTTCATTTCTCTAATTGCTAGAGATGTTGAACATTTTTTCATGCATTTGTTGATCAATTATACATCTTCTTCTCTGAAGTGTCTGTTAAGTTCCTTAGCCCATTTATTGATTGGGTTATTTGTATTTTTGGTGTTAAGTTTTTTATACATCTTACAGATTAGTGCTTCATCTTAGGAGCATGTGGTAAGATTTTCTCCCATTCTGTAGGCTCTCTCTTCAAATTATTGATTGTTTCTTTTACTGAGAAGAACCTTTTTAGTTTGAATGCATCCCATTTATTGATTCTTGATTTAAATTCTTATGCTTTAGGAGTCTTGTTAAGAAAGTCAGGTCCTAGGTCAATATGGTAAAGTTTTGGGCCTACTTTTTCTTCTATTAGGTGTAGGGTCTCTGTTCTAGTGCCTAAGTCTTTGGTCCACTTAGGGTTGGGTTTCAGGCAGGGTGAGAAGATAAAGGTCTAATTTCATTTCGTTACATGTGACTTTCCATTTTTCCCAGCACCAGTTGTTGAATAAACTATCTTTTCTCCAATGAATGTTTTTGGTGGCTTTGTCTCCTTAACTGTATTAATGTGGGTATGTCTCTGTATCTTCTATTCCTGTACCATTGGTCTACATGTCTGTTTTGGTACCAATACCATGCTGTTTTTATTACTATAGCTCTGTAGTATAGTTTGAGGTCTGATATTGTGATTCTTCCTGCTTCACTTTTCTTGCTAAGGATCACTTTGGCTATCTGGGTCTCTTATTTTTCCAAATGAATTTCATGATTGCTTTTTCAAGTTCTTTGAAGAATGTCATTGGGATTTTAATAGGAATTGCATTCCATTCATATAACACTTTTGGTAGTATGGCCATTTTGACAATATTAATTCTGCCTATCCAGGAGCATGAGAAGTCTTTCCATCTTCTAAGTTCTTCTTCAATTTCCTTTTTAGTATTTTGAAGTTCATTGTAGAGGTCTTTCACCTCTTTTGTTAGACTGATCCCCAAGTATTTTATTTTTGTTGAGGTGAATGGGGTAGTTTTCCTAATTTCTCTTGTAGTGGATTCATCACTGATGTATAGTAATGCATTTGATTTTATATCCTGCTTCTTTGCTGAAGTCATTTATTAGTTCTAGAAGTATTCTGGTGGCATTTTTTTGGATCCTGTATATATAGTCATGTCATCATCAAATAGTGATTGTTTGAGTTCTTCTTTGCGTATGTATATACCTTTAATTTCTTTCATCTAATTGCTCTGGCTAAAGTTTCAAGGATGATATTGAATAAAATAGTGAAAGAGTGCATTCTTGTCTTGTTCCAGTTTTTAGGGGGAATGCATTCCATTTTTCTCTGTTTAAAATTATGTTGACCTTGGGTATAGCATATATAGCTTTTACAATGCTGTGGTATGTTCCCACTATCCCTAGTTCTTCTAGTGTTTTGAACATGAAGAGGTGCTGTATTATGTCAAATGCTTTTTCTGCATCTATTGAGATGATCATGCGAGTCTTGGTTTTAGTCTATTGATACGATGAATTACATTTATTGATTCCATATGTTGAACCAACCCTGCATCCTTGAAATGAACCACACATGATTGTGGTTCACTATTTTTTAAATATGTTTTTGTATGCAATTTGCCAGAATTTTATTGAGAATTTTTGCATCTATGTTCATCAGGGATATTGGTCTCAAGTTTTCTTTCCTTGATGTGTCTTTGTCTGGTTTTGGTATCAGGGTGATATTAGCCTCATAGAATGAATTTAGAAGAGTTCCCTCCTTTTGTATCCACGGAATAATTTGAGGAGTATTGGTGTTAATTCTTCTTTGAAGGTCTTGTGGAACTTGGCTGAGAATCCATCAGGTCCTGGACTTTTTTCAAAATGTAGTATTTTGATGGCATTTTCTATTTCATTACTTGAAATTGATCTGTTTAACAATTATATGTCCTCCTGATTCAGTTTAGGTAGGTCAGATGTCTAGAAACTGTAAATGTCTTCAATATTTTCTATTTTATTGGAGTACAAATTTTCAAATTAGTTTCTAATTATCTTCTGTATTTCAGTTTTGTCTATTGTGGTATTTCCTTTTTCATCACATATTTTAGTATTTTGGGTTTTCTCTCCTTTTCTCTTTGTTAGTGTGGTTAGGGGTTTATCAATTTTATTGATTTTTTTCAAAGAACCAACTTTATGTTCTGTCAATTTTTTCAATTGTTTCTTTTATTTCAATTTCTTTTATTTTTTCAATTGTTTCTTTTATTTCAATTTCTTTTATTTCAGCTCTGATTTTAATTATTTCCTGTCTTGTACTGTTTTGGGTATTGATTTGTTCTTCTCTTTCTAGGGTTTTGAGATGTAATGTTAGGTCATTTATTTGTTGACTATCTATTCTTTTAATACATAAACTCAATGCAATGAACTTTTCTCTTAGTACTGCCTTCATAGTGTCTCAGAGATTTTGATGTCATGTTCTCATCTACTTCTAAGTATTTTTTCATTTCATCCTTGATTTATTCTACTATTCATTCAACATTCAATAGTGTATTACTTAGTCTCCATGTGTTAGAGTAGTTTCTATTTTTTATTTTATGGTTGATTTCTAATTTCAGTCCATTATGATCTGATAGAATGCAGGTTATTTTCTCCATTTTTTTTAATTTATTAAGAGTTGCTTTGTAGCATAAGATATGGTCTAGTTTAGGGAAAGATCCAGGTGCTGTTGAGAAAAAAGTGTATTCACTCATTGATGGATGAAATATTCTACATATGTCTGTTAAGTCTAAATTATTGATTGTATTATTTAGTTCCATAGTTTCTTTAGTTTTTGTTTAGAAGATCTGTCCAGTAGTGAGAGAGGTGTGTTAAAGTCATCCAGCATTACTGTATTGTGACTTATTTGATTCTTGAAATTGAGAAGGGTTTGTTTGATGTATATAGATGCTCCATTGTTTGCGGCATAAATATTTACAATTGTTATATCTTGCTGATGTATAATTCCCTCCAGTAGAATGAAATGACCTTCTTTGTCCCTTCTGATTAACTTTGGCTGAAAATCCACTTTATCTGGTATGAGAATGGACCCCTAGTTATTAACATAATATATATGAGTGATATGTTTTTTCCCATCCTTTCACCTTCCCTCTGAGGATGTCTTTGCCTATGAGGTGAGTCTCTTAGAGACAGCATATTGTTGGGTCTTGTTTTGTAATCCAAACTGCAAGCCCATGTCTTTTGATTAATGTGTTTAGGCCATTAACATTCAAGGTTATAATTGAGATATAATTTGTATTTCTGCTCGTTTTGGTTTATTTCTAGCTTTTAATTTGATTTACTTTCTCCTTTGACTATTCCTTTAGTGCAGTTCCTCCCTTTTCTGGTTTTCGCTTTTTTTTTTCACTTCATTCTCATAGAATATTTTGTTGAAAATATTCTGTAGTGCAGGCTTTCTAATTGTGAATTCTTTTAACTCTTGTTTATAATGGAAGGTTTTATTTCATCTTCAAATCTGAAACTTATTTTTGTTGGATATGAAATTCTTGGTTGGCATCCATTTTCCTTCAGAGCTTGAAATATGTTGCTCCATGACCTCTTAGCTTTGGGGGTATGGGTTGAGAAATCAGTTGAGATCCAAATTGTTTTTCCCCTATACGTAATCTGCTTTCTTTCTCTTATGGTCTTTAGGATTTTATCCTTGTTCTGTATTTTAATCATTCTCATTATAATATGTCCTGTTGGAGATCTGCTGTATTTTTGTACATTTGGGGTCCCATCAGTCTCCTGTATTTGATTTTCCATTTCATTCTTTAGGTTTGGAAAATTTTCTGATATTATGTCATTGAAAAGTTTGTATATTCCTTTGGTTTGTATCTCTGCTCCTTCATCTATCCGAATAATTCTTAAATTTGGTCTTTTCATGTCTTCCCATAATTCTTGGAAGCTCTGTTAATTGATCCTTATCATCTCCTTTGCATAGTCAACTTTATTTTCAATATTAAATATTTTGCTTTCATTGCCTGAGATTCTGTCTTCCAAATTGTCTAGTCTGTTGGTGATGCTTTCCATTGAATTTATAACTTGTCTTATTGATTTCTTCATTTCAAGGATTTCTCCTTGTTTTTTTTCCTGAATCTGTAACTCTTTATTGAAGCAATATTTCACTTTCTGTCTTTTCTCTTTGGTTTCACTCTTTATACCACTCTTTACTTCACAGATCATTTTATCTATGTACATTCTAAACTCCTTCTTGGATATTTCTTCTACTTTGTTTTCAGTGGATTCTCTTATTGGGGCATCTTGGTTTGTTTGCTGCATTTTGTTCCTTGTTTTTTCATGTTGCTTTTGTGTTTTCTCATCTAGGTGTACAGATCTGAGGCAGTACAGATTCTACCCTGTAGACCTATATTGTCCCTGTAGATTTCCAGTATCCCACCTTTAAGAGGGCAACCAATATCAATAGCACCCAGTGCAAACAATATATACCACTCTCAAAACTAATAGCTCCTATGAAGGCACCCACTGCCCTCTCACCATAAACAGCAATGACGAGTTCAAGCACTGTCCACAATATAAACAGAAAATGTGCCAAAAGGATTTACAATCTCAAATAGTGGACATATAGAGAACAGAAATTGTGTAGGATCTGATGTTCATGAGGGAGAAAGAGAGAAGCCAGAAGCAAAAATCCACAGAGTGGAAGAGAAACCAAAAGATACTGGCTGTTAGGTGAAGAAAAGGCAGAAAGGGAATCCAGGAAAACAGAGAAGCAAGAGGAAAAATACATGTAAAGAGAAAAAATTTAAAAATATAAGAATATACAGCAGAACTGCAAAACACCATGCATATATCACCATCCTCAACAAACTGATGCATGAAAAACACCCTGCTCCAAATATGGTGGAGGAAGATGCCAGAGAAGAAAAAAATATTGAACAACTGTCTCTGCCAGTGTCTGCAAGTTTCTTAGTCCTGTCTCTAACTCCTGACGGGATGACCTGGCCCAGATTGGCCCTGGAAGACCCAACCACTATCCCACCAATCTGGGCTTCAGATGTCCTGGGTTCAGACACATTGCAGTCCCAAGATCTCAATGCCACTAGAATTTGGAGAGAGACCACCAGGGAGGAGCAATCCTGAGGAACAATAACTCCCAGGAGGAAGACCCCAGGCACAGCTAAACCCATAGGTACCCTGATACTGAACCTTTAGGTCCTGACCGGTGTCACCAGACGGGGACAGCTGCACCCAAGATGGCAGTGGCAGCAAACCTGCTGGCACCCCAAATCCCAGACCCTGGCCAGAGTCTCAAGATGGATGCAGCCACTTGCAACCAAACCCGGAGCCTCCCTGGCAGCAGATCAGCAGTGGTGGAAGCAATAGTGGTGGGGGTTAGTGGCAGGAGGCAGGAGGTCAGCGTCAACAGAGGCAGCAGTGGTGTCTGTGGCAATAGCTTCAGCAGCACCCAGAGAGAAGACCTCCAAGTGACCTCCAGGGGGTGGCAGCAGCTTTGGTGGCAGTAGCACCCAGAGAAAACACCTCCGGGCATTTGGCGCAGCTGTGCCCCAAGAGAAGACCTCAGGGCCATGGCAGTGACATCTGCCTACATAGCATTCTTAAAATAACAAATCTGTATATATGGTGAACAGATTGGTGGTTGCCTGGAGGGGTGGTATAAAGGCGTGCCATAAGGACCAGTGTAGTAATGGAACAGTTCAATATCTTGAGGCTTGCAGTGATTATTCAAAGTCACAATGTGATCAAATGGCATAGATTTTATATATATATACTCATACACACACACACACACACACACACACACAAATACACACAAGTATGTCTTGTAAAACTAATGAAATTTGAAAAAACTTTATGGATGATGTTTGGATCTGGAATGCGTACCAGACGTGTTGAAGGCTTAGCACTCAGTTTGGTGTTTGCTATTTGGAGGTGGTAGAAACTTTCAGAGGTGAGATGTTATAGAGGTTTTAGGGTTCTGGGGGTGTGCCCTGAAAGGGAATTGTGTGACTCCACTCTTTCCTTCCTTCTTTCACCTTCCCATTTGTGAGGTGAGCAGGTTTGCTCTACCATGCACTCCCCACTACTCTATGATGGACTGCATCTCCCCACATCCAGAAGCTATGGGGCCAATCAGCCATGGACTGGAACCTCCAAAACTCTGACCCATAACCAACCTTTCCTAAGCTAATTATCTCAAGTATTTATTACAGTGACAGAAAACACAGTATATTTTTGTTATATAAGGAATGCTATTGGAGAAAGGCAAAAGGGGTGTGCATGGAACCTCCCTGCACATTTCATTTTCTGAATGCATTGACTTCTGCCACCAGCTTCACTTCAGACATCAGTTGCAAGTGGAGAGGTGCCCAGGCTACCTTCATCTCTGAAAAGCTGGCTACTATAATAAAGCTATAATGGTACACAGAAATCATGAAAACACTGTACTTATTCACAGTTTTATTTTAGCAAGTGGATGCAAAATCAGAGCCAGCCTAAAGAAAGGAAGCATAGTGTGAGTAGCATAGTCAGAAATAGTCCCTAGAACAAATGCTCTTTTATTCTTTCCCTGTGGAGTTACAATAATGTCATGTTGACATGCATGTTGATAACATGCAAAGAGCTGCCAGACAGGGAGCCTCACCTAAGTCTCAGTGCCAACAGATTTTATTTATTTTTTTATTTTTTTGGAACCGGGGATTGAACTCAGGGACACTTGGCCACATCCCCAGCCCTATTTTGTATTGTATTTAGAGACAGGGTCTCACTGAGTTGCTTAGGGCCTCGCTAAGTTGCTGAGGTTGGCTTTGAACTCGCGATCCTCCTGACTCAGCCTCCCAAGTTGCTTGGATTACAGGCGTGCGCCACCACGCCCGGCTGTCAACAGATTTTATTGGGGTTTCATTATCTAGACAAAATTGATTTGTCATCAGCTATACAGCTTATCTCTAGTCCCCTCTCTACTTCTCAGAGATCAGGCTATTGCACATATCCTAAAGCTGCTATTGCACATATCGTAAAGTTCCAGTCCTCTAATCATACAGCTGATTGTACTGGCCCTAATCCTGAGTTATCAAGTTAACACAAACTGCCTAGGTGTCCACCATGAATCTTCTCACTGGTGTAAACTATCAAGGTCCACCACACATAATGTACATTCCCATCACTCAGAAAATTCCAAGAATCTAGATGTTACATCTGATGAATTGGAACAGAGCCTCACCCTATTTATTACATAGCAATTTCCTGTAGTTTTATAATTTGTTCAAGCTACAGGTTTTGAAAAAGTTGTTGCACAAGGTGGTGATATTGGTGAAATTATTGCACACAAATAGTGCTGGGGAGCTGAGAGTGTAGCTCTGTGGAAAAGCACTTGCCTATCATATGCAAGGACCTAGGTTCAATCCCCAGCAACACACACACAAAAAAAGTGAATAGTTTTAGGAATAAGCTAGACAATGAATAAATGTTTTTTTAAAAATCACCAATATAGGAGAGACACTTTACATTTCCATAAATATAAATATAAGCATGCATGTGTGTGCATGAATATACACACATGTGAAGGAATGAATGAATGAATGAATTTATAAAATGAAAGTACTACCAGAAGAAAATCTGAAGTGAAGATCTATAAAACCATGAAATAAAATCCAAACACCCTTAAGAAATTTTCAGAATTAACAGTATATGCAAAGCTAAAGACAAATAGAAAATATATAGTTAAGTAGTAATGGATTAATACTCCTCATATACAAGGAAACCCTCTCACATCAAGAAGAAAATAAGACCTAAAGCAGGGCTATAAATAGGCAAATTTCAGAAAAATAAATTTCTGCAATAAGCACATGTAGAGTCTCAATATCACCAAGGAAATGCAAAGTAAAATTCCAAGTCATCATACTTTGCCCATCTGATGGCTAAAATTTACATAATTTAGCATATAATACGGATGATGGAAGGATTGCCCTCACATACTCTGGAAGCATAAACAGTTTAGGTTTCCTCTGAGTAAAGCAAGTGCATTGTACCACAAACTGATGTAAGAATCCCTTTGCATTTTATTCTGTTTTCCTATGCTTAATGTGCACATATTAGTGAATATTTAAGTTATTGACTTAAAAAGTTTGGAAAATAATAGAGAATTTCTGAAGCAAAATCAAATTTTCTAAAAACAATAATTTGGGAAAGTCACTTAATAAATGTGGTTTGTTGACAAAGTAGTTTTAAGGTTTTTTTGTGAAACATGAATTCAAAGAAGCACATTTTGCTCATTAAAGTTCAGTTCCTAAATATTTCACCTAGTTATGTTAATGTCCCATTCCAAGATTAAGACATGAAGAACCCTGGGAAGAACCTTTGTTTAATCATAGATGCACAGAGATCCTTCAGGATTTATTTGAATATCTTCCTTTCTTGGAGGAATCCACTATAAATGAGTGGGAATCCTTGCATTAATTCTATTCTGATTGTATTAAGTGCATCCCCTTTGGGGTACGAAAATTCAAGAAAATTAATGGGAAGAGCCAAAATACAAAAATCTGTCACTACAAGGGAAACTATCTTTTAATGAAATGTTGATTCTTCTCTTTAAAATTTCATTAAGTAATTTCCCATTCCAATAATTACAAAGAAGAACTCCAAATCTCCTCTTGGGCTATGAAGTATTCCAAATATGTTTAAATATAAAGATTTCTTAAAATTCTAACACTAGGCAACTACTTACATTTCCAATGGGACACATTTTATGGAACAGGGGATTCAATAATGAAAGTAAAATTTTCATCAAATGGCATAAATTGCTATTAAAAATTACTTGAGTATCAATAATAGAATTGGAGGTATTTGATCTCAAAGGGATTATTCAGCCTAATTCTGCATTAGGGGTTAAGGTATTCTCACGTCCTTCAAACCCACCTTAGAGTCTCTTGAACTAGGAGTGTCTTAGAATTGATGATGTACCTGAAGAATCTACTAGTGTGCTATATTAGGACAGTTATCAGAGTTGGGGTTTTGGAAGACAAGTGTCAGAATCAGGAGTTAAGAGGCTAATGGGAACTGACCTTGGCTGAGGGAATTTTCTGATCCCATCTAAGATTGCAGATGAGTGGGCAATGGGGCAATTGCCCACTAAAAGCAACCCCATTTTATATTTCAGGAAACACATCTGGTTAATAGTGCTGGCACAAATTTCTGGAGGCCCACAGTGATAATGAAAATTGGCTTAATTTTCATTCAAAAGAAGACAATACTAGAAAAAAATTCAAATTGCATACTTTAAATTTTTAGTTTATTTTATAAGTTGTTTGTGACCATGGTCTAGAAAAATGAAGATTGATTATTGTTGAATTCTAACCAGATTTTTAAGAGCCATAGAAATGAATAAACTTGAGCTGCATGAAACAATATAGAAAAGTCTGCCAGAAGTACATGGCAAAGGACTGCACATCGCTTCTGGACCCTGGCCCGACCAAGACTGCACCCTGTGAGGACTTAGTGCCCATGTGGACTTAGTGCCTGAGCTGCAGCTCCCCATCTACCAACATGTGCAGAAGCTGGTGCAGCCATCTTGGATTATCCCTGAAGGGGAAGCCACCATCTTAAGGTGGGCAACTCCATCCTGAGACACCTGCTGGAGACTGGAAGCTCTTTATCAGGTACATTTCTTACATCAAGATACTGAAGACTGGGAGATTTGAATAATATGACTGTTATACCGTAGATTTTTTAAAAATTTTAATTTATTATTTCTTTATTTTTTTCTCACTCTCTTTTCCTTTTATTTACCTGTTTCCTTGGAGTTCCTTTCTCCTTTTCTCATGCTAACAACCAACTTCTTTTGATTGCATTCTCACACTTCCCATGATACAGTACCTTGATATACTCACTCCTTATCCCATTAACACTTACATCCTACACCTCTCCACATCCTCTTTATCCAAAGTTAAAAATTGTAGATCTCATTGCAAGCATATTGACTATACTGTGGATAATAATCAAACTCATCATCTGTTTATTACAATTCTATTAACATCTTCATAGGGGCTACCTGGATTAGGGCTGCATATTGCTTGTATTGGGTGATGCTAATATTCATCCCTCCCTTAAAGAAGAGGTTTTGGAAACGTGCAAGGTCACAATAAGCCTACAGGGGGAAACCGCAATACCTCAGATCCTCACTGCTACAGGAGAAGATACGGGAACAACATGAAAAATAAGGGAAGAAAGTGTCCTAAACAAACCAAGATTCTATTTTAATAGAATCCAATGATAGCATGACAGTACAGATGTCAGAAAAGGAGTTTATAATATACATAATTAAAATGACTCCTGAAGCAAAGGATAAGATAAGAGAGTAAATGCAGGCAATAAATGATCACTCCAATAAATGGTTAAAAGAGCAAATGCAGGAAGTAAAAGATCATTTCAATAAGGATATAGAGATTCTGGGGGGAAAAAAACAGAAATCCTTGAAATGAAGGAAACAAAAAAAACAAATTAAAAACTCAATAGAAAGCATCATCAACAGAATCATGATCACTTGGAAGACAGAATCTCAGACAATGAAGACAAAATATTTAGTCTTGAAAATAAAGTTGACCAAACTGAAAAGATGGTAAGAAATTATGAATAGAACTGCCAAGAATTATGGGATGTCACGATAGACCAAATTTAAGAATTATTGGGATTAAGGAAGGCATAGAGATACAAACCAAAGGATTGAACAACCTGTTCCATGAAATAATCTCAGAAAATTTCCCAAACCTGAAGAATGAAATGAAAAATCAAATACAAGAGGTTTACACACACCAAATGCACAAAATTACAACAGATCCATATCAAGGCATATTATAATGGAAATTGCCTAACATACAAAATAAAGATAGGATTTTAAAGGGTGCAGAGAAAAGCATCAGATTATACATAAGGGGAAACTAATACAGAAATCAGTAGATTTCTCAGCCCAGACCCTAAAAGCAAGAAGGGCCTAGAACAACATATTTCAAGCTCTGAAAGAAAATGGATGCCAACCAAGAATCTTATACCCAGCAAAACTATGTTCCATGTTCTGTGATAAACAAAAGTTAAAAGAATTTACAAATAGAAGGCCTGCATTACAGAACATTCTCAGCAAAATATTCCATGAGAAGGAAATGAAAAACAACAATGCAGATCAGCAAAGGGAGGAACTACCCTAAAGGAAAAGTCAATCAAAGAAGAAACCAAGTCAAGTTAAAAAATGAAAATAAGCCAAAATCACCAGGAATACAAATCATATCTCAATAATAACTGTGAATGTTAATGGCCTAAACTTATTTATCAAAAGACATAGACTGGCAGATTGGATTATAAAGAAAGATCAAACAATATGCTGCCCCCAAGAGACTCATCTCATAGAAAAAGACATCCACAAACCAAAGGTGAAAGGATGGGAAAAACATACCACTCACATGGACTCAGTAAGATAGCAGGGGTCTTCATCCTCATATCACATAAAGTGGACTTCAAGCCTAAGTTAGTCAGAAGAGATAAAGAAGGACATTTCATACTATGTAAGAGAAGCATAAAACAGCAAGACATAATGATTATAAATATTTATGTCCCAAACAATGGCACATCCATTGTGCCAAACAAAAAAATCCTTCTCAATTCCAGGGAACAAATAGACCACAACACAATAATACTGGGTGACTTTAGCACACCGATGTCACCACTGGATAGATCCTCCAAACAAAAACTGAACAAAGAAACTGTAGAACTAAATGATACAATCAATGATTTAGAATTAATGAAAATATAGGGAGTATTTCATCCATCATCAAGTGAATACATTTTCTTTTCAGCAGCTCATGGATCCTTCTCTAAAATAGACCATATGTTATACCATAAAGCATCCCTTAGTAAACACACAAAAAAATAGAGATACTACCTTGTATTCTATCAAACCATAAAGGAATTAGATTAGAAATCAATGATAAAATAAAAAACAGAAACTACTCCAACACCTGGAGACTCAATATATGCTATTGAATGATGCGATGATAACAGAAGACATCAGGGAGGAGATAAAAAAGTTCTTAGAGGTAAAGGAAAACAATGATACAACATATCAAAATCTCTGAGACACTATGAAAGCAGTACTAAGAGGAAAGTTCATTGCATTGAGCTCATACATTAAAAGAATAAAATGTCAACAGCTAAATGACCTAATATTACATCTCAAAGCCCTAGAAAAAGAAGAACAGATCAACAACAGAAGTAGTAGAAGACAGGAAATAATTATTATCAGAGGTGAAATCAATGAAATTGAAACAAAAGAAACAATTCAAAAAATTTACAAAACAAAAAGTTGGTTCTTTGAAAAAGTAAACAAAATTGATAAGCCCTAGCCACATTAAGGAAGAGAACGAAAGAGAAAACTCAAAATACTAGAATTTGTGGTGAAAAAGGAAATATGACAGACACCATTGAAATACATAACATAATTAGAAGCTACTTTGAAAATCTATACTCCAAAAAATAAGAAAATATTGAAGACATTGACAAATTTTTAGAGTCATATTATCCTCCCAAACTGAATCAGGAGGACATACACAATTTAAACAGATCAATTTCAAGCACTGAAGTAGAGGAAGCCATCAAAATCCTACCAACCAAGAAAATCCCCGGACCAGATGAATTCTCAGCTGAGTTCTACAAGATCTTCAAAGAAGAACTAACATCAATACTCCCCAAAGTATTCCATGAAATACAGGAGGGGGAAAACCTTCCAAACTCATTCTATTAAGCTAGTATCACTCTAATACCAAAACAGAGAAAGATGCATCAAGGAAAGAAAACTTTAGACCGATAACCTTGATGAACATAGATGCAAAAATCCTTAACAAAATTCTGGCAAATTGCATACAAAAACGTATTAAAAAGATAGTGCACCATGATCAAGTGGGGTTTATCCCAGTGATGCAAGGCTGGTACAAAATCTAGAAATTAATAAATGTAATTCGTCACATCAATAGACTTAAAGGTAAGAATCATATGATTATTTCAATAGATGCAGAAAAAGAATTTGATAAAATATAGCACCCCTTCATGCTCAAAACACTAGAAAAAAAGAGGGATACTAGGAATATACCTCAACATTGTCGAGGCTATCTATGCTAAGCCCAAGGCCAACATCATTCTAAATGGAGAAAAACTGAAAGCATTCCCTCTAAAAACTGGAACCAGTCAGGGATGCCCTCTTTTACCACTTCTATTCAACATCATCCTTGAAACTCTAGCCAGAGCAATCAGACAGACAAAAGAAATTAAGGGATACAAATAGGAAAAGAAGAACTCAAGCTATCACTATTTGCTGATGACATGATTCTACATTTAAAAGATCCAAAACCTCCACCAGAAAATTTCTAGAACTAATAAATGAATTCAGGAAAGTAGCAGGATATAAAATCAACAACCACAAATCTAATGCATTTCTATTCATAAGTGAAAAATCCTCTGAAAGAGAAATTAGAAAAACCACTCTATTCACAATAACCTCAAAAAATAAAATACTTGGGACTTGATCTAACAAAAGAGGTGAAAGAACTCTAGAATGAAAACTACAGAACATTAAAAAAGAAATTAATGAAAATCTTAGAAGATGGAAAGATCTCCCATGTTCTTAGATAGGCAGAATTAATATTGTCAAAATGGCCATACTACCAAAGGTGCTATACAGATTCAATGCAATTCTAATTAAAATTCCAGTAAAATTCCTCATAGAAATAGAGAAAGCAATCATGAAATTCATCTGGAAGAATAAGAGACCTCAAATAACCAAAGCAATCCTGAGCAGGAAGAGTGAAGCAGGAGGTATCACAATATCAGTCCTTAAACTATACTACAGAGCAATAGTAACAAAAATGGCATGGTATTAGCACCAAAATAGACAGGTAGACCAATGGTACAGAATAGAAGACACAGAGAAAAACACACATAACTACAGTTATCTCATACTAGACAAAGGTGCCAAAAACATGCAATGGAGAAAAGACAGCCTGTTCTACAAATGGTGCTGGGAAAACTGGAAATCCATATGCAGTAAAATAAAATTAAACCTCTATCTCTCACCCTGCACAAAACTCAACTCAAAATGTATCAAGGACCCAGGAATTTGACCAGTGACCCTGCAACAAATAGAAGAAAAAGTAAACTTGAATCTTCATCATGTTGGCTTAGGACCAGACTTCCTTAACATGATTCCTAAAACCCAAGAAATGAAAGCAAGGATCAATAAATGGGATGGATTCAAAGTAAAAAGCTTTTTTTCAGTAAAGGAAACAATCAATAACATGGAGAGAGAGCCTACAGAGTGGGAGAAAATCTTTTCCACACACACTTCCGACAGAGCACTGATCTCCAAAATTTATAAAGAACTTACAACACTTTACACCAAAAATACAAAGAACCCAATCAATAAATGGGCTAAGGAAGTGGGCAGATACTTCACAGAAGATATACAGGTGATTAACACTATATTAAAAAAATTTTCGCCATCTCTAGTAACTAGAGAAATGCAAATTAAAACCACCCTAAGATTTCATCTCACTCCAATTAGAATGGCTATTATCAAGAACACAAGCAATAACAGATGTTGGCATGAATGTGGGGGAAAAGACACACTTGCACATTGCTGGAGGAGTTGCAAATTTGTGCAGCCACTCTGGAAAGTAATATGGAGATTCCTCAGAAAACTTGGAATTGATCCACCTTTTGACCCCGTTATCCCACTCCTCAGTTTACACCCAAAGGACATCAATGTTTATAGCAGCTCAATTCACAATAGCTAGATTGTGGAACCAAACTAGATGCCATTCAATAGATGAATGGATAAAGAAACTGTGGTATATATACACAATGGAATATTATTCAGCCATAAAGAAGAACAAAATTATGGCATTTGCAGGTAAATGGTTGGAATTGGAGAATATCATGCTAAGTGAAATAAACCAATCCCAAAAACCCAAAGGCCTAATGTTTTCTGATAAGTGGATGATGATACATAATGGGAGTGGGGGGTGGGAGTGGGAGGTAAGAGAAGAATGGAGGAACTTTGGATTGTGGAGAGGGAAATGAGAGAGGGAATGGGGTGGGGATAGGAACAATAGTGGAAAAAAACAGACATCATTACCCTATGTACATGTATGATTACACAAATGGTGTGAATCTACATTGTACACAATCATAGAAATGAAAAATCTTATCCCATTTGTGTAAAAGTAATCAAAATGAAATCTGTAAAAATAAAAATAATAAAAAAAGAAATATCTGACAAGACAAAAAGCAGGTTGGAAAAAGATGATAAAATTTATGCACAATTCAAAAAATTATGCAATGATTATGGGTGTAAAAATATGTGGGGAAATATATAAATATGCACAACTTAGAAAATCAAATTAATTTACCTCTCTATAGTTTTTCACTATATAAACATATACCAATATATCATTGTTTTTATTGATAGGCATTTTGAATAATTAAATTTCATTATTACAGATATATATATGGATGTATCTTTTCTAAGGAATATGAGTATAGAATTGATGTAAAAATGGCATTTTCTAATACATTAAGGATATTATTTTTCTATGATATGAACTGCAATTATTTTCTCAGATTTTTCACTTGTTTTGACTTTATTTTTTAATATGCAAATATTGAAATCTTTACTTGATTTTAACAGTCATTTCCTTTATTATTTTGGGTTTTGGTTTAAAATTACAAAAGCATTCCTTCCTTTAAGGTAATTATAAAAATCTCCATTTTTTAAATTTTCCTGAAAACTACAACTCATTTTTAATATCTATACATATTTTTATACTTATGACTTTTTAATTATTTGGACTTACTCCCATCATCTCATTTTTCTCCTTTCCATCTTTTATTTTACATTCAATTTCCTACCTGTTATGATATTATTAACTCTCCAATAAGATCTCCCTTCGTTATCCCTCTTCTGGTTTAGAAATCATAACTAATATCGAACATTTCTATCCTTACATTTTTTTCTTTAAAAACTCATTCATTATTTTCCTCTCCTTCCCCCAAATTTGGAACGATGCTTGGAACTCCCCAATTTCCCACCCATTTTTCATTACTGTATAGGCTCTTAGGGTTAAATCCTTATTTAAAAGTTTTTACTTAAAGTTTATAGTCAATATTTGATGAAATTTCCTGGCATTTAATCAATGTGGATCTCACATTTATTTCTTGAATCCCACAGCTTCTTTCTTTGTTCAGTTTTCTTCTTGCTGAAGTGTGCATTTAATAGTTCTTTTAATGAGAGCCTGAGTGGGTGGTAAATTCTTCTGGTAATTGTAAGCATGAACATTGCTTGTTTTTTCCTTCGCCAATGAATAATCGCTTATCTGTGTATATGGTTTATAGTTATTTTCCTTCAGCAGTTTTAATTCATTATTCCATTGTCTCCTGGCATCTACCACTACTGATGTCTCTCACTGTTTTAATTGGTCATTCCATGGTTAGAAATACACTGTTTCTCTCTGGTGCCCTTTAAGATTTTTCTCTTTATCTTAATATTCTATGACTTCACCATTCTGTCCTTGCATTCGTTTGTTTTTATTCATTCTGTTTAGCACTCATAGTATAATTTTGATCTGGAAAGCTTTCAGCAATTACTTCTTCAAATTTTATGGCTCTGACATGTGTCATTCTGCATTTATTAAACTATTTTTTATATGGGAGAGCCTCACTATGTATTCATTATGCTCCTTAGGTGAGTTTTTTTGTTTGATTTCGTCTTACCACAGTTTTTCTGTGGAACATTCTGGGTGTACCTCCCAGTGCTATTGTTTAATTGAGTAACCCCTCTTAGAGTCTGCAGTCTCTAGCAGGCTGCCTAGTTTGCTTACATCTGGAAAACTAAGACTTCATTCTCATTCATTGATATTTCCAGCTCAATCTAATTAAGAAGATGTTTGTCATTTTTGAGACCAAAAGCAAGTTCTTTTGACTTGAACTTTGAACGTATTACTTCCTTGTGTTTGAAACAGAGGGAATAATTAAAGAATGGACCAAGTATGCCAGTTTGTCCATACATCTTATACATGTTTTCTAAAAGTTGTATCCTATAAAAGCTTGGTCAAAAACTCAGCATTTAATAGTACAAATGTACATTATCTACACTTGGTTGCTTATAAGAGCCAAAACAGGTCATTTGAAATGCCTACATAAATATTGAATGCAAGCACAAAAACACTTCTAAGACATATGGAGATAAAGTTGCTAAAATACTTAATTAGCTCATTTCAACAGATGTCATGAGTCATTACAGTAAGCACCACAGTAAAAAAAATAAATAAAATTTCAGTACTGAGGTTTTCATTTTCTTCACATTCCTTTTTTGTAATATTAAAAAATTTTCAGAAAAAAGACTAAGTTCTTAAAATATAAGAAGTATTTCTGCAATTGCTTTAATGCCTAAAGAATGTTGTGTGTCCTCTTTACATTAGCTCATACAGCATCTTATTTTTTGTTTGTTTCTTGCAGTGCTGGGGATTGAACCCAGGGCCTCCTGTGCTAGGAAAGTGCTCTACCACTGAGCCACAATCAACAGCCAAATGTCTTATTTTTAAAGTGGTTATCTTTTGGGTTCTGTAAGTTCTTATAAATTCTTTTACTACTTTGGAAAACTGAAGCTCTGTCACTGTAAATTACCACTGATGATTGCTTCCAGACTATCGAAAACTATTTTTTAACAATGGCATCTTCTACTTATTTGCTTTGCATTGTGTTTCACTGGAAAGCCCAAGACAATTTGTCAAGTGACCATACAGTCAAGACAGCGTAATGATGGACGATACCTGGCTTAATACTTAAATTCCTAATAAATTACATTACTGTTACCCTCAGTGTTTATAGTTCACTATTGTGTATACAAAAAAGGAAAAGAAAAATGTTTATTAACAATCTTTAAAACTCTTTGCTTTGTGGTAGTTGAGAGATAAAATTAGTAATGTGGTAATCTTACTTAACATTATCACAATGATGAGCAAAATATGGTCTTTAAAACAGGTAAGCAGTTCAGCAACAATTATTTTCTTAGCCATAATTGATCATTCATTCATTCACTCATTCAATATTTATCTATTAGCTATTATGTACCTATCCCTATTCGAGCTCTAGAAACTAAATGTGTTAGCAGAATAAATCCAAATATCTCCTCTCGTAATTTTTAAGCCAAAAGGAGAAACATATTAAATAACATCATTAATGATTACACAACTGCTATTTTGGTAAGAGCAATGATGAGATTAATACAGATAGCAACTGGGAGGGGATGCCACATCCTTGAGGATCTGAACTATTTAGGGAACTGAGAGATGAGTAATAGCGAAAGGAGTGAGACAGTCAAGGACGACTTTACAGGGAGAAGATGGATCCTGAATAAAAGCCATGGAGTGATTGGATGCTTGCTACAGTGCAATGTCAGAGCTGTGGACAGGGAAGGGCCCTTGAGAAAGGGAAGAAACTGGTGAACTTGAGGCCAGAGAGGCAGGAAGAGCAGAGATGCAGTGAGTCTAGATTGCATAGGTCTTTATGGATCACTTCAGTGATTCTGTACTTTAATTCACTGTAGCATGTTATGGAATGGATCATCTGTCAATCACAAACCCTCTGACAATAGTTTCCATTCCTGATCAATCATCCAAACTACTTGGGAATTTTCATCTGTACGCATTTCACGGCCTAGAATGCATTCATCCTGACATATGGAAGAGCTTCTGGCTACAGAAGTTTTGCCTTTGTTTCTTTTGCTGAACTCAGCATTCACTTGTACCTTGTTCCAGGCTACTACCTGACTCTCTGCCATATTCTTGGCTACTAAGTCACCCAAGGAATTAGATGCTTCTTTGGCAAGCATTAACTTCCTCATTTCAGCTTTTAACACTCTTTTTTCCAATAAATTCCAATTCAGTATTTGCTTTTTGGCCCTATGGTTTCCTATAGTGCAAATAGAACACTTGAAATTTCTTGTTTAACAATTACTGACCATAATTTCTTTTTTTACTAATACATATGTAAAATATACAGGTTTTCTTCTAAAAAGTAGCTATATAGAGTGAAAAACAACTTAGATTCTGAAGACAAACTGTTCAATGTATTGATTCCTTGCACAAGTCTCAAACTATATAATGCCATTTTATCTAGGAAATAAGGACACTAATTATATTAAACTCATTGAATAGTTGGAATGATGTAGTAACTTTCATAATTCTTAGAACAATGTTTTTTCTGCAAGAATTATATAATATAAAGTACATTTCATATATTTGTAGTTCTAAAATTGATGGGTCTATAAACTCTTCTACATGTTTAAAATGTTATTTTCCTTTTATAACCAAAATTAACACTGATGGTTAGTCATAAAATAATTATTCAAGCTACTTTTTGGAGAGTGTTATTGAAATGAGAAAAATGAACACAATGAGAGATATTCTGGAAAAAAATGTATGCAGGTCTTTGTCTTAATTGCTTACAGCATATTCAAAAATAATGAATGAACAATAATACTAGAAAACAAATGTTCTTTAAAAAGTAAAACAAGTTTTAGGTTAAAGTTGAAATTAATTACCATATCTCTTTGCTTCTCATTTGCCAAATACTTGAAAACACTTGGACATAGCTCTCTTAGGATATTTTCCATGTCAGTATTTTCCACTTGAGCTACTGTGGATCAAACTGGCCATTTCCTGATGGGATTCAAAACTCTTCCTATTTATTGGCTATTCCTATGTTTTCTTTTGGGAATACTGTTTTTTCATTATCTTTTTTGTTCGTTTTTGTTAAAGTTCTCTGTATCTGCTACTCTTTAGTGAATTTGATACATTTCAAGTATTTTCTTCTACTTAGTGCCTTGCCTTGTCAATTTCAAAATGGTCTCTTTGGATTACTCCTAAATATAAACTAGTGTAATTTATCAATCTTTTCTCTTTTACTTGGTGATTTTTGTGTCCTGTTAAAGATCACTAACCATTCTAGATTTTCAGATACTCCACAGTGTTCCTCAAGGCCCTTTATTTTGTTTTTCACATTCATGTCTGACATCTAATTTGAATGGAGATAAGGAGGTATTAAAGTAGGAGTCTGAAGGATATGATAGGTAATAGAAATGTGCGTGAATGTGTGTGTGTGTGTGTGTGTGTGTGTGTGGTTTGTGCATTTTAGTCAGTTGTAGTCAGTTGTTTCTTTCTTTTTCTTTCTTTCTTTCTTTTTTTTTTTTTTTTTCATCTCTGTGACCAAATTACCCAGCAACAGCAAAGTAGAGGAGGAAAAATTTATTTGGGGCTCACAGTTTTCTGAGGTCTCAGTCAACAGATGCCTGACTCCATTGTCCTGGGCCCAAGATGAGGTAGAACTTCATGGCAGAAGGTTGTAGTAGAGGCAAACAGCTTAAGAAATGGTAACCAGAAAGCAAGAAGAGAGAGAGAGAGAGAGACCCCAAAGGCACACCCCAAGTGACTTACCTCCTCCAGTCACACCCTGCTTGCCCACTGTTACCACACAGTTAGTCCACATGATCTAAGCCATGTATTAGATCATATCCTCATAACCTAATCATTCTTGCATTGCCTCACACTTTTGAGCAAATTTTGAGCAACACTACATGTTCAAACCATAACATTCTGGCCCTGGCCTCAAGACACTCATGATCATGTCTCAATGCAAAATACATTTTCTCCATTCCCCCAAATCCCATGGTCTTAATATTTTCAGCTTTTTCCACAAGTCCTAGTCCAAAATCTCCTGAGACTCAAGGCAAACTCTCAGCAAGAGTGCCTGTAAAAATCAAAAGCAAGTTATATATAACCAATATATAATTTCATAGAGTAAACTTTTCCATTCCAAAAAGGAGACAGGGACATAGAAAGAAGGGATGGGACCAAGGCAAGCCTGAAATCCAGCTGGGAAAACAGTCTTGCAGTTCTGCTACCAGAACTGGGGCACATGGCATCATGGTATTCTCTCCAAAGGGCTTATATAGCTCCACCCCTGGGACCTTGCAGGTTGCAGCCCATATGGTTTCTCCTGGCTTGGCTTGTTTCTGACAATCCCTGCAGCTTTCTTTGCCAAACGTCCCACATTACTGGCATCTCTTTATCTCAAGGGTCTCCACTGCAGCTTCGGCTTACTTCTCACATATTCATGCATCACACTTTCAGGGGAAGCCCATAGGAATTCTGACCCTACAACACTTGCCTGGCCTCCAAGGCCTTTTTTTGAAATCTCACTGGAAGCCTTCATGACCCCCTAACACCTATATCTTGCATTCCTGAAGAACCCGCACCATATAATTGACACCAAAGTCTGCTGTATCCAAGACTCCAGGAACCCTAACTGCAGAAGTTTCTGAGTGCCTGGCCAGTGGAAAATGGTAAAACAAATTCCCAGGCTCCCCTGGGTCTCCCATTGATCTCTTCTCAAAGAAATTTTCACTTTTACACCCTTGAGCCTAAGATGGGTATGCTCTTGCAAATTCCTGAGATTCCCTCAAGCCATCTTTCCTATTTTGTCTGTTCAAAGTATATAGTATTTTTTTAGTGGCTATAATGGCATTAACAACCACAACTTCTTAGCTCTGGTTTTACTCACACTTTCCTGGCAAAATTCCAAAATTTTTCAAATCTTTCTGTTCTGCTTTCTGCTCCTGATTATCAGTAAACTTGCTAAAAGACAACAGCAATGTCCATGTCACCACCTAAATATTATTTTGCGTTGAAATTTTCTCCACCTGATTAATGAGTCAATTACCTTTAAATTCAGCCTCACAGAAAGTTTCAGAACATGGGCAAAATATAGATAATTTATTTGCCAGAACATAGCATGAATGACCTCCAGTCCAATTTCCAATAGAGTCCTCCTTCTCCTCTGAAACCTTATGAGTCCAGTCTCTGCTGTCCACACTCCGATGTGCATTCTGCTCTG
This sequence comes from Glaucomys volans, assembly GCA_020662805.1. Taxonomy (NCBI): domain Eukaryota; kingdom Metazoa; phylum Chordata; class Mammalia; order Rodentia; family Sciuridae; genus Glaucomys; species Glaucomys volans. The sequence continues at coordinate 550,796 of JAJEJO010048013.1, forward strand.
TGCTCCTGCCAGAGTGCCCCCTAAGTCCCACTTACAACATTCCAAAGCTTTTCGTTTGCATTTGTAAACTTTTCAAAATCCAACCTTGCCCCCAAAACCAGCTTCGAAGGCTTGTGAGCTACATGGTCAGGTTAGCCGCAGCAACAATCCCTCTTTTCAGTACCAATTTCTATTTTAGTCAGCCTTTTCTATTGGTATGACCAAAAGACCTGACAGGAACAATGTAAAGGAAGAAAAGTTTACTGGGGGCTGCTCAGTTTCAGAGGTCTCAGTCAATATATGGCCAACTCCATTACTCTGGACCACAGGTGAGGCAAAACATCAGAGCAGAATGGCAAAGGGTATAGTGGAAGAAAACAGCTCAGAACGTGGCTACCATAAAGCAGAGAGAGAGAGACAAAATATGAACTCCAAAGGCACAACCCTAGTGACCTACCTCCTCCGGCCACAGTCTACCTGCCTACACCAGCTAGTCCATATTCATGGATTAAGCTGTTAATTAGATTACACCTCTCATAACCTAATCATTTCATCTCTGGACATTCTTGCATTTTCTCACACATGAGCTTTTGAGTGACACCATCTATCCAAATCGTATTTCTACGTATCTTCTATCTGGACACACACACATGCACATGCGTAGCTAGTATTCATTTCTACTTACCTATAGACTTACTCTTTCTGTTGGTATTTTCTTACATTTCAATGCTTCTTACATCTCCATACTTCCATGTTGGGCCATTTTCCTTCTGCTTTAAATCAAAAGTTTCCCGTATAATTCCTTTAGTATTGGTCATCTAGTGACACAATCTTTCATCTTTCCTTTGTCTGGTAATGTCTTTATTTGTGTTTCATTCTTATTGGTGAATTTTATGACATTTTTCCCCTTTTGTGCTGAAAGATTTAATCACTGAACTACATTCCCAACATTCCCAGTCCTCTTTTTTATTGATTTTTTTTTAATTTTTAGGGAGGGTCTCGCTAAATTTCTAAGGGTGTTGTTATGTTGCTAAGACTGGCCTTGCATTTGTGCTCCTCCTGTCTGAGCCTCCTGAGTTGCTGAGATTAGAGGTATGTACCACCACACCTGGCTACTGATAATTTTCCTAGGTTAAGTTTGACTTTTAGATGGCAGAACTTTTTTATCTCTTTCACCATGTGGAGATGTAATTCAGTTGTTCTCTGCTCTCTTATTTTAGTTAATGAATCCATTATCAGTCTTACTTTTGCTGTTTTGAAAGCAAGATATTTTTGGTTTCTAATTGCTTTTAAGATTTTTCACTGTCTTTGGTCTTCAACAGGGTTACTATAAGGTCCTTTGCGATTTATTTGTTTTTATTATGCTTGCAATCCATTTAAAGTATGTAATATGAAATTAATACATTTTATCATTTTTGGAAAACGATCACCAATTTTTTTCATCAGAACCCTGTTGTTTCTGCCTCTTTGCTGAAATCCAATTACATATGAATTCGAACTTTTCATTGTTACATGTCAAATTATTTTTTACATTTTTTTTCTTTCTTTTATCTTTACACAGTTTTGTCTGGACATGTTATTCTATTCTCAATTTTTGTAATTCTTTCTTCAACTATGCTGATATGCTACTGAACATTTGTGAATTATTGTTTTGTATTGTAACTTCCAAAACTTTCGTTTAGTTCTTTCTTTTATAGTTTCTGGTTCTTCCTATAATCTTATATTCTTATTTAATTGCTAAGTAAACTGGTAACATAATACTTAAGTTAGAGTCTATTTCTCAAAACTCCAACCTCTATTTTGTGAATCTCCTAAAGATCGATCTCTCTCTCTCTCTCTCTCTCTCTCTCTGGTATGTATATATTTAGTTTTAATTGTTGTTCTTCTCATGTGGTTTTATTTTCAGATATTTCTGGTAATGTTTGATTGAATGCTTGACATTGTGCATGGAAATCATTTTGGACTCTGGCTGATGTCATTGTCCCCCATAAAAATTTTGCTTTTATTTCTGGCAGTTATGTAGGAAAAGATCACTATCATGTCATCAGTGATTGAGTTAATTTTATGATATCCTCCAGGCTTTGTGGAAGGCTGTGTTAGCTGTGATTCACTCCAATATCTGGGGTGTACGGAGCCAGTTCTCCATAGGTCCTAACAGAAAACTCCCTCCTCCTTGATGGGCTCTAAGCTTCAACTCTGTGTATCAAAGTATTAAGACTTTGGAATTAGTGCTCATCTTTTTAGCCTCTCCCTGTGACAGGCAAATGCCCAGGTTCAATGTTGTGTCAAATATAGGTTCTTCCTTTTTCTCCAGGATGTATCTTGAACTCTCGAGTCTTTGCTGCCTGGCTGGATTTTTTCATGCTAACACTTGCTCTTCATTTTCAGCAATTATCATCCATCTCAGGGAAGGACTGGTCAGCAGGAAGGTAGGCCTACCTTTTTAGAAATATAAACATTCTAATTATATTTTAATGGCCATGTTTCTTAATTTAAGAAGATTTAGGGAGACATTTTACTAGCAATTAGGAGTTTGGAGAGGTTCATTTTAACTTTTTTCAGTTACACAACCAGCAAATAAATTATAGGCCAAATTGTTGAGGAAGGTACTTAGAATGAAAAAGAATGCAAAGGGACTCCTAACCTTACTCTTACTCCGATTTTGACTATTTTGCTTTTAAGTTCCCTGAACTGTTTTTGACTCCAGTCTAATTTTATGAAGTCATGGAAACATAAAATGATACAATTGAACTTAGACTTAAACATTTTCCTTTAACATTTTTAACATTTTCTTTTATTAAATCCTCTACTTAGCAGGGCGCGGTGGCACACACCTGTAATCCCAGCACTTGGAAGGCTGAGGCAGGAGGATCACGAGTTCAAAGCCAGCCTCAGTAACTTAGCAAGGCCCTAAGCAACTCAGTGAGACCCTGTCTCTAAATAAAATATAAAAAGTAGGGCTGGGGATGTGGCTCAGTGGCCGAGTGCCCCTGGGTTCAATTCCCAGTGCCAAAAAAAAAAAAAAAGGAAAGAAATCCTCTACTTCCATTTAGTCACAACATACTATTATTCCCTCTTTTCAGAGCCTTTTAAATTTACCCTCTACTCTCTATATTTCCATTATCACTATTTTATCACCTCAGGAATAAAATACTGGAGCAATCTGCACAGGCTTCCCAACTGTACGTTCCTTCCTTTTAATTCATCTGACATTTTTCTTGTAAGCTACTCCTCATAATGCACTCCCTTCAGCATACTATTCCTTCATTAAAAATTCACAATGTGCCATAACTTTGCTGCACAAAGTACAATAAATTGAAATGCTCACTGCTTTGATCTAACTACCTAACCAAACTTGCTTTCTGCTGCTATCTAATCTCTCTCTCTATTCAACTCAAATAAGTCTCTTTCTTTCTTAATCTCTTTTCCTGGATCCTCTTACTCTATTCCTAATTTAAATGTTGACAATATTATCATCTTTAAGTGTTTGGACTGCCCTTTATTCCTCTCCACATCCCACACCTTACACCCTGTATTTCTAAGGGAAGTAGTTTAAATTTTTCAGTTTTTTCTCTACTAGAGTGAATTATATTAGAAGAATTGTTACAGATTATTTTAAAAAGCACTACTGCTCCACCTGAGATCAGAATAACTACCAGGTAAATGTCTCCAAGGAAATAATGAGACTCAGGTTACAAAGGCCAGAGCTAGCCTATACCTGCTGTTCCAAAAAGAAAAAGAAAAGTCTGTTATGGCTTAGATATGAGGGGATGAGGTGTCCTCCAAAAGTTCATGTGAGAGGCGATGCAAACATTTTTAGAACTGAAATGATTAAATTTTAAAACAAGTAACCTCATCAGTGGAGTAAGCCTCTGATACGGATTAACTGCGTGGTAACTGTTGGCATTGAATGGAGGAAGCAGGTCGCTGGGGGTGTGCCTTTGGGGTTTATATTTTGTCCTGTTGAGAGGAGCTCTCTCTCTGCTTCCTGGTTGCCATGTCCTGAGCTGCTTTCCTCTGCCATGCTCTTCTTTGATGATGTTCTGCCTCACCTTGAGCCCAAAGCTATGGAGTTGTCCAACCATGAAATGAACCTGTGAAATCATGAGCCAAAATAAACTTTTCCTCCTTTAAGTTGTTCTTGTCATTTCTTTTGGTCACAGCTATGAAAAAGCTAACTAAAATAGTCTATTTATTGTCAGCTTAATATTATTAGGAAAGGTGACTCATTTCCTTACAATCCATACTTGAATAATTTTCCAACAAATCTCCCTATTTTCAAATTCATCCTTTCTACATCTGTTGAAGTGAACTATCTAAAACATGAACCTGAGCATATTAACATTTTACTGATATATACACTACATATATGTTATATATCCAATATCCTTCTTCAAAGCTTTTAATAGATTCCCATCACTTAAACATGAAGCCCAAGTTCCTGTGAGCATTTGTCTCATACTTATTCATCCAGTTCATCTACAACAATATCTTTCTTATATTACATTATAGTGCATATATACATTATGATTATAATACAAGTATTCAAGTACGCGCAGTGTTGTGTATGTGATTCATTGCATGTGATTGCATTACATAAGCTTCTAACACCCACCTAACAAGGAGCCACCCTCCCTTGCTAGCTTGATGAGAGAATACACAGCTGGGAAGTACACATGACAAAGAGCTGCAAAGGCTTCTGGGAACTAAAGGCAACCTCTAGCCAATAGCCATCCAGAAACTGCTGGACTCAGGCTTAGGGCAGCAAATGAATGAATTCTACCAATTCTCTAAGTGAGCGTGGAAGTGCCTCTTTCCACAGTAGAGCTTCTGGTGAGACTGCAGTCCTTGCTGACATCTCAATTGTGGGACTGAGACCCTGAAGCCAGGAACCCAGCTAAGCCCTCCCCAGACTCTGGTCCCACCAAAAGTGTGAGTTAATAAATGAGTAGTGTTTTAGGCTGCTACATTAGTGATAATATTGTTGCAGAGCAAAAGATAGTTAATGCTCACTTCAACTTTGTTCAACTAGCAAATTACTAATTTTCTTTGATAAGAAAATTCTCCATTTCTACAAAGCCTGTGAATTTTTTCTAATTCTGCTTTTTTACAAAATGCCAATAAATATCCATCTTGCTGCTTGACCTAATTAATTAAAAGCTAATTTTTTGCACATTTCGCACCATATTAGTGCTATGGATTGGGTCTGTGTTGCGTGTGGCCCCTAAAGGTTTGTGTGTTGGAAGCTCGGTCAAAGTTGAGGTGGTGGAACTTTTGAAAGGTGAGACCTAGTGCAGGGCAGTGGGCGGGGTGGGGTGGTCAGTAGTCACTGGGGAAAAGACTACTGCTCTCAGAGAAGATTAAGAGTGTTCTGGTGGGACCCTGAATTAGTTCTTATGAGAGATTTATTATGGAAAGAATAAACCTGGCTCCACTCTTCTCTGGCTTCCTGTCTTGCCATGTGCTCTCTTTCTCACACATTCCTACCATGGTACCATCTGCAGTGATGTGACCCCATCAAGGGGGCTCTTGCCAGAGACCAAATTGATGGGTCTACCTAATCTTACACTTTCAGTCTCCAACATTGTAAGCTAAATAAACCGTGTTTTTATAAGTTACCCAGCCTCTGATATTTTGTTATAGTAAAGGAAAACAGACTAATACAATTAATTATGTTTATTTTCATTGACAAGCCAGACAAAAATTATATCTTACTTATCCTTATATCCATAGTTCCTATCACTCTGCATAGACTATATGCACCCACATATCCCATGTTAAACTCTCATCATGCATCTCACTACTGCTCTGACTTTACTCTTCAAATATCCTTCCCTAGACTGTCCTTTCTCCTTCTTTCCTTTTATGTAAATCTAATTTCTCACTCAAGGTGAACTGCAACTTTACCACCTCTTATTATCTTTGAAGTGTATGATTGACAGTCTAAAAATTCATGACAAAGATGAAGTGTAGGTTGATTGCAGAGGGTAGGGAAGTTGCCTGATTTTCTTATCATGCCTGGCTGCTCAGAACTGCTTCCCATTCTCCATTCCATGCTGGATACAAACACTGCCTGTTATAATAAAGCAAGATACCAAGTTAATATAAGCTGTTTTTGTTTCCTCACTGTACTCTAAACTTCCTGTGTTTAATCATTCATACTTTTGAGAGAGATCAAAAACATGATTTTTTTTTTGCAGGGAAGAAAAATTTGCACAAATGACACCAAATGTTCTATTAATATTACTCCAGGGAAAATGTACATACTTTGATTAAAAAATGTCAAGCAAGTAAGAAATTATTGGGTAATGAACAAAGCATACAATCTACCAAAAAATAAAATACTATAGTTTGGCTACTAATTATTGGACATTCTCTTTATTTCCAGTTTATATCTAAAATGCTCTAAGAGATCCAAGATGGCGGACTAGAGGAAGGCTGCATTCCTACTTGCTCCGTGGATTCCTACTTGCTCGGGATTCAAACAGTAGGAATATGACTCTCAACGAGATTTTATATTCAAGGCACATATAGGGGATCCCCAGTCGCCGCTCCGGAGCCAACTCTGCTGGGCTGGGCTCGGCCCCGCCACAGGCCGCTGCCATCCGGGAGCGCCGGCCCGGCAGCTGCTTCGGAGCCGCCGACCTGGGTCTGCGCCAGCCAACGGGTGAGTTTGGGTCCCCAGCAGCGATTGGAGTCGCTGGCCGCGGCTCCGACACCGGCCGGTGGCCTTCCCAGGCGGAGACCGAGCATCTCGGGTTACCTGGGACTTCCAGCGGCAGGGAGTTGGAACTAATCCACTAATCCACGCCATTTTGGCGGCTTAACTGGCGGAGAAGTTCCGTTTCCAGCTTCCTTTGGCATCCAGCTGCACCGGGAGGGGTCTGCCCCGAGCCCCTGAGATCGCTGACTCCGGAGGGGAGTTGGAACTGCTCTGAGTTTGGTGGCTTCCC
>JAJEJO010048014.1:0-11663 GCA_020662805.1 Glaucomys volans
GCCTACCTAAAAGGTATAAATGAGTTTGAAGTTGTAAAGGCCAGAAGTTGAAATCAAATGTTTTTGGAGGGTTGTTAGAAAGATAGGAGACTATCCATCCCTTGGGGGAGAGCTCAGGAATGTTTCCTTCTTAGTGAAAGTTTAGTGAGAGAGCTCCCAGGAAATTCTAAATCCTAAAATTGGGAAATTAAGTGAGGATGTATGCTTTCACCACTCTTATTCAACCTCTTATCGAGGTCCTAGCTAGTGCAATAAGGCAAGAAAAATAAAAGATATATGAATCAGAAAATAAGAAATCAAACTCCTTATTAAAAAATGACATAACTGTCTGCATTGAAAATCTCAAAGAATCTGCAAAAATAAGATACTTCAGCTAATAAGCAAGTTTAATAAGATCACAAGATACCAGGTCAAAAAGCAAAAATCAATTGATCTTTATATCATAGAACACTTGGGAATTAATTTTGTGTGTGTGTGTGGGGTGCTGGGGATTGAACCCAGGACCTTGCACATGTGAGGCAAGCACTCTACCAACTGAGCTATATCGCCAGCCCTAGAATTAATTTTTATAAAGGTGTTATCAGGCTGGGAGCAGCAGGAGAAGCCTATAACTCCAGTGACTTGTGAGGCTGAGGCAGGAGGATGGACCAACCTTGGCAAGTTGGCAAGACCCTCTCTCAAAGTGAAATAAAAAGGGCTGGGGATGTAGCTCAGTGGCAGATAACCTCCCCTCCCACCACACACACACACACACACACACACACACACACATACACACACACAGAGGAAAAAAGGAAGCAATGCCAAACGGTACAGCCACTATGGAAAACAGCTGGTGGTTTCTATGACTCAGCAATCCCCAGTCCTTCTCCTAGGTATTTACCCAAGTGAAATGAAAACTTATCTTCATACAACAATTACTCATTCTCACAACATGGATGAATCTCAAAAGCATTATGTCAAGTCAAAGAAATCAAGCTCAAAAGCTGATTGCTGAATGAATCCATTTATCTGACATTTTTTAAAAAGGCTGAACTTCAGGGACATATGAGAGATCAGTGGTTTCTGGGGACGGGGGTTAGGGAAGAAATTGATTATGAAGAGGGAAGGAAATGCTGGGGTTACATCACTGTACCCATTCATCAAAACACAGAGCTCAATAACAAATCCCGTCATTATGTATAACTACAATACATGAGTGAGAAAAATATATGGGGAAAAAAAATGGCACAGAACTCTACACGAAAAAGTGGTTTTTAGCCAGGAATTGTGATGTGTGCCTGTAATCTCAGGGGCTCAGGAGGCTGAGGCAGGAGGATCACAAGTTCAAAGCCAGCCCCCACAATGGCAAGGCGCTAAGCAATTCAGAGAGACCCTGTCTTTAAATAAAATACAAAATAGGGCTGGGATGGGGCTCAGTGGTCGAGTGCCCCTGAGTTCAATCCCTGGTACCTCACCTCCCACAAAACAAAGGGCTGGATGTGGTTCAGTGGCTAAGTGCCCCTGGGTTCAATTCCCAGTAAAAAAAAAAAAAAAAAAAAATTTGAGTTGAATTTTACTGTATTTAAAATATACTCCAATTAAAATGAACATAGTTAGGCACGTTTTCCCTCACCGCAAGCCTAGCACAGAAAGAAACACGTGGCGGACCATCCACTAAGAGCTTGTGAGGTGTGAGCATGCAGACACTGGGGCCTTTTTGGGGGTGCTGGGGATTGAACAGTCTACTGCATGCACTTTGCCTCTGAGCCACATGCCCAGCCCACCTTCCTCCCCCAGAGGAGGAGTCTGGTGGAGGGGCTGGCTGCAGCAGCCTTGGCAGCAGAGGGGTCACGGCATTGGAGGAATCCTTGCACTACGCAAATGTCCAAAGCGTGCAGTCCCAAGGAACTCTAGGAAGGGCAGGACTGCTTTGAAGGACGCCACCCACTGAACTTTCTGCATAGAGAGGAGAACTCTGCAAAGGGAGGTGCAAGAGATGCTGTCCGGTGCCCGCCTGAGCAGGTAGTCAGAGTGAGACTGCGAGACTTATTTCCTGGGTCAGAGGATGCCATGTGGGGCACAGGAGGGGAACCTGGAGGACCCCGCAAAAGGCAGCTGGCCAGTCAGCATGCAGGGCAGCCCAGACTTCCTGCCCTTCATCTTTCCCTTCCCCCAATCCTGGGGGAGCCAAAGGCAGCCCAGTGAAGGTGGTGGCGGTCACCAGAGGAACTCTCAAAGGACAGTCATCAGGCAAACAACCTGCTGTAGATTTTTGGAAGCTCCTGTCCAGGCATCAGTTTCTAGAACTCAATTAGAGGGAGATGAAATATAATGAAAGTCATTTTTTCTTTTAGATAAACATGAATTATTCACCAAAGTCTAAATTCTGATTTATTACAGGTTCAAATTTATCAAGGAGAAAAAAATTCTTTTTCCTTTCTGCCTGCACCTCTGGAGGGGCGGAATGGCCTCGCCTTGCACAGAGCTACAGAATGTAGTGGTCACCTTTCACCGTAGAGGAGGGTGACCTGCCCATGCCCAGGGTGCCCAGCAGTGTGGGCATTCACATACTTCCTGCTCTGCTGCCTGATCATGGCAAATCGGCCTGTCCAATGGAGAGAGGATATGCCACCTTCCAGGATGACCTTAATGCCAGATGATACACTCCTCTAAAAGGAAGTGGTAGCCAGGCACAGCACACACCCTGTGATCCCAGCAACTGTGCGGTGGCGGGCAAGTCAGGAGGATGGCAGAGTTGGAGGCCAGCCTGGGCATTTTAGTGAGATGCTTTCTCAAAATAAAAAAATAATTTTAAAAAAGGGCTGGGGACATACATTGCTGGTGGGAGTGCAAGTTGGTGCAGCCACTCTGGAAAGCAGTGTGGAGACTCCTTAGAAAACTTGGAATGGATCCACCATTTGACCCTGCTATCCCACTCCTTGGCCTATACCCAAAGGACTTAAAATCAGATTACTACAGTGATGCAGCCACATCAATGTTCTTAGCTGCTCAATTCACAATAGCTAGATTGTGGAACCAACCTAGATGCCCTTCAATAGATGAATGGATAAAGAAACTGTGATATATATACACAATGAAATATTACTCAGTCATAAAGAAGAATAAAATTATGGCATTTGCTGGTAAATGGGTGGAGTTGGAGACTGTTATACTAACTGAGGTTAGCCAATCCCAAAAATCCAAAGGCCAAATGGTCTCTCTGATAAGTGAATGATGATGCATAGTGCAGGGTGGAAGGGAGGCAAGAATGGAGGAAGGATAGATAGCATAGAGGGAAGGGAGGGGTGGGGTCAGGGTGGTGGGGTAAGAATAATAACAATGTGTGACAGATATCATTACCCTGTGTACATGTAAGAATGCACAGATGGTGTGACTCTACTTTGTGTACAACCAGAGAAACAATAGATGAACTCCATTTGTGTTCAATGAATCAAAATTAAATAAATTAAGAAAAAAATGGGCTGTGGAATGTAGCTCAGGGGAAGAGCACCTTGGGTTCAATCCTGGGTGTGTGTGTGTGTGTGTGTGTGTGTGTGTGTTGGTGGGGTGTGCTAGTGGTCTAATCAACTTACGTGCTGATTCTGAAGTTTGACCTTCACATGACAGTGAGGGTGGAAAGTTCTTTCTGAGCCTGGTTGGGGCTGTTGGAAAACAAGATTGCTGAGGGCCAAGGAGTTCAACTCAAGATTGGGTTTGAGGCTCTGAGGTCGGATAGAAGAAATTAAAGAAAGGGAGAGCAGGGTATGGTGGTGCAGGCCTGCAATCCCAGTGGCTCAGGAGGCTGAGGCAGGAGAATTGCGAGTTCAAAGCCAGCCTCAGCAAAAGCGAGATGCTAAGCAACTTAGTGAGATCCTGTCTCTAAATAAAATGCAAAATAGGGCTGGGGATGTGGCTCAGTGGTGGAGTGCCCCTAATTTCAACCCCTGGCACCCCCCCAAAAAAAATTAAAAAGAGACATAAAAAAGGGCAAGAAAGCATGATTTTAATTTAGAGTTTTACATACATTTCCAGGCCTGTCCTTCTCCAAACCAGTCTCCCCCAGGCCTGTCACTCTCAAGTTTCTGGAAAATTTGTAAATCTTAGAATTCCCGTTAATTCACCCACTTATGAAAATGACCTTGTTCACTATTAATTAGACCACCAATAAATAGATTAAGCAAAGAAATATGTGACATTTGAAGAAAACTATAATTTAGGGAACTTCCCAGTGTTGATCAGATAATGGAGACCACATCAGCCTAAGAATCCTTAGATCAACCAGACCACCATAAAGCATCTATGATTGCTAGCATGTCCCAATTTTGAGATGCCCTGCATTCTCCCTTTCCTAATACATCTCTGTCTGGGTCTCTGACTGGAGTGTGCTGAAATTCTTTTCTTTTTTTTAATTTGTAGATGGACACAATATCTTTATTTTATTTTTAATTTTTTTAGAGGTGTAGATAGACAGCATGACTTTATTTTATTTGAGTATTTTTATGCTGTGCTAAGGATCAAACCCAGTGCCCCAGGCATGCAAGGCAAGTGCTCTGCCACTGAGCGACACCCCCAGCCCTGCTGTAATTCTTTTCCACCTCATACATCGAGGGCCCCACTTGTCCTGAATTGAGCGCCCCACTCTCTGGAAACTCCTTGGACCTCTTCCAGTGACAGCTCACCTGGGCTCCTGTAAGTTGCTCCATTTTTTCCGTGGGTTGCATCAGTCCCTCATGACAAGGATCTTCTAGAGGCTCAGTCACCATTAGGCAAGCTGTAGCTGGTGACATCCAACCCTTGGGAAGAGCAGGCCCTCGGGTCTGAGCTCATTCTCCTGGAAAGGCTCCTGGTTTTGTCAACTGGAGCAGTGGTGTCAGATTTAATTTTGCTGTCAAGGGCTTCATGAAGCTGGGAGAAATGTATTCTAGAACCTAAATAACTCTTGTTATTGTTATCGTCATCTCTGAAATCTGCTCTTTTGCAATAATGGTCCATGACCTTGGCTACAACGCTGGTTCCCCAGTCAAGGATGACAGATCCGTCTGCGGGCACCAGGGTGATCGTGACTCGCTCTCTCTTAGGGTGGAGGCATGCCACCTGTGACAGAGCTTCAGACCCAGGACGGGAAGAGGGGAAGAAAGCGAAAAACAGCTCACTTTATATGTTCCCCGAGTACAACTAAGTGCACCCTTAATGCCCTCATTTATTTTAGCCCTTGTCACTTAGCTGGTACAATAATTATGGGCTTCTGCATCTGCATCCCTGTATTAGACAAGACTTTATTTTTATTTTATTTTATTTATTATTATTTTGCAAGTGTGAGAAGCCCAACTTGAAGCCCTGTAACTGAGAAGATCAGATGGCCTTCAAATCATGATATCAGGGTTTAGTCTCTGTTTTTTGTTTCTCTGCTTCTGGTTGACTTCTTCCTCCGTAACAGAAGATCCTCGATCCTCCCAAATCTCCAGAATCACTTTATAGCCAGCAATGTGCAAAAGGAGCTCAAGGCAAAGTACTGGAGAGGAGGAGGAGAAAGAGAGCCAGAGGTTTTCAGAGATCCTCACAAGGCAGAGTGAAGCAGATCAACACTGAACGGGGTAGAGTTCCACAAGACTGGGGAAAGCAATAAGCTCAACAGTTCTGGACGTTCATACAGAGCTGGAGATAGTTCATGTTTCCACCAGCCAGAGTGGAGGTGCCCATGACACACTGTGATAAGATATATACAGCTGTAGCTATGGATGGATAGATAGTAGACAGACAGGTAGGAGGATAGATAATGATTCTATTGATTTTATTTCTCTGGAGAGCCCCTACATACATAGAGTTCTCAGAAACTCATTGTCTTAGTAGCAGGAATAAATCAACCTCATACTGAAGGCTGTTCAGGAGGCACCTTAATAAAAGGTAAAATCAAGACTCAAAAGGATTCTACTAGAACAAAGAACAAGGCAGCAAATAGAAAACAAACAAATTTGAGAGATACTAATGCAACTGTATCAATAATGGCATTAAATATTGATGATCTAAATATGCCAATGGAAAGACAGCTATTAGGATTTTTTTTAGAAGACCCAAGTAAATGTTGTCTATAAGAAACCTACTCGCTGGGCGCATGGTGCACGCCTGTAATCCCAGCACTTGGGAGGCTGAGGCAGGAGGATCGAGAGTTCAAAGCCAGCCTCAGCAACTCAGCGAGGCCCTAAGCAACTCAGTGAGACCCTGTCTCTAAATAAAATATAAAAGAGGGCTGGGGATGTGGCTCAGTGGTGGAGTGCCCCTGGGTTCAATCCCCAGTATCAAAAAAAAGAAAAAAAGAAAAGGAGCTGGGTGCGGTGGTGCACACCTGTAATCCCAGAGGCTTGGGAGGCTGAATCAGGAGGACCTGCTAGCCTAGCATGTGCTAGGTCATTGATTCAATCCCCAGTACCACAAACACACATAGGCACATGCACATATACACACATGTATACACACACACACACACACACACACAGCCATTTTAAAAAAATAGAAATCAGAACAGTTGTAGTAGCTCATACCTGTGATCCCAGAAACTTGGAAGACTGAGGCAGGAGCATCACAAGTTCAAGTTCAACCTTGGCAACTTAATGAGACCCTTAGCAACTTAGCAAGATCCAGTATCAAAGTAAAAATTAAAAAGAGTGGAGATGTATCTCAGTGGTAGAGTCCCTAGGTTCAATCCTCAATACCAAAAAATAAAAATAAAAAGAATAATAAAAAAGAATAGAACCAGACAGCATCTGTCAGAACACAATGGAATTTAACTAGAAATAAATAACAGAAAGACAACCATTATTTGCTTGCATAGTTAATAGTATACCTCTAAATAATACATGGGTCAAAGAAGAAATCTCAAGAAAAATTTTAAAATACAATTGAAAGTACAACTTATCAAAATATATGGGATGCAGCAAAGCAATGCTTAGAGGGAAATTATAATATTTCATGCCTATATTAGAAAAGAAGTGAGTACTAAATCAGTAAGCTGAGCTTCCACTTTGGGAAGCTAGAAAAAGAAGAGTAAATTAGATCCAAAGTCACCAGAAGAAAAGAAATAGTAAAAATTACAGAAGTCAATGGAATTAAAAACAGGAAACCAACAGAGAAAAAAAACAGTAAAACCAAAAGCAAGATCAATAAAATCAATCTAACCAGACTAAGAAAAAAAGAGAGAAGACATAAATTACTAACATCAGAAAAGAAAGAGGAGAATATCACTAGAGATCCCATGGACCTTAAAAAAAATTGAAAAAGAATAGTGTGAAAAATTCAATTTCTACAAATCTGATTACCTAGATGAAATGGACCAGGTCCCAAAAAACAATCTGCCAAAACTCACACAGAATAAATGGAAAATGTAAATAGGCCTATCCATATTAAAACAAAAACAAAAACAAAACTCAAAATGGATCATAGATCTAGATATAAAATGGCAAGCTTCCTACAGAATAACATAGGAAAAAATTAAGATGACCTTGGGTATGGCAATACTTATATAAAACACCAAGGGCACAATCCATGAAAGAATTAATAAGCCAGATATCATTAAAACTAAAAACTTCTGCTCTGCCAAAAGGAATTTTTAAGAGCTGGGCATGGTGGCACATGCCTGTAATCCCAACAATTCAGGAGACTGAAGCAAGAGGATTGCAAGTTCCAGGACAGCCTCAGAAAATTAGGAAGACCTTCAGCAACTTATCAAGACCCTCAGTAATTCAGTAAGATCCTGTATCAAAATTTAAAAAAAAGGATTGGGGATGTATCTCACTGGTAAAGCACCCCTGGGTTCAATCCCCCATGCCAAGTGGTGGTGGGGTAGAGGATATGGGGTTGGGGGGAGGATGTTAAGAGAATGAAAGACAAGTCATGGAGTGATAAAGGGTTCTTATTAAAAATATATGAAGCACTTTTAAAACTAAACAATAGGAAAATGAGAAGTCCAGTTAAAAATGGGTTAACAACCTTAACAGATAATTCACTGAAGAAGATATATAGATGATAAGTAAGCACATGAAAGGATGTTCAAGGTCATATGTCATTCATTGAAAATGAAAACAGCATTGAAGTACCACTACACACCTATTAGAATGGCCAAAATCCAAAAACTTAAAAATGTTGACAAGGACGTGGATCTATAGGAACCCTCATTCATTGCTGGTGGGAATAAAAAGTGGTACAGCCTCTTCAGAAGATGGTTTGGCAGTTTCTTACAAAACTAAGCATACTCTTACCATGTGATCCAGCAATCATGCACTTTGGTTTGTACTCAAAGGAAATGAAAATGTATGTCCACACAAAAACCTGCACAAGGATGTTTATAGCCATTCTATTCATACTTGCCCAAATTTGGAAGCAACCAAGATGTCCTCTAGTAGGCTAAAGGATCAGTAAACTGTGGCACATCTAGACAATGGACTATTACTCAGCACTAAGAAGAAATGAGCTATCAAGCCATGAAAGGGCATACAGAGAGGTTAAATGCTTCTTACTAAGTGAAAGGAACCAATCTGAAAAGTCTACATATGATTCCAACTAATATGATATTCTGGAAAAAGAGAAATTATGGAGATGATATTATGATTAGTGATTGCCAAGGGGATGGCGGGAGAGAGGGGTAAACAGGCAGAGCACAGAGGATTTTTAGAGCAGTTAAACCATTCTGTATGCTGGCACAATTGTGTGTCCTGGTTATTATACATTAGTCCAAATCCACAGAATAAACACTAAGAATGAACCATTATGTAACCTGTAGATGCTAATGATGGACCAATATACAGTCCATTGATTATAACAAACATACCTCTTTGTTGTGGAATGTTGATATGGAGGAGGTTATGCATGTGTAGAGGCAGAGAACTCTCTGCACTTTCTCCTCAGTTTTGCTGCAAATCTAAATGTGATCTAAAAATGCATTTTATTAATTAAAAATAATACTGATAAAATTTATAGCAGATCAAAGTCTACAGAATGAAAGATCAATAAACTTGATGATGATAATAATAATAATAAGATCAAAATAAAGCATTCAGAGAAAAAAGATTAGGAAAAACATGAACAAATTGTCAGAGACCCATGGAACAATGTTAAAAAGCATAGCATACATGCAACTGAAGTCCCGGGAAGAGAAGACAAATGGAGGAAAATATTTGAATAAATGATGGATGAATTTCTTTCCAAATTTGAAGAAAACTATAAATCCAGGGGTTCGATAAGGTCCACAAACTCCATACAGAATAAACAACCAAATCTTGGTAATGAAAGCAGTGATCAAGAGAAGAATCTAAAGAGAGAAGCTAAAAACAGCTGCGGGGGTGAGGGAAGATACTTTAAATGCAGAGGAACTAAGATAAGAAGATCAGAAGACTTCTTTCCTAGAGCTATGCCTGCCAGAAGTCAATGGAGCAACATCTATAAATTACTGGAGAAAAAGACAATTGTCAACCTAAAATCCTATCAGCAGCAGAAATGTCTTTCAAAAAAGAATAGAAAAGACTTTCCTTAGCGATAGCAAATACAAGGCAACCCAAGCAAATCTGTACTACAAGAAATATTAAGAGGAATTCTTCAGACAGAAGAAAATGATGCTGCACGAAAATTAAGATCTACACAAAGGAATGAAGAATGAAGTGTCAGAAATGGGAAATACATAGGAATATATAACAGACTTTTGTCTTACCTTTGTAATTCCTTGAAAAGGCAAATGATTGTTGAAAGAAAGAAAGGAAGAAAGGAAGGAAGGAAGGAAGGAGGAAAGAAAAAAGAAATAATGTGGGATTTATAATCCATGTAGAAGTAAATAGTATGACAAAAATAACACAGAATGAAAAGAGGGATATGAAAGTGTCTTAGACTGAATTCTAAGTGAATTAATATTAAAGACAGATTACACAGTGAAGAGGTATAATGAGAACTCCAGAACAACCAACTAAAACTACCAGTTAATTAACAGGTCTGGGTAAGAAGATGATAGTGAAGATTAAAATAAAAACTATTTAAACAATTCAAAAGCAGGTAGAAGAGCATCAAAAGGACTAAAAAAGATGGACAAATAGCATAATATAAGCCTAAATATTTAGATATTCTCTAATATTTATTGGTAACTTTTATAATTCTGTGTAGAAGCAAGTTCCACATCTAATGAAGAGCTATTCTTAGGTTTTTTATGTGTTTGATGCAATTGTAAATTATACATATTTTTTTCTTTTTTGGGTACCAGGGATTGAACTCAGGGGCACTCGACCACTGAGCCACATCCCCAGCCCTATTTTGTATTTTATTTAGAGACAGGGTCTCACTGAGTTGCTTAGGGCCTCCCTTTTGCTGAGGCTGGCTTTGAACTTGAGATCCTCCTGCCTCAGCCTCCAAAGCCACTGGGATTACAGACGTGTCACTGTGCCTGGCTTCAATTATATTTTTTAAAATTCTGTTTTCTTTCTATTTTTTTTTTCATACTGAGGAAGGAACATAGGGTTTTCCACACACTAGGCAAGCACTCTCCCACTGTGTCTTTTTCTTCTTTTCTTGGTGCTAGGGATTGAACCCAAGAACTACATCCCCAGTCCTTTTCATTTTTTATTTTGAGACAGAATCTCACAGAGACTGACCTTGAATTTACAATCTTTTTGCCTCAGCCTCCCAAGTCTCTGGGATGACAGATATGTGCCACCATGCCTGACTAAAATTGAATTTCAATTTGTTCACAGATTATAAAAATTCAGTTGCTTTTTGTAATATTGACTTTATCTATCAACTTTGTTACATTGAGGTTTTAAAATTCTAACTGTGTGCTCATATTTCTTTGGGTTTTCTACATATATAACCATGTTATCTGCAAGTATTGATTGTTTCTTCCTTTATAATACTTATTTATCTCTTTTCCTTACCTTTTTTGTATTGGTTAGGACCTCCAATGTTATGTTTTTGGTAGTTACCTTTTGTCGTGTTAAGGAAATTTCTTTCTATTCCTTGTTTTCTAACATTTTTTTTTTTAAATCAAGAATGGATGTTGAGTTTTATCAAATCCTTTTTGTGTGTTAGCGCTAATGATCATATGACTTTTCTCCTTTATTATTAAAGTGAAAAATTTACGTTGACTGATTTTCAAATATTGAGCTGATTTTTCTGTGCTCAAAATGTATTATCCTTTTCATATATGGTATTAATAATGCTAAAATTTTGTTCACCATTTTTGAATCTGTGTTCTAAGGTGAGATTTGTCCCAAATTTTCCTGTCTTACACTTTCAGGTTAATGCTAGAGTCAAAATGGGTTGGGGGACTGGGTCTTTTTGTTTCACTCTCTGAAATAGTTGGTACATGATTATAATGATTTATTCTTTGGATGTCTGGAACTCTCTGGTGATGCCAACAGGGCCTGGCATGTGATATGTGGGAGAGTTTTAATTTACACATTCAGCTTTGTTCATGATTATGGAATTATTCAGGCTCTCTATTTTAATATGATTTTCCTGAGAGAGTCTATTTCTTATGAAATTTCTAATTTAGTGACATGAAAAATTTCAACAGCTGGGTGGAGGGGTGCACACCTGTAATCCCTGCCACTCAGGAGCCTAAGGCAGGAGGCTGAGGCAAGAGGATTGCAAGTTTGAGGCCAGCCTGGGCAACTTAGTAAGACCCTATCTCAAAAAAAAAAAAAAAAATT